>JAODKL010000062.1:6807990-6820068 GCA_026780765.1 Petrocephalus schoutedeni
GCTGATAACATTCAGGGAGCTACAACTCCCCATGACCCCGCCCCTTTGTTCTTCCCCCCCCCCAGGCCACGTCCCTGCCCCCCTCTCCTCGGCTAAAGGCCTTACCAGTTGAAACAGTCCACAGTCACAGCAGGATGCAGCGGCCTCCCCAGCAGCCTGTTCCTCTGAGCGCTAACGCCTAGCTAACACACGAGTGGCCGAGCGCCTCTGACCGGCCCCTGGCCCCTTGCGTTGGGGGCCATTCCCTAGCACTGTTTACTTGCCAATAATTTATGAGCGATCTGCACCCCTGACCCCCACCCCCCCGGCTGCTCTTTAGAATCTTACATTTAATCTCCACAGCCACAATTTAGAGAGCCCCCCACCGCCTGGCCCTGCTCCGCCATCATCAATAATGAAAGGGAAAACACGCACGTTAACAATTCAGTGACAGCCCCCTGCTCTTTGAAGCGCCGAGTAGCTTCCGTGTGCTGGAGGCCTGTTTAACACATTTTTTTTACTAACCACTTTATGCTAGACCTGATCTGACTCCTAATGGCTGATTCAGGATTAATAGGACTAAACCAGTGCAGAGTTTGGGGCAAAGGAGGGCCTGTCTAGTCTCCTGCTGGATAGTTTTCCTACTGTTTGGTCATGCATGTTAGTTACGTCATAGGTAACTACTCCCTGGTGCATGGGTGGGGGGTGCAGTAAATAAAATCATAGCATGGGCAATTGCTTCTTAGTATAAGAAGCTGAAGAGATGGAGATCACATCAGCAGGGGTTGCCATGGAGATTGCCAATGGTGGGCTTCTAAGATGTCTAAGATCAGGTGCACAGACCTTATCCTCTGAGTCCTCACATGCTCCCTCCTTCGCTCATTCTCCCTCTCTCTTTCTCGCACTACATTTCCAGGTTATATCTCTGCGCTCGCTTTATAGTGGCTGATATGAGACAGGTTTGTAAAACCCCGGACAAGTTTAACACACTGTCCAGGCCACGCCCACCACACAGTGACATCATCCCATCCACCTCGTGGAGAGTCTGTCTGACGCCGACTAGCTGTGAGGTCACAGCAATCCATCCCTGGGAGGCGCCGATGGGAGGTCAGCCCTGGGTCCGAGCCATTGCCCAGCTCTCACCCCGCGGCTAACAGGTCATTAAGTAGGCGACAATGGCGCTGAAGCATGACCCAGATCTGGGCCCCGGATCACACGCCAAAGGCTGTTTACACTTTACGCCGGATGCCGCGGCCCTCTCAGGGCGGCCGACGGTGCCGTGGGGGCGGAGCCAACAGGAGCTCGTGTTTGTAAACAAAAAAACCCAGCAATCCTCCACCATCAGAAAAGCAACAACAACAACACTGGCCAATTCCCTTCTGGGTGAAGTTTTCCAAGGGGAGAGAGACGCACATTGGGAATGAGGAAGGGGGGGGGGTGCATTCATTCAGATCATTAGGAGCTGGTTGCCAGGGGCAATGGCATTGATTGCACGTAAATAAAGGGGCGTACAGACTCACCAGTTGTTCACTTGTAGTATAGTGAGTCCTGTGTCCTGTGCCAACTGCTTCTTCTGTTCTTCCGAGGGGTACGGATGCTATGGAAGACAAAACGTAAATAAATCAATTAATGAACAGATTTCCCTTTCTTCCTCTTTTTTTTGTGGGTTTTTTTTTGAAGGCCTAATTGACGCCAGAGAGGGGCGAGGGAGGACAAGGCGGAGGAAGTCTCGGAGCAGCTGTTAATTAGTATAAAACACGAGGTGTGTCTTATTCTCAGAGTCATTAATGGAATACGGGGAGGTGTAATTAATGGCAGTGAAGAGGCAAGCCAATTATAAAGTTAAGCGAAGTGTAGAAACAGCTACGTTAATTAGGATGCCTCGCTGCTGACGAATCGGTCCCCCCTCCCTGTCGATTTATTCAAGCTGGCACGTGGGGTAAGGCTTGGGCGGGGGGGGGGAGGTGTGTGACACAACGATGGCCGGGAACATTCCGGAAAAACAACCCGCCTTTCAACCCCCCCCGAAAAAAAAGGTTCCATGTTTTAGGTCTTTATTTTAGCAGAAGCCGAAGGGGCATGCAGTGATTTACAGGGATGACACGGAGCGTGGGGGGGCGGGGGGCGGGAAAAAAAAACAAGTGTGGCTATTTAGATTTTGCCGGCCCACAGCCTCACTGCCGGGCCTGAAGCAGGCCCCTGTCAGACGGAGCACTCCCCACAGGGCGGGACACGGAAAGGCTGAGGCCTCACAGCCCATGGAGGCCTCGGAGGTGCGCGACTGTCAAGGGGGTGCTGGGACGGAACAGAGCATGTCTGTACCCGCAGAACGCAGAGAGAGTCTGACCCCCCCCCCCCCCACTGGCTTCAGTGCCGGAGACGCAGCTTCGAAAGGTGTTGAACTCGGCTTCTGTCCTGTCCTTTGAGAGTACCCAACCCCCCACCTCTATACTGGCCTCCAGAGACCCCCAGCGGAACATCCTCAGACAGCAGCCCCAGAAACGGAGGGCCGTGAGGCGACGCTGCTGCTCACTTCGGGGCGCATTCACAAGCGAGTGTGGGGATGACAAGGGCTCGATTTTTTATGGGACCATGCTGTTTCCACATGATACTAGCCGGGGCGGCCCATCTGAACGTATGCGTGGGGGGGGATATAAACGCAGCCGTACCCACGAGGGACAGCTCTCCCCCCCCTGCCCTCGGAGGCGCTTCCTCGACACCACAACTGGCTAATTCCATCAAACATTGGTAACGAAGTCTGCGTTGGGAAGGGAAAACAAACAAAAAACACATTCTTGAGGCACAGTTTATTTCCAGCAGACCCCGTGATGCCAGAATGGACCGCTCCGAGTGCCATCCATCACTTGGGAGACAGATATACTGTAATTGTTCTAATCACATGCACACTGTGACCACGTGCCCTGGTGCCTGTGATCTCTCCATACCCCCCACTCAATTTGCTGGGGGGTTAGGGTTAGGTTTCTCTTCATTTCCCAGGATCCAGGGAGTTTATCTGCGAATAACTTTTCAGACAGGCACATGAAATGAAAGGGGGAGGGCGGGGGGTCGGTGACTGGGTCAGGAGTGTGGAGACCATGCCGCGGCTTAGACTTCCGCACTCACAGAACACATGACATGCATGACCCTGCCTGTGTCCTCCCCCAGCTGAGCACACATGTAACAGCCTTGCTCTCATACAGGCTTTCTTTTGGCCTCAGTACACTGTGACACCCCTAACTGCCCCCTGCCCCCCCTCCCCTGCCCCCAGCTGACCGGGGTTTGACTGGCGTCCTCATAGCATGCACCACCCTAATCCACCCTACTCACTGTCACATAGATGAGGGACAGGGATGGTGGTCACAGAATGATGTCAGGAGTCAATGATGTCAAAGGAATGATGTCACCTTTGTCACCATAACAACAGCTCCAAGGTAATCAGAGTTGTTGGGGGGTCTGAATATGAGGAGGGGGCAAAGAAGAGGAGTGGGATCTTCCTTAGCTGAGTCACTCACCTTTGGGGTGGGGGGGGGGGGGTTGGGGAAGTCACAAGCCAATAACGGACAGTGGGACAAACCATGCTTATGGAACACAGCACTATTGGATTTCCCCATCAAATCGGGGCCCTTCGGCACAGCGCGCGTTTCATTCACTGTGGGCGGCTGTCATATTACAGCTGAGATGTTTCATGCCCACTTCGCGATGCCCCCCCCTCTCCCTGCGGTTAATGTCACTGGCCAGGCCGTTTCCGTGGAGAGGGCTGCACTCCGGCCCAGAGCAAACAAAGATATGGTTATCCTCCCTGGGAGCTCGTTCCCCTTCACCCGAGACGCGGCTGCCAGCCGTGGGGGCCGAGCACTGTTTTCTCAGGCCGGGACGACGCTTCATAGGGAAGTGAAAACATCTCTAAAGAACAGCTGGAAAATATGTCCGACAACTCCCTGTCCCCCCCAGCCAGCCCCCCCGTCCTTCCTATCTTAATGATATGCCTTGTCCAAATGTACTACTCGTCTCATCAGAGTTTCCACCGCATTCTGCCAGGTCGGCAGACCCCCCCCCCACCCCCACCCCGCTGCCCTATCTTATCTTTAGGCATGTCCCAGCGCCCACGCTGCCCCCCTGCTCCCCACCCCTCGAGCCTCACAGGGGCCCGGGACCCGAGCCTTGGTGATAAAGGACCAGAGGTCCGGCACCGATGAGTCCGGCAGAGAGACAGACAGGATACCAGACTTCCCCAAAATGATGAAGAAACCCCTCTGCCCTTGGGGGGGGGGTATGGGGGCAGCCCGCCTTATCACCAGGCAGAGAGGGACCCTCTTTCAGGCCACTTCCTCGCCCCAGCCGGGGATGGGGGGGGCTGTCATTCTGAGAGAGGAATCCCCCCCTGAACCTCCCCCCAGCTCTATCCCCCACCCTCCCTCAGCTCCTTACCCTGAACTCCAGTGTTAATATAACTCCTCTATTTAAAGTCACATTTTTTCCCATATCCGGTGTAATTCACTTTAAAAAAATGCCACACTAAATTAGAGTCATAAATGAGTGTGTGTGGAAAACACTTTTCACCCCCCCCCCCACCACCTTCCAGGGAGACTCACAGGGAGATGGTAACCAACATTCTCAGACCTAGAAGGACATGGCTGGGAGGGTGACCACATGCTAGGATGCGCCCCCCAAGTAAATGTCATGTTTTTGGGCTGGGGCTCTAAACAAAAATTATCTGAATGGAAGCTCCTATCCTGTGTCTCCCAGCATTAAAAATGCGAAGAGGGTGGGCAGTAAGGTCCCAACCCAACCCCCCCCCCCTTTTACATGCTGACACCCGCTCAGAGCTGGGGAAGAAGGAGGTCCCATTAAATATTTGGACAAGGACACACCACATCGGAGTGACAAGCCGCTGTTGTCACCCTGAAAGATCCATTACAATGTCTTGGGATAAAGGTGTCAGGCCAAGGGGGAGATGCACACATGCCCCCCCCCCCGCTGTCGCCATTGTGGGGGGGGGGGAGCAGCCATTGGAAAGAGAGGAAGACGGAGAAAGAGAGAAACTTTTAAGTGGCCAAAAAAACTTCTGTATCCTGGAAAATATGAGGAAAAATACAACTGGGGGCGATAGTTTCAAGGCCCCCACCTCCACACCCACCCCACTCGACCAAAACGCTGCCATGCCCCCACTTAGCAAGACGCAGCCAGAGACCCTGCCTCGCTCGGCCGCTGTGAAGTTTGCAACGTGCTAAATCAACACAAAAGCACATGAATTATTCACGGTGGCTGTTTTTAGAAAGCCTTGTTCTACGCTGAGAGAGAAAAAAATTGAAAAATGGAAAACTTCTCCCCCCTTGAAAATATTTTATTTCATTTAATGTAACCCTAGGATGAATGAGCAAAAAAATAAAAAAGAACAGACATTCAGCCTTGTATCACAAACTCTAATTAGTCCTTTCTGTTTAAAAAAAATAACAGCTTTCATCTTTCATTGGTTTAGAGCCAGGCTGCAGATATCAGCCTATGAGTGATGAATATATATATCTATATATAAAGGAGTACAGTTTGGAGGCTGTCAGGGGCGTAAGCGTGTAATTAAAGCTCAGGCGTGGGGCGGCGGATGGGATCAGTGCGTATTCCCAGCTCTGATAGGGTCGACGCACCGGAGCAGATAATTCAGCATGATGCAGGGAAGCAGCAAGTGTAGAAGAACAAGACAGAATTATAAACGTCATGGTGGGAGGGTGGGGGGTCGGTGGCTACAGGGTTTTTATCTAAACCGAGGATGAATCAACTAGCAACGTGAAAGCCCGGAGAATGAAGAAGACGTCACGTGCGGCCCCACTCTCCGCGAGGCTACATTTAGCCACGGCGCGGTGGGCGTTGCGGATAATCTTCCTCGGGAAAGCCACCCGTATCGAATCGGGAGACGGTTTCCCTTCCCTCTGTCGGCGAGGGGGGGGGGGGGCGGGGGTGCAGGCTTGTGAAAGAGCTACAACCTTGGCTGTTGCCCCGGGCAACCAGAACAGTGTAGGCCGGGCAATCTCAGATCGCAGAGCCTAGGCAGGGCCCTGCCCTCCTGGGTGACCTGAATTACTCATTTATTTGCCTGCAGGGTACCCACCAAAATAAGTCCGGTCCCGGTTCACGCTCAGCAACACGCGCTGGAGCAACTGGACAGCCATGTCAGGAAGGGGGGGGGGCTTTCAGGGGGGCTGGGGGTTAGCCCAGGCAGCCCGCCGGGCCCCCTTCTCTCCCAGGCCTGCAGCTGCCTTGCGGGCATCGAGGAGGAGAGCTGACTGGCTGTGAGAGGCTGGGGGCCGTCTCGTTAGAGAACCCCCCCCCCCGCAGCCGTTCTGTTTCTCTCTCACACACACACACATAAACATAAATTGGGGGGGGGGTTTGTGTGCAGAGGGGGCAGACAGGGACAGATTTGGGGAAGGTGGCGTTTGCTGGTGCACACCTGCCACTCAGCACCCCACGCGGGGCGGGGAACAGCCCCAGCGGCTCGATGGACTGCGACTGATGAGGCCCGGCTAATTCAAGGGCGATTACGCAGGCCGCTGAACCTCTTTAAGCTCGTAATTACCGCCTATTTGAGAGGAGAACATTTAAAAGCCAGTCGGCATGGCTGAGCCTGTCGCTGCTGGAGGTGGAGCGCTTGTCTGGGCCGAGGGGGAGGGCTAATACCTGCTGCAGCAGCAAGACAGTTAGCCTAGCATAGCACTTAGCCTAGCCTAGCACTTAGCCTAGTGCCTAGCCTAGCATTTAGCCTAGTGCCTAGCCTAGCATTTAGCCTAGCACTTAGCCTAATATGTCAGCAAAGGGCCTACGGCTCAACTACCAACAACCTTCCTGGACCTCACTCCCCATAATGCAGCTAAACCGGGATACACCAACATGCGTACAAAACATTCAGTGGGAGGCAGGAGCAATGGCAGATTTTGTAGTTATACATTTAAGCTAACAGGGTTATGACGTAGCACCTATTTCTCCCACCGCAACGCTTCCCCGAAACCCGACACCCTAAAGAAGCAATTTTCTGGACCAGAAGAACATCGAAAATGCCCTCGCAATGTCATTATGTCATTACTGCAATTACCCTCTTGCCCCCTCTGTTTTAATTGTTGCCCATGTGAAGGGCTCGTGGGATTCACAGGCTGGGGTCAGAGATCAGAAGGCAGTTAAATGTGGGTGAAGGTATCCCACAATCACTCCCTTATGTCTGAGCCTCACCGTGAAGGCATGGGGTAGGTGGAGGTATACCGCCCTGACCCGTCTACCTTGCATCCTTTCCATCTCTTCCCTTCTTCATCGCTGCACCACTCTGACTAATCAATGGCTTAATCTATCATTACAAACACCTTCATCCCCAGATCCCCCCTCCATCACCCAGCATAACCCAAGTCTGCTGTTACCGGTAAAACACTAAGTGGGGGGGGTGCCGGGAAGTACGAGCCAGGAGGCTGAACCACAAGTTGGCTGCCATCTTGACCAGGGCGGTTCTGGAAGACACTATCACTGCCCCCCCTTTCCAGGTACCCAAACTGAGGCCACCTCAGTCACCCACCAACGCTCACTCCTCCAAACCCCTCCACCTGACACACCCCCATCGGCAGCCAAAGCGGGGCGCCGTGGAGACCCTGTCGAGAATCGGGCGGCTAAGAATTGGGACTCTCCAGAACTTGCTCGTCGCCGTGGTTCTCGCATCCTGGAGAAATCGATGGCGGTAAAGACAAAGGCGTTTTTAAAAGGGTCTAGGATTCAATCTGCCGCCCCAGGCCCGGTCCATTAACCAATTTATGCACTTACACATGATGGCATAAAATCATTTAATTTACCTCTTGTCGATGATGGTCGCTCACCGGGGCTAAATCCAAGCCCGTACCTCTGACGTCAAATCGTCTCGCAAAACAAACTCAGACGGCCAAAAGAGCTGCCTGCTCCTCAGCTAGACTCAGGAATTCACCCCACGCAGACCTCGCGACTAACATGCTAGCCGTTTGCTAACTGGGGGAGGGGCAAGTCTTGCTCAAGATGCTACATCCTCTCCGCTCCGAGTGTAAGAGAAGGCTGTTAATCGGGATTTATGGGACCAGGTACAGAAATACTTTTTACGACCCAGAACTAGGTCAACAGCCCAACTGTGTGATAGGAACCAGGGTTTACTAACCCACGTTCTTAACGGGCTGGAGAATGGAGATACTGGGCACCATCAATCACCCCGCAGATGGCCTTTCCGACCGGAGGGGGTGGCCGAGGTGTCCGTCTGCCACCCCCCCAGCAACGTGGTGCCTGTCCATCACCTCTATCTAATTTAGCCCCCCCGCCATTCCTCCCTCCTCCTGTCCTGCATCCACAAAGACCAACCCCACAGAGCTTCTGCCTGTCTTTCCCAGGGGCCCGTCAGATGGGTAATGGATGGTGTTTGTATCTAGGGTGAGGGGACTCTGGGAATGGGGGGGGGGTGGTGGTTGCTGACCCACTGACTCTACTGCCACGTATCTAACAACTGCCACATCACCGCTGTCTGTATAAGAAACACTGAGCCTTGAGGAGACGGGATAGGTCAGAGGAGACGGGATAGGTCAGAGGAGACGGCCAATGGGACGACAAACTACTTTACAGACAGAAAAAATCAATCAAACACAGAGTCTGGGCCTCAGTGTGTCTACTGGTCCTCCATATGAGTAGGTAGTTACTCATATGTGCTGATTATAACTATAGAGCAGCACAAGCATGTACTGGATAAGTGTTTATGGCAGATGTGGTGGTAAGTATACCGTAAGATGCAAGGTATGTTTTCATCAGGAATGGGATTTCTGTTTTGGGGGAGGAGTTTAGAAGAACATAACCCTATTGATGACTATGTAAGTAGAGGACATGTTATGGCAGACATTAGTGAGATCTTTCCCTGTTCTGTCCATCTCTGCTGGACTCTCAGACATTGTACCCATCCAAATCCAGGCTTGGCATGACAAATACACAAAATCATTTTGGATAAAAGCATCCATAACGAAAGAAATAAACGATAAAAAACACCCAAGCAGCTACTCCTAAGTAAAATTAAATTAGACTTTAAATTAAATTTTAAATATTTATTTTTGGAAATAAGTAACAATATAACATTGGCGTGAAAACGTGAAATCGAGCAGCTAGGAGACGAGCGGAACACGTGGTGTCAGCTGGCGGTGTGATCGCAGTGTGACCGCAGTGTGCCCGCGGTGCAGAGACAGTGCGTACTTTCACTACACGCTGTCTGAAGGGCCCTTTATCTTCTTATCAAGCGGCGCCTCCAATTCTGACTCCTACTCAGACGAAATTAAAGAATAACCAGAGACGGTCGGCCGCCAAATTGGATTTGCAAATATTAATATGAATGGAATTCTTCTCCCGGCGAGCGCGGGCACGAGCTCGGAGCGCTGGGTGGAGCTTCGCCATGCTCTCATTCACCAGGGGTGGGGGTGTCACGGGTCTGTGCTTGGGAGCTCCCTGTTTCAGCGTGGCTGGGGCGAAGCCCAGCTGGAAATATGAACAGGGGGCCTTAGGGTTGGGCCCAGTGCCAGGACCGCAGCCATACGGCACGCCCCGGTTGCCGTGGACGATTGGCACACTGACATCCCCGGTCCCAGTGGAGGACAACCAGTGAATAACAGCATCTGAGGCCCGAGCAGACACTGGACTCCTGGCGGATGTGGAATATTGCGCGCTTTGATACCGAAAGGGACCCCGCTAGCCAGTGCCGTGCCTCAGGTCTGTCCTCCCTGCCAGATCCAAGGGGAGCTTCAGAAGTCTGTCATTTCGTCCAGCGGGGCTCAATTCCCCGCCCACTTCCTCAACAGCTTCCTGAAGGAAGCATCACAGCACTGGAGGTGACACTTCTGCCGACCAGGACACCCGCATCTTCAGGAGCTGTCGCTATGGCGACAAGGCCACGCCATGGCTCGCCTCCGCGCCAGAGCCACCCGCCCTGCTAACCATCTAAAGGGGACACCCAGAAGGCCTCCCTACCCACTGCTGACAAACCTGTTTATCTGTGTTATTAACCGCACATTAAGTGCACTCAACTCCGGTCGGGGTCCAGCTTTGCACAAAAAAACTGCTGTGCTCTAAAATCACAAACTCCATCAAAACAGATGCATTTAGGTTTTATGCACTGAGACAAATGGGGGCCTTTCCAGACTAGAAAGCTCTAAATTAAATAAAACTTACCAAAACTGCTTCAGTACAGTAAAACAAAAAGAAATGAATGGAATGGAATTCAATTACAATAAAAGAAGCCTACTCTTCGATACTGTGCGGCACTGTCACGTGACAGGCTAAGATGTGCCATGGGTAGCTTTCCTGTCATGTGATTGGCCAGATTTGCCAAAGGCTTGTTTTACTGTCATGGGCCAGGCCAACATGAGCCGAGGGCTAGTTTTACTGTCACGTGGCTGCAATGGGGTAAGGGCTAGTTTTACTGTCATGAGACCAGCCAAGATGGGGCAAGGGCTAGTTTTACTACCATTTGACTGGCCAAGATCCATGAGCGAAAGGCACAGAGATGAATTATGGGTTTTTTTTTCACACCTGGTTCTGTTCAAAACCGCCGCCCACACGGAGTTCCTGCTAATTGAGCTGCGAGGCAAAGCACTCATAAAGAAAATGACTTTTCCATTGATTGCATTAAGAGGGATTAAGGCCCTCCAATTTGGGTTTTCCGAGGCAGCCCACACTGGCCGCGCCCCTGCAGTTACACAGCACCGCCACGGTGACCCCCTCGCCTGCATACCAGCAACGGATGCGGCCGGCGGGAACACGACGAGCCGAGCGGGCTCCTTCCAGCTCTCGCATGGCGACAATCTCAAGCCGGGATTCCATCTAATTACTCCATCACATAATTTCACAAATTGCCTTCATCAGGGATCGTAACTCGGAACGCGGGCACAGTGGGAATTTTCGGGCCACGGCTTTCATTTAGTGCTTGTTTCTCGTTAAATTAAACAAGAAAATAGCGCTCACAAGGGGGGGGGGGAGGGCAGAGGAACAAAATGGGGTGGAAGGGAAAGGGGTGGCACTGGAGTTCAAAGCGAGGCGATGGTGGTACTTGTGGTGGTGGGGAGGTGCCGTGTTCAAAACTAGCTACCAGATCTAAGTTGCACGAAGTGGGGTGGGGGTGGGGGGGGGGTTGCAAAGAGGCTCAAAGTTCATTCTAACCCCAATAAACAGAAGTAAAAGGTCACAATGGAATAAGAAGCACTGTGGTGCGTCCGTCTGGGATGCCGTCGTACTTCGCGGCGCTCCCTGCAGGCCACCTAGTTGCTTCAAATTTTTTCCCACATTCTCATTCCTAAATGTGGTTTAACCTACTACACCCAAGGGAATGACTGAAATTGAGGTATAGGACTCACTCCTGTCTAACAGGAGGCTGTAAACGCACATGCCACTTAATGACGGGGACGGTGGTGACCTAGTGGTATGAGGCCCGGGTTATGAACCAAGAGGTTACCAATTCAAATCCCACCTACCACCACCAGTGGGTCCTTGAGAAAGACCATTAACCCCAAGTTGCTCCAGGGAGATGGTAGTCCCTGTAATGGGGTAATGTAAGTCGCTCTGGATAAGGGTGTCAGCTAAATGCGCTGGTATTTCCTATTCATCAGCATCAAGCCCCTCATTCAGAGGTACAACAGATAATAACCTCGACCTGGCACCCGAGAGGAGGCAAACTGAAATCGGGATAAGTATTAAGGTTTGACCAGGAAGTTTGTAGCAGCCCAGATGCACCAGGACATGAAGTGACCCTCACTCATCCTCTCAGGCTCTCCTGCTCTCTCCCGCAGTGACAGAAACGGACACTGTCCCCCTCAGTGCACCACAAAACGTCCAAGGAAGCGAACAACACCTCCCCCCTGGCTGCGGGATGGGGGAGAGGGAGGGGCTGGATCTCATGTCACATGACCAGGGTGCTTGTAAGAGCAATCGGCAAACGAGGCAAAGCTTCAGCGACATCCTGCGCACTCGCGGGCGCGGGCGCGTGGATCAGCATCCCCCATAAATACACTCACCTAAAGGATTATTAGGAACACCATACTAATACGGTGTTTGACCCCCTTTCGCCTTCAGAACTGCCTT
>JAODKL010000062.1:6837084-6863280 GCA_026780765.1 Petrocephalus schoutedeni
CAAGACCAGCACCGTCACCACCACCTCAGACTGCAGGAAACAGGCTACCAGCTACTCTCTGCCCAAGCACAAATGATCACTGAGACTGATAACCAATAGAGCTTGGCAGTCAAAGAATCAGGAAAGTAAGCAGTATAAGCTTCCTGGTTATAAAACTGGTACAGTAGGAATGAAGAGAAAGATGATCACATGTTTTACTTAATTAACCAAACACGCACAAAAATAGCCATGCAGGTGCAATTCTGAAGATCACGGTGAAGTGACTCACTGTTTATTTTCGGTCGCGTCCACAATGCGCTCATGATTTAGAAACCGCCGAACCAAAAGCTAAAAAACCACAACATTAAACACAAAACTGCTGACGACTCTCAAAGCGGCAATGCGCTGGAGGCCGAGCCAAACCAATTAATGCTTTGATGTAACATCTCAGCTTCCTAACATAAAGCAGAACAGAGAGGTTTCACTCACTAATCTAACCAAAACCTCCATCCCATCGGATACACCTCCGATTAACATTAACCCTCAACCTCTGGGTTACATATTCCAATTAATCCATGTGTTTACTTCACATCTTGAACTCAAAATGCCACACAGGAGTGCAAAAAACAGCTTTTGTGTCCGGAGTTTAAGGTGAAACCGCAGCATGTTTCTCTACAACATGAGATAAAAATTTTAAAACACTTACAAGAATTCTGCAAATTACTCCTGGTGTCCCGAAACTCAACAGGGCATCTTAAAGATTAAGGGAAAAGTAATCAGCCTTTAACAGCAGCTGTTTATAGTAATGACCCTAATAATCGTGTCTGTGTTCAACAAAATGTATTATTACTTCCAATTACTTGAAAACTTCCCTGAATTGTTCTCTGCCTCCAGGCATTACATATGCAAATAATGAGCTACACAACACATACATCACTCTCTATTGTTAAATGTGTCAGAATTACTCCAACATTTGTATTAAACAATTACACAGAATTGAACAAAAAGTACAGGCTTTGGTTGCCTGGTCCATTCTATGGAAGATGCTGTCTTTCACATTGGTTTATAATGCTCTAATTAATAATCTCCAGTATGGACTCACCACCAAATCACTCCATATTTTTGCCCTGTGAACTCATCTTTATCATAAACTTAAAGGTCTGCAGAACATCGAGGTAGTTCCACAAAATTTTATGTGTAGAACTGGACCCTGCGAAGCCCAGACACAGGATGAATCAAACATCTGTTTTTATTTGGCTGATCAGAGTCACAACCCCCTCTCCTTTGCTATGGTTCAGTTACTATAAAGCAGGGGGGGGGGGGGTTCTGTCACATAGCACAGTCTTTGTGTCACTTGTTGGGCACTCAGCAGAAAGCTGCACCCGGCCTTAATGTAGGGGGATGCAAACCGGCAGCCTTCTGGCTGAAAGGAGATCGTCACTGCTAATCACTCTGACGGTATTACTTTGATGCTTTCAGTACAGAGCATCCATCTAAATGGACCTGCAGACGCGGTCGCGAAGCAGAGAGAGAGATTACCCCATATCCCCTCACCAAGACAAACCGACACCCTCAGAGTGTGCAGGTAAGCAACCACATCACCGATCAGGGGACTCAACCACCGACTCAACCCCCCCCCCCACCTAGGCACCCGCAGCATGCTGTACAAACAGCAGGGGGCCCGGCCTCCGCAAATAAAGATTCAATTTCTGACCCCCGGCCGTGGAAATGTCATGGCAGGGATTGTTAGGAGGAGGTGGAGGTCAGTCACACAGAGGCGAGTCCTCTGCGCGCAAACCTAATGAAATCAGAGCCCCCAACAACTTCTCCTCACCACCTGCCTCTTACTGTACAGCAACTCCTGACAGCACCCCCCCCCCCACAACCCCTGCCCCCATTACACACTGTCAACAGACAGCAGGCTGCGGTCCACTTCCGCTGGCGGTAGGCGAGCGGGGCCCGGCGCCATCACTCACAGCCCCTCGCCCAGATTTAAAGCGGGAAAGCAATCATATTATACAGCCGCTGTGTTTAGAACTTTTTCTGTCATAAAGACACCAACATGCACACATACACCCACCCACAAAAAGCAAACTACACAATCTTTAGTCCTTATGATTGTTTTAAAGCCCACTCTAGTAACCATGGTACAGTCGACGAGGCTCTTGAGGTGGCTCTCTGCTCCAGTCCTGGGGTCTGTTGTGCAGTTTTTAAGTCCTTTACCTAATGAGCCAATGGGTGAGACACTCCCTGTCCTCTTCAAGAATAAGGGCGGCTGTGCAAATCCTATTTATGTCTCAGACCCCTTTTTCTCAATCATGAAGTGTTGACCATGAGTGCCAAGCAGACTCAGAGTTGGTAAGAACCAAAATGAGCCCGTCCTTTAAAATAATAACGTTTTTTTTCTCATTGGAAAAAATGTAGCAATGCATATGCTTGACACCAGGCAAAGGGCTGCGGTTATCATCATTAACATTCCGGATGATTCCTCACCAGACAAAAGGGCTCGAAAACATCGCACTGCACTTCGGGATATTTTATCTATTAGGTCTATCGTGAAGTCCTCGTGTGTATGCAGCTTTCCGGCCGTTTCCAGAAAGCAAGCCTGTTTTTAAACCTCGATCGCGCCGATTAAAATGCGGAATTATTTCACGCGTCGAGAGAGCAGCGGAACTTAATCCGGAGCGAAGGGGTTAAAGCAGCAACCAGTCACTCCGGCTCAAGCGGCACCTGGGGGGCTTTCGCGTTTATCATCGCCGCCCGAAGTACACAACGTGATTTTAAACTGGCTTGGCCGCTTCTCGCTAGCAAGCAGAGAGCCCGTGACTTTTTCACCTCTCAGCTATGCGGTGGTCTTTGCGTCGGGGGGGGGGGGGTGCCCCCCCTCTTCTCCCTCACCACCACAGCAATAGGAAGCTTACTAACGATATTTAAAAAAATTAAAACAGGGTAGGGGGTGCCAGGCTATAGCATGCGGAGAAAACCCTTGGCATCAGCTTAGTAAATTCAAAGTATTTTTTCTGGGATTTTTTTGTTGCTTTTATATTGTTTTAATATTTTTCGGTGCAGTCCTCTCGCTTGAATAAATTGGTTTATGAATAAATGAGCCTTCCTTCTCCCTCTTGTTAACATTGCTGAGAATTTGCACAAAGAAAATTCTTTCCAGTCCAATTCAACTTTATGCCCGAGGGCATGTATTAAAAATACATATGGAACGAGATAATGCACACACGACACAAATTCGTTAGCGGTGTCACCCCTTAACAATCGCGCACATAAGCCACGCCAGAAAAATTAAAAGCAAACGGGTATATATATACATATATATATCGCTGATATCGGTGATAGACGGAAAAAAGATAAATCAATTAATTCCAAAAGGCCATTCAATGCATATCTGAGATATACATGTTAATATATATACACAGACACTCGCCACTCACCCAAAACGATCGTTACAGTGCGTACTAAATCAGCACGACTTTACCATGCTGCTCACTGAAACGCTACATTCCCACTGACCGCGAGAATAATTAGATTCACTACCCCCCCCCCCCCTCCACCCCCCTTTACCGATGAGATTTAGTTTTTATTTTTATTATATAAATTCAGCCTGGCAAACATAAAATTCATTGGCTCCCCATTTTAGGGTACTCGCAGGCCTATCTTTAGGTAAAATTAGGGCATGCCTCCATCTTAAAGTCAATTAAAGATCCGATTCCGTGCCCCTAAGCACAACATAATTTGTTCAAATAGCTCTATATACCTTGGAACCCAAGGGTGTTAAAAAAGTCTATTCCTATCTCTCGAGATTCCATTTTTACCATCTTAAATTTGACACATAAAAATGGTAAACTTCCAAAAAAAACCTCCCTACAAAAAAAAAACATTACGAAAACATATAAGAATGCGATTGAATGTTTAAGTTAGTTCATTCCCCGACCAATTAAATGTTTTACTATCCTTAATTTTCTGGTGACCGTAGCCCTTGAGAAAAGCGAAGTGGCTGACAGGCGCTGGTGCCATCGCGGTCCCAGCTGAATGGGGAGTGGAACTGGATTCTCACTTTGCCCGGTTATTCAAAAAATAAAAACGGGTGACGGGGATAATACCGCTTCTCTCATACCGATCAACCAGTCGAATGGAAGTTGGTAAATTTATATTATTACCGATCGGCCCATTAATTTAATGCTGGTGCAGTCACTAAGTTCTCTTTGCTAACGGTTGATGTTCTCCTCCATTGTTTTTCTCCTAAATGGTCAGCGAGGCGGTCGGCGTGGCCAAGGCAGCGGGCTAGCCGGCATCGCACATGTGCGCAGGGCGCAGATAAAGTGCGCAGCGCAGCACCGAGCCTCCAGAAAGCATGAGACCAGTCATTTCCTCAAGCGCGCAATAAACAATTCACCAGCCGGGGGGGGGGGGCGGCTGATACAGAAAAAAAAACACTAGATATTCTTTAACTAATAACAATTCACCCAGCCTAAAACAAATCAAGGTAAACGGATGTGTGAACTGTTTTTTTTAGCGATGACAATATGCATGCATATCACAGATCAGAAACCCCAGGCTCCAGCAACGTGGGCTCGTGTCTTAAGGAAAAATACTGACAAGGCAACTAATGAACCGTGAACAGCAGGAGATAGTCCCAGGCACCTAACCGCCCTCTTTCCCCCTTCTAAATCTCTCGGCTCATCAGCGAGATTTTCAATAAAACACTAAGTACTTTAGTCCATTTGCTTATTTGAAAATTACACCGATGGTATTTCGTTCTGATTAAAAAAAAGAAGACGAGGAAAAAGAAAAGGCTAAATTAAAATAGACACGAAACAGGTCAAGTTTATGGCGATGCTTTCACAAGCTAATCTCCCTGGGTCGGTTCCGGGATCAAACCTTAATGAAGCAATAATGGCCACATTATTCAAATTTTTTTTTTCATTCCGACGGAATTTAAAAGAGCCTTAATCGTATGCAAATAGCGGATAGGCAGTGCGCTGACCCAGAAGACAATCTGAATATCCTACTTTTTACACAGTAAATTAAGGAAAGGACCGCATACCTGATCTAGGGTGCCGGATGATCTTGTGATTTCTTCACTGTCCGATTTTGATCCACCTTCTCTGTCGTCTATAACCAAATCGATGGGCATCTTCCCTTTCAAGCAGCTGATGTAGCGATGACAGAAATTGTCGCAAAGCTCGTGTACCTATTATACAGAAAATGAAACAATATAAATACAAAAAAAGAAACCGCAGAGGGGCATCATGGAGGGATCGGACACGTGCGACTTTTTTTTCACACGCAGGGCGAGCCAAGGAATGGGAGCGATGTCGCAATCCCCCTCCGCTGGCCAGACGCATCCACAATTTGGGGATAACTTTTTTCCTCCAAAATTGAGATATCGCAGAAAATTGACAGTGACAAGACGACTCACGGGCTACAACATATTCAACACCCGTGCGAAATTCATCTGCTCCCGAGGCTGTGGCTATTAGAGCGGCGACCTTCTTGAGTGACATTTAAGGTAAACTGTTTAATTTCGTCTGGTTATTTCATTACCGACGCTTTCCGCGCAACCTCGTCATTCAGTATATCAACCGGGTTCCTAGCACTTGTGCCACATACTTCAGGTCTTTAAGATCCCCCGTTACTCGATCACAGATACCTAACAGTATCGTCATCGTATACATTTCTATTTAAAGTTTTCAGTCTCCCTTGCTGAAACGGCGCACCAGTCAACGGCCCGACGCGGAAAACACGGAATTGCCTGCATCAATTAAGCTTGCAACCGTAAGTAGTACTTTTGGGAATTAATCAAACCCGTCTGTGGACATTTCGGCGAGGCAGCGACCGCCGACCAGCAGGGTCAACTCGTCGTGTGATTTTCAGTACGGCCCAAATACTCCTCAATAGGTGACAGTGCGGAAATAAAGCCGAGATTTCCACTAAGGGGTGTTTGCTCCCATTTAAGTGGCTTGAATTGTAATTAAACACGAAGGAGAAATAGGAGCCAAGATTGATTTTGACACTAATTACAACAGACCAGAAAAAAAGACATTTATGCAAATGTACCCTGTAGGCCTGCACTGTAACACCGGCCATAGAGAGTAAGACAAAATTACCTTCTCAAGCTCCAGGAGATGAAATCGTAATACTTGAATTGCTTGTATCATCTGGGAAAAAAATAAAATATGCTTTTTAATGTACCATGATAAAACGGAGTGATCTACGAGTCTCTTGTTATTCTCCCGCTATTATCCAAACGCATCTCCACGTAAAGATTTACGGCAATACGGCTGTTTCCTAAATTACCAGGCTCCTTTTTTGTATTCTTCTGTTACTACTATGTCCTGATGCTGAAACATTGCAACATTCAAATCTGACTCACGCAATCAAGACGTCAAAAATTAATCGCTTAAAAAAAATTAACCGCGTTGGTGATGAGGAGAGAGTGCTAGCTGATGAATTAAATTAATTTCACAGAATAGTTTTGACTGAGAAAAAAATAAGTTCAAGACTTCGGCCAGCTTTCCAGTACCAGCAGGAAGGACGGATATCTGTCATGACAACTGGTGGCAACACAAACTCATGCAACCAAATGTGAAGTCTAGTGCACCACGTATACCCCTGAACTTCTGCAGAGGGTTACATGTAACGTTCGGACGCTGCTTATCGACATCAAGCCTTGATACATTAGGGCGAATTTTCAAACAATACAATTGACAAAAATGTATGTATTTTGCTGCGATAAAATATCGATGCATATTTACCAGATTATCCAGTTCAGGGTTCGATGAAAATAAAGGCTTTTCTGCCCGAACCTAAATCAAGGGGAAAAAATCTCCATTATTATAAAAGTTATACAGAAGTTGCAAGGTGAAAGTCTCGCGGAGTTACAATACATTATCATAATATCACACATATCCTTATAATTAAAATCCACATCATTGTAACTAACTACGTGTATGTTTGTGTCTCGACAAGCATTAACACAAGTAATATTATAATGTGCTCACAACTTGAAACAGTGGCATAACATTACACATGCAAGCTGTGATATACAATGTGAGTTATAAATAACAATGCAGCGCGCCAGCAACTTTACTGAATGCGAAACGTGCGAGTTTAACGTGCCGCACTCTGACCTGTTTTGCAAACACGGCTATATCTTCATTGAAGGATTCTGAGGAGCAAACGTCGCCTCCAGCAACCCCGGGTTCTCTCGGTGTGCAAGTCGCTAATTCACATTTCTCAAAAATCAGTGCTAGGAGAGGAAAGAGGGGGTGCCTGCAATAAAGTAAAATCATAAGCGTCTCCAGACGACACTGAAGTCAACTTTATATATTTTTTAATCTCTGTCTACTACTCCGCAATGCTTCATAAACCCGGGTAAACAACAGTCATAATAGCACTGCGGGAATATGAATAAACTGCTTTCCCTTTTTCGGTATAAAATCTAATCTAAAGCCAAATAGTTTCACACCAAATAAGGCCGTGCGTAGCATAAACTGCTTCACCGTCCCCTGGTCCCCGTCTACCCACCGTTCTTCTTTTCACGTTTTAGATAATGAAATACTCGGTTTTATACAGAGCGCCACTTATAAATCACAGTTATAAAAGACCTAAATATGTTATTAAGATTTGGCAAAAAACTAGAGACATTTAAGTGCCGCTGTCACAATCATTGCTTTTAGCTTTCCTGGACTAACTTGCATTGTATATTAAGTATACGGAGGATACTTGCAAACCTACACAAATCCGGTTTATCTAGATACTTCGATATACATCACTTCCATTAAATAATCGAATTCACATATAGTCTAATAATGTTTTCGACGAGTCGTTGTATTACGATAATATGGATTGGCCAAGTTATTCACACCCTATTCTCAAAGCAGAAACAGGCTTACTTCTGTATGTGCCCGAAGATATTAATTATAATAATTATTATAGCCACGCACCCTTTGATACTACAGTGCTTATTTTTAGAATAGTGGTTCATATATTTACAACCACATTACATTAGTTACTGGAAACGTCACGTTGTCACTTCAAATATTCATGCATTACCCCAAAGTATCCTGCATGTGTTTTGACCTTTAGAATTAACGAAGTGTCTTTTTATCCAAATAATCCCCTAAATATTTCTCAGTCGGTCGCA
The DNA here is from genome assembly GCA_026780765.1 of Petrocephalus schoutedeni. Lineage (NCBI taxonomy): Eukaryota > Metazoa > Chordata > Actinopteri > Osteoglossiformes > Mormyridae > Petrocephalus > Petrocephalus schoutedeni. The sequence goes on from JAODKL010000062.1 coordinate 6,845,222, forward strand.
ACCATTAGCGTCAAATTGGTGTTTGCCGTATTGTTTAATGTAACAAATATTTTCGAGAAAACAGCTGTGCAACAAAAATTTTTTATTTTCCGAGAAAAGTACCAATTGCCCACAAAAAAAGAGACATGCATAAAGTTGTGTTCTAAGAACGACTTCTCTTGCCTCAGCTAACATAGTTTCCCAGACCTCTCCCGATTTTATGGCGACCCGAAACAAATAATTTGTTGAATTTATGCACCCCCACCACCCCCAAGAATAAAATATGTACACGGTAGCCATCTAAACCCACCCGTAAATGGCATCTTTATCTCTTTTTAGCGCGTCGTTGACGGAGGAGCCCATATTGGGCGGCATGGCGTTGGTGTGGGCCGTGTGCGGATACTGGTGCGAGTGCAGCTGGGGACCGTGATTCAGATGGACAGCCTGCATGGATCTGGCCGCATGAGGGTCCGCGTACATCGTGCTGGGGATTCCTACGCCTTCCATGCCGTAATGAGCCAGATCTTCGTACTGCACAACAGAAACAGGGCAGGCTCGGTTCACAAAAAACAACCTCGAATTATTAAAAAAAATACACCACGAAAATGAAATATAAAACAAGCTTGAACGTACAAGCTGAGCAAAAGCTGCTTCGCCTACAGATTTTAATGCACTGCGCCCGCTTAAATGTTTCTTAGTACTGCGACGCAATGTAGTTGGTATCTGCTTGTAACATAACTTGTTAAACGTATATGCAGGTATAAAAGAACAAATGAGCTGCGTTTTTAAAAGACATTTTGTAAACAAAGAAGTCCTCCTTTTTATCTTGCGTTTAATGTGCGGGGTTAATTATTCATGATGATATACTAAGAGCCAAGCCAATTACAGTGAAAGTGTGATAAAAGGAATTAGCACGTTTATGCCCTAAAACCGTAAGGGTGTCAATAGCCACCAGGGTGTTGTTTTGGCCACACCTTGAGTAGCAAAAGGTTGTGATGTTTTCGGTAACTCCTTTTTTTAATGTTCGTACTTTTAATTTCATTTAAGATCCCGGTCATAATTTGCAAAACCGCAAAAAAAAAGAAATCTATCCAACGGGTAAGGATTACCGGCGGATGGAACTTTGGAAAGAAAAAAGTATACTTCAGTTATTTAGCTGTATGGTGAATTATTGGGATTGTTTAATATTGGAATAGGCACCAATTTGCTATTGAATAGGTGTTACGCGAGAAATGTAATTTTAATATAATTAAATCAAAATATGAATATGTACTGCCTGTTGGGAAAGGATTTTCATAGGTAATACCTGATCAAAATCCCTAAAAAATACTACGTTCACGAACAGTACATGCACTGGTGCCTTGCTTCCCGGAGTTACTGTTTATGCTTCTCTGTTTAAAATAAATATGTAATGACTGAATTGTAAAATATCCGAAGAAAACCCACGTTTTGAGTAACAGATTATTACGCATCTGGCTATACAGTCAAACCAGGCTGCGAAAACTAACTTTGAAAAGCTGGCTAACATGCCATAGGTACGAAGAAAAGTTTTTTTTTTCCTTGTGATCGTCTGTCATCAGCCACGTTTAATCGCTATAGCCGCTGCTTTCTAGTTGCCGAAACTTTTCATCGTACGTACCCTTTGCGCCATCGGCCTGTCTCGCTCCCTCTTCTTCCTCGAACTTCAGATATATCCCCTATGAGGCCAGGGTGGAGAGGAATAGACGCGCAAATTCCAAACGTAGGAAAAGAAAATCCTTATTTTTCCTTTTCGTGGGCGATGAGACTCGAACTTCAGCTCGGGCTCGCCTAAAAGCGATGCAATTAGCTCCTTCGATTTTTTTTTCACAGGACAACGGCAGGGAAAGAACAAATCTTCTTTACCAAACAAGTATGAAAATGCCCCTCAAACAAAACTAGTGACTCATGGCTTTTCGCCACTCCAGCTGTCAATCAAAGGCGAGGTTGTCAAAGTACTGAATGAATGATGATCCGCCGTGCGCTTCCACTGGTCGGGACACCTTAAATGTTAATACTCAACTGGTCACAAAAAAATCAAGCTCTCCCCTTTTCTTTGATCACTCTCAACCTCCTGAGCTGATTTTTTTATGCAATAGCCTCTAAATGAGATCAAGAGGAGGTGGAGTGATATTTCTGGCTTAGTTTTTCTTAAAGGAGCCACGATCGATGCTGCGAGCCGCCTGCCCGTGTGTGTACAATGCGCGCGTCTCGAACGGAGCGAAGAAGTGGATCTGGACCAGACTGCTGAAACCCGGAAGTAGTGGTGGCCATAACATGTCGCGTTTTGCACAATGTAATGGGCTGCATGAACTTGCTCGCATAGGAGGGGGGAGAGCGAAATGCCTGGAAAAAAAACCTTGGAAAGCGGAGTCGGTGTGCATGCTGATATGCAGAGCACGCATGGGTTAGAATAATGCCACTTCAGTGCTCGTCTCTCACGTCCTCCTTGTTTTACTGGAGCTCTTGCATTTTGTACTTTTCCGATGTGACAGCAGTTGATTTTTAATGCACTCGCAGGACATGTTAGAGCAGCTAGATCCATTCTAATATTGCCTTGGCATACACATCGCCAAGAAAAAAAAGAATAATGGTTCAGTGCGTCGTGTATTGATAGCACGTTCTGTCGTCATGCCTGACTGCAATATTATAAGAACTTTGCGGCAAAATTTTCCTCATGCCGATGCGTAATTTGTTCCGAATGCCTTGTTAAATTAACAAAATACACGCAGCTGTCGTCAATGTTCATTGCGTTCTTCAAATATCTAAAAGGAAGTTATTAGTTCCAGTTTTACTAATATGAAATGTTATACTGACTGGCACTAGTAAAAATGCCATTTACTGAAAATTGTTTGTTTACAGTTAATTTCACCATAATTTAGCATTTGAATAAAGGAGCTGAAGTATTTAATTCACTTAACAAGACGTGAAAACAGCTCAATTTACTACATTGCCATGAAAAGATTTTGAACCCAAGGCGCAATATCAGGCGAAGCTCTTAAAGAGGTATCAATTTTCTGTTTCTGCGCGAATTTCACACCCCCCTCATGCCTGCGAAATGGGCCGCTCCAAGTCGCTGTAGTCTTCGGGGTGTTCAGAGGCGGCGTCCAATCAGAGTACGCCGAAGCGACTCAGCCCTTTCATTGGTCGCAAAGATTATCAATTATCAAGTGATTTATCAACTTGAGCCCCGATGTTTAGGCAGGAATACTGCATATAAAAAAAAAGAAAAAGAAGAACTGAGCATATTGCCAGCGAAATGTAAGCGCGGTTCCGCAGGCTTTTTATGCTAATTAAAAATGTAATTGTACTAAATCACAGGCCTATATGATGTGTGAACAGAAAACAAAATCAGTGAAGTTCATTTGCTGTTCAGAAATGTTCATTATATTTCCTGAAGTAATAAATTATTTGGTCAACACTTTCATAGAATGTTGGATAATTTGTGTGACCCAGGAATTATGCATTCCCTTAGAAGTTCCTCCAACTTCGCTGATTGTTCGGTTAAAGCAATTTATGGCGTTACTTATAAAGCTGCATCCAGTTCTCTAAGTAACCTTATCGTCGTCTTGCAAAATGGGAAGCGCATTGCTGCAAACACAAGGTCCAACGCGTTTTAGAACAAATTTGCTGGATTTTGATTGTTTGTAAACCTCAATACTTTAAAACATTGTAATTATAAAAGTACCCAACTATAGTACATTTATCAGTAGGCCTATTCCACTTGTGAATTTTGAAGCGCATTAACAATCGTTTAAAGAAAATAGGCTATAATTAATATTAAAATGCATTCATTAAATAACAATTATGTAGTAGTGTAATATTCCAATGAGAAGTGGAATGCTGGACGCTTTGGTCTGAATTGTCTTTATTAATTTCTCATGTTATTTTATTCCCACAACTCACGGAAATATTTTTGGCGAGCGCCGAGCGTCACGCCAAGGTGCAAACCGCGTTATTTGTATTCAAATACCCTAGTGAAAGGTGCATGGAGTTCGTCTCCGCAGTATCTGTCATCGATCAGAACAGTTTGGTGCCAGTAAGAGTGTCATATCAGATAATGCAAGCTTCACACATTCAACGATCCCCGTGGCAGAACTGTGCTGGGATCTTTCGTCTAAATTTACAAGCATGAAATTACTATCAAGCCCCCAAACCGCCAAGCGGAGCGCCGGATGCAGAGCGCAGCTCCGTCGCGGAATCTGCAGAGTGACACAGTGCGCTTCGAGGAGCGTAAGCGCCGATTATATCACCACGGAGGCTCCAGTAAAAACCCAAAATGCGATCATATGTGAGTATTTCAAATGCTTCCAAATAGAAGATTTAAGCGGTAAGTAACAATCTTTACCTTAACTGTCTTGCATGCTGTTCTATTTCTATAATTCTACTACTATTTACCCTAACTGCGCTTTTAAACTAGTGCCAACACGCCCTAAAAGTTCAGTAAAAAATAGACGATAGTGACTTTACAGTGCGCAAATAACTTTTTTGCGTGATTCTAAATTCAGAAATATGCGCTGTTTTTTTTTGTTGGTATGGCCCCTTTTGAGAGGGTAAATTGCACACTGTAAAACAGACCCAAGTCAAGCGGACTTGAAAGGCGAATTACTGCTCGGCTTTACAGCAACGCTGCACTATAATAGCATTATAAAGTAATTAAGTCGCCCCTATTGACATCTATAAAGGGGTATGATAAAGCCTAACAAACTAGGGGAAAACCCCAATGACTCTGTTAAGGCTCGCAGTGCCGATTTTCGTGGGCGCCTGTGCCCGTACATTCGGTAATGCGAATAGAGTCAATTCGGCTACTCCAGCGAACACGATCTATATCCCATTTACACGTTCTCATTAATATTATACATTATGGGTCATATAGGTTATTTAATCAGTCTGTAGTACGTTGTGACAATTCAATTTTATATGACGGAGCCCGTGTTAACGCCGCAATTACATCCATTATGGGAAATGGAAATATATGTTGCGCCCCGTTTAATTAGAATTCAGGCACCGCGTCTAAAAGCGAAACGAGCTTTACATTTTTAACAGAATATGTAATGATAAATTAATAATTAATGTACAGTACGCCATTCAACCCTCCGCTTATTCCCGACGTCTCCCTGGGACAGTCTCCCTTTATTACTTTACTTTCTTAAACCTATCAGTATTGTTTAGGCCCATTCAAATGAAATACTGTGCCTGCGTGTATATTTACGTGCGTGTGGCTGCGTATGTGTTTAAGGTAAATTTTCAGGCTGTAAAGATGTGGCGTTCTAATAATTTGCGGAATGGTTTTTTCCCCCTTTCTTTGTCATCATTTTAAATAATATTTCTCCAGCGTGGTTGGTCCACCTCCACTCGTGCGCTCCTATTGAGACCAGCTGACACTGCGGTTCAGAAGTCAAGCGGAGGTCACTTTTTCACAGCCCTGGCAGAAATTTCCGACAGAACTTGTTGAAATGCGCACGTCCGACGCTGCAGCCAAGTCGCACCGCCACCCTATTTCACATATAGATGAATAATTTCTGGTCGATGAGAGATGCTTCGCGATATCTTCGCATTAATAACTGCACACAGTCATCATATCATATATCGAATATCGAATAGAGCCTACTCTCCGAGGCCTTTATAGATCTTTAGTTTTATTTGCTAAATGTCAGGTTCATGTGCACACTGACCGCTGTGGAAAGAAGACGTATTTACTTTAACAATTTAAGAAGTTAAAATGATGGTTTCATAATAAACAGAAGTCACTGCTTATTGGTTTCCACTTGTAATGTAATAATGAAAGGGTATCTTGCAATAAAATCCCTGCCAAGTTAAAATTGTACTTTGAGTGACTTTCTAATTTGCTGTTTTGAAATATACCAATATATGCAATATTGATATTTTAAATCGTACTATAACATAATATGTTCCTGGAACGTAGTTAAATAGTAACTTATATTTAAGCGCTTGTTATCAAAAGTTTGTTTTTTTCTGATCTCATTTCATTGCTTCACAATTAAAATGTAAAATATAATAAATATATCTGGAAATTACAACGTGTGAGAATAATGTGTTTTTTTAATTGACAAATATACGCCTACAGATCCGATTTCTGAAGAACGGCAATACTTTATGGGGTATTTAGTTGTTGGAGCGGATGTATCAATGTACAGAACAAACGCTAGTTTGAGATGCGAGCCGTGGATGTGTAAATGCTTAATCGTTTGCGCCGTCTACTGGAGATTTGAGGAATTATTTGAAACCTTTATTAGAAACTCACAAGTCCCAGCAATGGAAAATAATTCTAGTTGTGCAAATAGTATTTCAGAAGCGCCATTTGGTTTCTTAAAACACTTTATACCTGTAACATCAATAACACATCTGTTAGACAACAGGTGTATTTACATACATATTAAATAAAAAAAAACTATAATCTATCATCAAACTTCTTAAATACCACACAATATCAGTATACAAACATGCATAGTAATTAAAATATAACTAGATGTTGATTCTATGATTTAATATCATAAGTAGTAATATTCCATCATAATTATTTCAAATTTTTAAAGAATCAGCCAATGTCCAACTAATACATACAAGTACCTTTGTGGGTACATATGTACAGTGCAATTATTTTATAACACTCCATTTGTACACTTGTTGTTTTCACATCACAAATTTATCTATTTTATAACAATTATTGTTAATGATGTTCGCAGGACAGCTTAGTGGACAACAATATTACCTCACACCTCCAATGTGGGGGGGTTGGGTCCCAGCATTTCCGTGTGCGTGGGGTTCGTGTGGGATTCCGGTGGCTGTGCTGTTCACCTCCCACAGCCCAAAGACATGCACTTTGGCTAATCACTGTTTCTAAATTGCCTGTAGCCTCTGTCTCACGGAGGACTGGCGTCCCGTCCAGGGTGCACCCCTGCCTTGTGCCAGGCTCTAGGACCTGTAACCCTAACCAGGATAAGGGGTTGGAAGAAGGATAAGTGGAAGGCGTTAACTACCGCTGGTAACCCAAAGCAGTGGTGGTCAGAGTATCTGAATTTATTAAGGTACTCCTAAGGATTAAATAGATCACAGATGGGAGGATCTCTAATAGGGTTTATAATGAGAAAATGCGTGATTAAATGAAAGGCCTTTTTGTACTTAATGTGAACTCGGCAGAATGTTATTTCTCTATCATGTGGAGTCTTAACTGCCGCACATCACAAAGCTGATAAAAAAAAAACGATAAGAGTGACATCTGGCCTTCGGTGAGGAGCTTCGCGTGGCAATTCTCACATTGTGCTCCGAGGTACCGGCTCGTGTGCGGGATGGGGGGTGGAGGAGGTGCCAGTTACCTGGGCCGTCAGGCCAGGTGCGGTAATGGCGTGGGAGGTGTGAGCAGAGACCGGGGGGGGGGGGGGGGGGGAAGAGCGGGGGGGGGGCGGGGGGGGGGGGGGGTGGGGGGGGGGGGGGGGGGGGGGGGGGGGGCCAAAGCTCGGGCTGGGGTCCCGGAGGTGAAAAGCGGCGGTCGCAGAGGAGGAAGGGTGTGGACGGGAGGCGTCGGCAAGGCCCCGTCAGGCGCGGGCCAATCACGAAGTGCGGGGACGAGTCTCGCACCTCTTTCCGGACACTGAGAATTGATTAGCACCTGGGAGAGGGGCCGTAGGGCAGGGAGGGCTGGCGGGGGGGCATTTGGACCCGAAGTGTGAAGATGCGCTCTCGTCTCCACTAATGAGCTCCTCACCCTCGCCCCTCGCAGATGCCCGCCTGTCAGGCGTGTAGCCCGGCGCCCCCCACTGGCAAATAGGGGGTAGGCATGCGGGGGAAACTGGCCCAGCATTCTGCAATGACAGTACGGTTCTAGGGCGAGCGTGTGAGTTTTTCTTGACACTTGTGTGCATAATAATCATCTCCCGCTTGTGTATGTGGGGGGGTGGAATCTGTAACCCTATGGGGGCTCTGTCATGCTGGGACATCTCAACGCGAACAAGGCCCGGGGCTGGACCACTAAATACCCGTCGAAAAAGAAAAAAAGACATGTATGTGCCACAAATGTACCAAGAATCCCTGGTGGATGGGAGCGTCTGTGAATCCTGGGGCAGGGGTTTCCTCCACGGACCCATAAAGTGACTTAGAGGACGCGTTTACTGGGGTCCTCATCACTGTGGAATGAGGCCCAGCAGCTGATTCAGTCCAGATTCAGGATCTTTCTGTCGCAGGGATCCGGGGTGTCCCTCTCTGGCAGTATGGAAACCCAGGCCCATTTCAGGGCGGGCCGGGGGGGTGGGGGAGTATGGATGGGAGCATTCCTGTCCCAAACACCCAGCACTTCTAATTACGGGCTTCCAATCAACTATTCCTAAATAGAATCTGATGCTGGCAGTCCTGTTAGGCCCCTGGAGTAAAGTTATATGCACGAGTCTGTCCTCACATGTAGGAAAGAGGCCTTCCAGGAGATCCAGCTGGGGTCTTTACAGATAGCTGGACACCTAAGCTCCTGCACAACCACTGAAACATTAACATAAATCACCAATTTTAAATGCTGAACTTTTACCATTCCTGTTCCAGAATGTTGCTCTGCTCCATTAAAGGAATCGTTATTGTATTTTTTTCCCTCTTTTATTTCTTTTCTTTTCCATCCAGAAAGTGAAATTCGATACGCCTTCGGTTTAGATAAACTCAGCCCTGATTGTGTAGCTTCGCAGATGTTGGCCAGGCACCGCTGATTGCCCTGAGAGCCCCTCGGACTCGGCGGCGCTCCGAGGGGTTTGGAGGGGGGCCGTCGCCATCCTTTGAGGGCCGACAGAGGGGTAGAGCTGTTGGGGGCAGGGGGACGCTGTCCTCAGTGTGGCTGACAGGCCTCGTGCGACGACAGACGCTGATGATCACACTATTAGCTTCCGGCCACAACATATTCCGAAAAGCACCACCCTCTCAGAAAGCCGTCCCACTTGGCCACATCATTAATTTAAAATATTAGTATGGGAACGATCGGCATAATTCTGAGCGGATCTACACGGTTAACTAACCCGTGCAGGGATACAGGCGAGGCGTGCCCAACTGATTGCTGACTCTGTTCCCATGCTTGGGACCTTAGGGAATGAACAGGACCATTTTTCTATGTCGATAGTGTTTCTGTGTTGAGCGTGACCGTGTTTCCCTGTCGAATTTGACAGTTGAATGTTTCGGTGTTGAGCTTGAGGATGTTTCTGTGTTGAACGTGACTGTGTTTACGTGTAAAATATAACCGTGTTTCCGTGTCAAACGTGACTGTGTTTCCATATGAAACCTAACCACGTTTCCCTGTTGAATGTAACCATGTTTCAGTGTTTCTGCGTCAAACGTGACCGTGTTTCCATGTAGAACATAACCATGTTTCTGTGTCAAATGTGACTGTTTCCTTGTCAAGAATGGCCATGTTTCTGTGTTGAACGTGATGGTGTTTCCATGTTGATTGTGACCCTGCTTCTGTGTCGAACATAACCATGTTTCCATGTCAAACGTGGCCAAGTTTCCCTGACTGTGATTCCGTGTTGTACCTGACTGTGTTTCCATGACATACACGACTGTGGTTTAGACTATGGTTTAATATAAATCATATTTTTAGTTATTGTAATGTAACTTCTTTTCCGTTACCTATTTATTTGTTTGTTTTGGTTTTTATTATTATCTGTTTATTTTAATTATTTTTTTTAATTTTATTATCATTTCTTTTTCCTTTAGAAATGTTTGAAATGTTGACAGGTTTTTATTTGAATGTATTCTTGCCTTTGTAAAGCACTTTGAATTGCCCTGTGTCTGAATTGTGCTGTATAAATAAACTTGCCTTGCCTATTGAGTTTGGCTCTTGGTATGGTACTGGTTGAGTATCGGTATGGTACTGGTTGAGTATCGTTATGGTCCATCAATCAATCAATAATTTTTATTGTCACATCACAGTGCTGGTACACTGGTACAGTACATGTGAGTGAAATTCTTGTGTGCAAGCTTCACAAGCAGTAGTGGTGTGCAAAATATACAAATACAAAATATAAGAATAAATATGCACATCAATAAATATGCACATGAATGAACATGAATACAAAATATACATTTATATAGTTTTATATATATATATGTAAGAAGTGTCAGTGAAGTGTCTGTGAAGTACTAGTGGTCAGTGTTCAGCAGTCTGATGGCCTGATGGAATAACCTGTCCCTCAGCCTGCTGGTTTAGGACCGGATACTGCAATGGTACTGGTTGAGTATTGGTATGGTACTGGTTGAGTATTGAAGTGCTTTGACCATAATGGGCTTCCACGGTGGCAGTTAGGTGGAGAGTGGGAGAGGTGGGAGTGAAGGGTTGGGGCTTAGACAATGAAGTCAAAGTCAGTAGGCAGCCTGGAAGGGAGCAGGCTTGCTGGGGAGACACAATTGCAGGGAGCCCCACATCTGTAGGCTGAGAACAGGGGGGTCAGTGACCCCCCCCCCCCCAAAGGAGAAGAACAGATCTTTTTGCATGACTTGTCGCTTTTCCAGGCATCTGATCGACCACGTGCACATCACCATGGTCACTGATAAGTCGACCGGATGCCAAACGCAGCTCAGACCTTCTCAGCGACCATCAGTGGTCAGTACACTGAAGGTTTCAGGCGGACCCTGCATGTGGGGCTGGGGGGTGTCTTAGGAGTACTTCATTATAACGTCATGTGGCGTGTACAGAGGAGGGGGGCAGGGCAGCTGGGGGGGTTAGAGGTCGAGCAGAGAAGGAGAGGGGGTGCAGGCCGGCCGTGACTCTTGACCAAAACTTAGCGGCGTCTATTTGGGGAGTAACAAAGGGGGTTTTAGGAAGGTAGGCCAGTGGCTTCCAGAGTTCAGATTAGCTGAAGTGATAGGATTAGTCTTAAATGACTTGAGGTCTGAAGACAAAGGGAGTTTCTGCAAAGAGGCTTAGATATGGAAGAATTAACACAACCATGCGGTTTTCTCTCTCCCTCTCTTTTTTTGTTCTTTTTCCTGTCTCCATCCCTCCCTCTCGCTCTCCTCCAGCCCTGCTTCCCAATGTCCGTCTCCTTCCTCCCTTCACTTCTGATGGACTGGCACCACTCCTCGGTGTTGGCGCAAAAATATTGTGGCGATATACAGTCCCGCCCCGTGATAGGAAGTACAGGCCAGCCGTGTTGCCGAATCTGGCCAAGAAGAGCTCGGGAGTCCTCGTCGATACCCATTACATCCACAGGAAGGGGCTCGGAGAGACAGGGCACCCCCCCCCACCGACACCTTTTCATTTGCCCTAATGGCCCTTTAAGATCAGAGGCCCCGTACGGAGCGACGAGTGGTTAACACACTGCTTCATCTCTGCCAGCCGCATCCCTGGAGGGGGCTTGGGTGGTGGTGTGTGTGGGGGGGGCTTCTGGACGGCTTTTCTCTTTGTTGTCCCCATCATTTCACACTTTATTTCATCCCTGACTCCCCCGAAGATTAGCTATCGATTAGCGGGTAAATAACCAAGGCCACAGCGGAAGCCGGCCCACTGAGTCGCCCCGCGGAGTCGTCCCATGGAGTCGTCCCATGGAGTCGTCCCGCAGAGTCGTCCTGTGGAGTCGTCCCGCAGAGTCATCCCGCGGAGTCGTCCCAGCCTCACTGCCGACCGGGACGCACTTCAGCTCCTAAAGGGACACTCAATCCCGAGATTAGCGAGACGCTTCACCGTCTCTTTGGCTACGCAGGGGTGCTGCTTTTGACCGCAAAAAGCATGGGGGGTGGATCCTGAAATCTTTTTGGGCAGGGTAGCCCAGGGGGGGGTGCAGGGTGGTGTAATTCCTCCCACTAGCCCCAGTTCTTGAAGTAAACATCACAGTGTGATTGATGTGAAGAAATTTATTGAAAATAACATCTAGTCAAGGTCTACGGTTTGCTATGAACTTGTCCAGGGGCAGTCCGCCTGATCTACACCCACCTCACCCACACCTCTACCTTCAACCCAGCGTGATCCATCGCTGGCCCCTGCTTTCTGGAAGCACCACGTCCCACATCTCTTCCAGTCCGATTTCTCATTTTTTTAATTATTTGTCCAAAGAAGGAGAAATGCTCAGAGACGGGGAGAGAGGGGAATTGGATCCAGAGTTCGACCCGGCCCAAAGACTCCGTTTGTATACAGGCTTAGACACAAGCACCAGGGTGTTACTGAAGCCCAGTTGTTTTCTTGACGAAGCCGATCCGTGCGATTTCCCGGGGTCCACGGGTCGGCTGCGGCTCTTTTCAAAGGCGGAGGGGTAGTGGAGAGGACGCAGGAACTCCGTGATTCCCTGCATCCAAAGCTCCCGTTTCCACCCCCTGGGGGAGAGATTCTCACCCCCTTTCCCCTTTGCGCGCTGTCCTCTGTTATTTTACTTACCAGCATTTACAATTACCCCCCTCCCAACCCACTCACCATCTCTTCCCCAGTAATCCTGGGTTGATTCCAGGGGTGTAATGTGTGTATGTGTGTGTGTGTGGGGGGGGGGGGCAATGCCATCAGAGAGAGTGAAATTAAATACATTACAGCAGTAGGGATTAAAGTGTTTCATAGACAGTTGTTCGTCCACATCAAACTTTAGCTTTTTAAACCCTAACATTTGATCTGGGACAGGAACCAATGATAGAGAGAGAGAGAGGGAGAGAGAGAAGGAAATAGAGAGAGAGCATTTCGAGATCCTGTGGAACAGAGATGGATGTGAACAGACTGGTGAAGTTTAGGGTAAAACTTTCACTTGGAGGCAGTAGACTTTCCCAAAATATTTCCAGAGACGGGACATCAGGGGCCCTGGGCACTGAGCCCCTGGCTCACCTGACTGGTAGGATTGATTAGTTTTCTTAATTGCATGAAAAACTGCATGAGTTCTGCTACGCAACCTAGCAGGTCAAACCCGCCGGCGGACGACGATCTGCACTTGTGTGAATTTGTGCACTACTGCTGTAAAGAAGTAACAATAAAACAATAAAAATAAGCAATAAAATGCACAGTACATAACGCGAAAATAATAAACAAGCACCAGTCGCCTGATGTTATCAAAATAACGGTAAAAAAAAACTGGAGTAAGTGAGATAGCATTTAAAGAAATGCTATCTCCCAAAAGGAAGTCGGGTTTGGGCAGGAGCTTGCCTGAGAGGTCAGTAAAGGCTCTGTCCCCATGTCCCTCCTTTGTGACTTCAAGGTGTCACATGACCTCATCAGGGCTGCCTTCCCACGGGGAGCAGATGGACACTCAGCATGGGAGGAAGGAGGATGGTGCAAAACAGACCCCCAGAGAAGCCCCCTTTACCCCCCTCACCCCCACCCCCCTTGAGGGCCACGTCAATGGGGGAGACAGAATCTGTGTGGGACTCGCGGTAGGTGTGAACGACAAGGCATCTTCATTTCACAGATTATGGCTTCAGGGCGCCAGCTTCAGAGGGGACATGGAAAATTGACAGGCTGGAGACGATTAAGGATGGTCTCAGACTGTGAATCGTAGGTCTGGCGGGGGCTGGATGTTTCAGGGGACAGGTGAGGTGGGTGACACTCCCGTACCTGTTACTATTTGAGAATGTAAAGTAAGCTCTGTGTACATTATAAGAAGGAAGCGTGATCTTGTTTGTGGCTTCAAACTTTTTTTTCTGTAATGTCACGGGGGTTAAGCGAGTCAATTTCGCACAAATCTCTCCAGTTCAAAGGAAACAATGATTTATTTACCATTTATGCTTCTAGTTGTCATTTTAGTTGTCATCTCAATTGATCCCATCTCGTCACAGACCCTTCAAGACATACACCAGTATAGGTGAGAGTGAAACCATTTATTTGGTGCTCCGGGAGCATTTTTCGGAGTCGGGGTTAAGGGCCCTTTGCAGAGGACGGGAGTCAAACTTGTGACTGACCAGTTACAGGCACAGAAGCCAAGCTACACAGCGCCCCCTGCTGGGGATACTGATTGAAGTCATTAAGGGAGTTCAGACCCCCACATTATATTAACATGGCACTTTAAATGGTCATTATGGGGTTTGGAGAAACACAGACATGGGGATTAGAGTGAGGAGGCTCTGATGGCAGCCGGGGTCCTCAAGGCGCCCCCAGTCCATCTCAGAACCCCCCCCCCCCCCCCGAGTCAGCACCAGGGAGGGGTAGGCTCGGGGTGCAGAGGGGGAGGGTGCCGAAAAAACTGACCAGGTGCAGGGTGACAAGTGGCTTGACCTTAAACACCATACAGAGTACTGGGCAGGGTGGGGGGCTTCGGTATCCAATACCCTGTTTTGGTTTTGCACTGGTGGGTGGGGGGGGGAGTTCACTATTAAGACTGAAATTTGGACGTTCTCCATTATGGCATAACAATGCTTAGTTTGTGTTTATCAAAGATTATTTCCCACAGAATAAAACCGTTAATGAGTTTGACCTTCACAGAAAAAATAGGTGACATGGTTTCAAAGATGTAATAAGAAGTATTGTGGATGTAAGTGTTGGCAAGTATCATGGTGCAATTATATCAGCATTTTCTACTGTTTGCACCACTTATACTCTGCCAAGCTGTAATCAACACTAACATGCGCTAGGCTGACCATCGCTGAACTCCGGGTTTCATTTTCCGGGCCGTGAAGGGCCACCGCGTGGCCAGGACACACGCTTATGTTCTGCTCCGCTCTGACCCGTCACCTGGGATCTCCATCCCACACCAGGCAAAAGCTGCGAACAGCAACGGTAGGGGCTACATATATATAGAGGGGCTGTATCTTCGCATTTCCCTGGACCAGCCTAAGCTATCTGTGGTTAAACGGGCTTGGACCACAGGAACTTGAGAACCACACCTGAAATATCCCGCTGATCAGATGAAATCGATCTGGGATTTACTTTTTGAATAGATGTTCGGTGTAGACACATAGTTGAATCTTATTCTTTGCCGGACCCAGTGTTCAGTCAAACTATGGCTTAACTGTGATTGATTTATTCGTTTATGCGTTTCTGGTTCTAGAGCTTTACTGGCTCCCTGTTTACTTACAGCCCATGTTTTGAAATTGGCCCCAATAGGGACAATGGGGTCCAAACATGACGCTGTCATACCCTTGAGTCGATTCCCCAAAAATCTATAAGTATTGCCAGTCAGAGTCCGGGGATTTGGTTCCTGTCCAGTGCCCGCCCCTCTGCCCCTATTGGCTGGCCTTCAAACAGCATGCTCAGGCTTTCTCCTCGTGGAAAGGGTGACATTCAGCATCATGGTAAGTCTAGGAACCGAAGCCTAGGCCACTTGCTCACCTGTAAAATGCTTGGGATCTGTGTGGGCAGGGGAGGAAGCTCAGGGACCTGTCCTGGGGGGAGACGAGGACTGCCAGCCGCAAGGGTTCTGCTCTCAGATGTGATCGGGCCAGAGGCCAGGCCCAGCCAGACCCGTGGTTGAACTTACGCAGCATTCCTCTCCCTGCAGTGTGAACCTGGTCCTGGGGCTCTCCAGCGCGGTAACCGTGTCGTTAAACATGATTACATTTTAATAACGTGTCATTATATGATATACTCATACGTAAGCTTTTTGGGCTATTATTTTGAAGAGTGCTGCGCCAGACTCTTCTGAGCTGGACCATGAATGGCCCTAATAATTTTTAAGCTACCCGAGCCATACTGAATTGGGACCAACTGTGCCAACCCATGTTAAGCCAGGCCAAGCGACACCTGATCAGACCGGAAACACGAGGGAATATGTGGGGCTCACAGAGGGAAAGTGACTATCCAGGACCCAGTAAGAGGAAACGAACCAAACCGTGGGTCCAGTTCATTTAGCCTGGCAAGTGGGGTTAGCGACTGGTGCTAATACCCAATAGCACATGCATGGAGCTGCTCGATTAGGCAGTGTTTTATATGACTCATATAGCACTAAAACCACGAAATGAACATGAATGTGGGACCCTTTAATCCGCAGCCGGTTAGCGGGGAATTTCCATGCGTTTAAGGGTCGCTTAAATAAAATATAGTGTCACGCTAATCATGAACTCGACAGGCAGGGCTTAAGGCCTGCAAACGCAGATATTATCTGGCTCGCTGTCAAGGCAGGATTACACATAAAAACTCCCACACACATTTTTATGTTTCGCTCGTTTTTCGAATTCGCGAAATGTTCCCATTTAATGAAGGGGGGAAGAAACACAATTTTTGGTTCTTGCTAACATGGTGACCCCTGATGAAAAAATTCCGCCCCAGAAAGCCCTAACCTGAGACCACTTCGGAAAACCGATCCAAATTTCTCCGAGGAATGTTTCTTAATGTCACCCCCGTGTCATATATGTGCAATGTGCACAAACAATAACGCACATTAGGAAACTATTTGGTTCTATTTCAAGGCTCAGTGGGTAGCAGTGACTCACGCCGGCGGGTTTGTAGGTTCAAATCCCACCTCTGCTCTGGATGTGTGGGGTTGGCATGTTCCCCCCAGTCTGTGCTGGTCGAAAGACATGCAGTTAGGCTCGATTTCTGCCTCTGCATGTTCTTCTTGGGTTATTTACTCAGATACTTAGATTCTTGTTTTCCCAGAAGACAGCAAACTGGTCCCTTACTATTGCCCGTACATGTGCCCTGCAATGTACTGGAAACCCCCTGCAGGATTTTTCTCTCCTGTGCTTCCCTGAAAAGGCTTCTTGCGCCCCGGCTAAGTGGTTGGAAGCAGGAAGAATGAAACAAGCATAATATTTGAATAGTTTCACACAATCCAGAACTGTTATATGCGCACAGCAAAATAAATGATTCTGTCCTATGAATCCTGAATATCTAAGGTTTCCATATGCATTGCGCATGCATGAAACACAGCTGTCCCGGGTGACAGACATCACACAGCGTGTTAAGTGTTCATGTATGTTTGCGCTACACTTCATGACTTATTTGAAAGGAAAAAGGCCCGGTGTTCTACATGACATAGACATGTTGGCCAACCAAAACACTATAACAATTTCAATTCCAACCGCAGAGTAACGGAGACTATGTAGCCCAAAGGGGATTAAAATGAGGCTGATGTGCCAATAATATATCACACTGGATGCCTTGTTCCATGCGCTGGTTTTATCGACAGAAAGTCAATTTACAAAAAGAAGAATATGGCAGTTGTCCTTCATGGTGTCTACTTTAGGTAAAGAATTATATTTCAGATTGTGCTGATATCATATTAAAAAGATTTATTACATTTATTAGATGAAAACACAACACAGGATTGTGGTTAGGTTTGGCAGCTGAGGGATTCAGTTGAAGAATTGAAGTTTTTTAATCCTGAAAAATGTGGTTCCGATCTATTGGTTCTGAGACTTTTGAGGTGGACCTTCTATTTTGGTTTTAAATGGCTCGGCTCTGTACTCCAGCCCAGCTGACTGTGACCCCCCAGGGGTGCCGCTGGTGATTTTTGGCCCCTTGAAAGTATATGATATTGGGCCCCTAACACAGACTAATCAAAGACATTGCCATTTTTTAGGGCCTCTTCCATTCAGGGGCCTTTGGAATTATCCTAACTCCACCCACCCCCCTTTTATGGTGCCCGAGCCCAGCTCCATCTACAATGATGCAAACACCAGGGAACAGGATAAACGATATTGCACCATTTACCACCCGTCCCCATATAAACGTCTTAGAGTGTATTCCCGCAGAAGTTCAGGTTTCCGGACTTGCCAGCGGAGACCCCGGCCCGGTCAAGTCCCTATTTCCCAAATGAATCATGGGGTCTTGTAAACAGTCCTGTGATCCAGTTACGGGATGAAGCCGAGCTGGTTAAAGGGGAAGAACGGGGAGGGAGAAATGAAAGAGGAGAGGTCTGGGGATTTGCACTGGATTTACACGTCTACGGTTTCACCCGTTCCTCAAGGCCGACTCTCGCGGCCCTGTTACCACAGCAATGCCGAGGACAGCCAGCCCACCGCCCGGCCCCTGGACCCTCCGCCCCCCCCCCTCCGTGCCACATGCAGCTCGCTGGGGACGGGGGCCGCAGGGGCATCCCGCACATCAAAAGCGGGGGCTCATTTACATTCCACTGCGCGGGCTCTGGGATTTGCTTTAATGAGCTGACAAGGGCTGCTGGACAGCTGACTCCAGCAGCCCCCCCCCCGTCAGCACCCCCCCCCCCCCC
>JAODKL010000062.1:6909514-6935589 GCA_026780765.1 Petrocephalus schoutedeni
GTTCATGCTCCCCCCCCCCCCCCCCCACCCACTCACCTCCTTCGAAATAGTCTGACGGCGTGACATCGGTTTTGTTTCCCAATTAAAATTTCATCATTTTCTGTGTCACTTTATGTGTGACTTTATTCTCGGTGTGACATTGTTCTTAAAGTGACCTGTTAGGAAAGAGGTGCAGAGGCTTACGGGCGCTCAATGGCAGCCGTGTTTGTAGTCCTCGCCACCTCTCACCTCCCCCCCCCCAACATAGACTCATCCCACACCTTCCATGCTGATTCCTGGCCTCTGATTGGCTGCTTGGGACTGGGTGTGGCCGGGTTTGTGTTGAGTCTTATGAGATGCTGTCTCGTAGCTGGAGTGAGAGAGAGAGAGAGAGGGAATGAGCAATCCCGCAAGAACAGGAGTGAGGGTCTAGCCAAAAGGGCAATAACAGGCAGGGGGGAGCCAGTGCCAAAAGCGGGCCCGGCCTCGTGCCACACCCTCACTGATCCCCACCCTTACATTTCTCAGGCTATAACCTTTATAGGCTTTCCCTACATTCAAGGAAGGAAATCTGTAAACCTGTCTCACCGCACCACTCCCCGAGATAGCGGACAGAGACAGGGCCGCGTCTCCATTTATCCACCAGGCATGGGACAGCTGCACTGCACGGCCGGGCGGGGGACGGGGTCCAGAAGGCGAGGACACTCCTTGGAGAAGGGTGACACCACCCCTGCCCTCCCCGGCTGTGAACCTGGACTGTGACAGACAGATAGGTGCGAGGGAATATTTTTACTGGTGAGGGCAGGAGGATCAGACCTTCAGGAGGCAAACTAGCCCCCTCCCCCCCTTCACACGACCCCAGGCACCCCTGCTTTTCAGCCAAACGGGATCACTGCCTGAGCCTTGGTTTTGGTGTCAAACACTGACAGGCACAGATACAGTAACACAGTCACCCACACACACTCACCCACAGCCATACAGACACACAAACCCACACACACTCATACCCACAGCCATACACACACACAAACCCACACACACTCATACCCACAGCCATACACACACAAACACACACACACTCATACCCACAGCCATACACACACACTCATACCCACACACTCATACCCACAGCCATACACACACACAAACCCACACACACTCATACCCACAGCCATACACACACACACTCATACCCACAGCCATACACACACACTCATACCCACAGCCATACACACAAACACACACGGTCATATACGCGCAGATTTTGTTTTTCGAAACAGAGGTTGTCCCTGTGAAGGAAGCAGTCGCAGCTCAACCTGCCAGGCCTTATGGATCCTCCTAGATCTTGCTTCCCACAGACATGCAGAGCCTGCACCTGGGCTGTGCCCAGGCTCACACTGCGACCCACAGACTACGTAGGAAACATGAGCTTCAAATGACCTTCACCTGCTGTACCATCAGCAGCAGCTAGGAGCCTTTCTAATAAAAAGCGTGGCAGAGAATCATCTTCTGGAGAGCAGATCTCTGTGCGACAGGCGTTCCGAAGTGTATCCTTTCCAGAGATTCCCGCACAGCATCCCCCCAGTCTTGGAGGGGCCTGGGGGGGGGTTGTCTTCTGTGAATTTCTAAACTTTGACCTCCGAGGAGAGACGAAAATACCGAGCAGATAATCTTGCATGACAGACGACACTGAACCCAGTCCAATCAGAGTATACAGACTGGGGGGCTAGTGAAATGCTTGATCTGCCTTTTGAACGCCTCCCCCCCCACCACCCCTCACCCCTACCGCATCACTATTTCATCATCGTTCAGCGCACCCCATGGGGTGCCTCACGGGGGCCGTTTCACAAAGCGGGCTAACCGCGTTAGCAGGCTAACTGTCCTTAGGGATGGATCGCACTTTTGGCAGTATGACAACCCATTTCGTCTCCCCGGGAAATTAAAGGGCAGCTAACAAAGCAGGCGGACAGGTCTCCTCTCGAACCCGAGTGGTGAGAAAGGGTCAGAAGTTGCTCTTCTTGGGACAGGAGAGAAGCAAAGAATCAAGCCTTTTATAACATTTCATCTGGGGGTTTGGGGTTAGGGAGGGCAGTTAATGACATTGTGATGGTATCTGAGGTGACGTCCCCGCAAAGACAGCAGGCGATGCACGAGGTCAAGGCGCAAGATCTTCTGCTCACCTGTAAGTAATATTCCCTGAGCACAAAGCAGGTCTGCTGTGTCAGAGAGCCCAGAAACAATCGTAAGGATGTTGTGGGTTTTATGATTGAACTTGTTTTATTTCTTGGCAAAGCAGCACCATTTCCTGTTCTTTTATCATCAGAAGTGCTCTTGACATTTATGTGTTAGATTTATGGGCAGAAGTGCTTGGTTATCTTTGGTATTTTGGGGAACCAGAGTGAGGGAAATGTAGACTTTAAACAGCTGACACAATTTGGGTAAATAATCTTCATTTTAATATTTCTGAAGATGTTAAAAGTGATGCATATAAGTGGAAAATAAGAGGTATCATTGAATGTCAACATGGGGTGAAGATAGATGGTAAAATATTATGTACAGCTACCCATGTCATCCCAGGGATATTAATAAAATCACACCATTTCATCCTCCAAACCCTGTATCCTGTGGATCTATCTGCTGTCCGGATGGCTGAGGTTTTTCCCGCAGGGATATGGAAACGCTAGGTCACGGATCCGCCATGACACAGTTAAACATCAGAGGGTCTCCTATGGAAGGGAACAGGGATCATCGCCGTGGCGACGTGACCCCAAACAGGGCAGCATGAGACATCCGACAGCTGTGTCCCCTGCGGTCAGAGCTCCCTCAGGGTGTCTGACTCGGCGTCCCCTCCTGCCCTCCCCCCCAGAGTGGCGGCAAAAGACAAAGTCATAACAGGTAGCCCTGAGCTTGGTCACATGGCACTCGTGGGGGGGTGACATTTGAGAAAATAGTGAGTCACTGTTCCTGACTGCTGATGAACCACCTGATGTGAAAGTGTATTTAAAAGGACAGACATAAAAACGCCCTTGTTTTGTCTCAGTAAGTTGCTCTATTTTAAATCAGCTTCAGCTGGATCAGTTTTGGGGGCGGGGGGGGGTGGATGTCCCGGGGGGCGGGGGGGGGGCAAATTGGACGACAGGCTTCTCCAATCATTCAGCAACACCTTATTACCACTAAAGTAAAACCGGCTTTTTGCCGCTGGGCTTCCAGGACACGCCCCCAGAACCCGGTGCCGGATCCTACACCCTAGCCGAGACCCACGGCCCCTTTCACGCTGGAGCCGTAATGGCCCCCTTTTCGTTTTCATCCGCCCCCCACCCTTACGTTAAACCGCCCCCCTTCTGCCCCCCCCTCCCCGAGCCATGTGGTCCTCTGTGCCCCCCCCCCCCCCCAACAGCACGCCTGCCACCCAGTCACATGGCAGTCTCAGGAATTAAGCAAAAGTGAAAAAAGAAAGAAAAAATTACCTTATCTGTTAAATTGCTGCAAATCTTGGAAGACCTGTAGCCGTTTCAGGGAATATTTTAACCAAGAAGGTAAACATCTGGACCACACACCATCATGCCATACAATGATGTCAGTGTATCTCCAGTATTCCCAGTGAGCTGCCACTTATTTTTCATTCATTTCATTCCTCAGCAAGCCTGGCCCACAATCCCCCCCCCCCCCCAAAGCCTCATCGTTCACACGGGGGGTCATCTGCGTTGCCTCCACCCCACCAAAAAGTTTATATAACCTTCCTCACACCCCAGTTCGAAATCCCCACATCTTCTGCACCAGCCACCACCACCCCCCACCCTTTATAAGAATATTTTTTTGCCTTTCTAAGATAATTGGTGAAAATGGTCTTGCGAAGACGACACCATAATGTCACACTCATTTTGACAGTCACCTCCATATTTTCTTTGTTTTCGCATTTTACACCACAGTGACAGATCAGATTACCTGTATATTACAGTACAAATCACTGTTTATATCTATATTAGGCAGTCATGAATAATATATGTAATATCACCCCATATAATTTCCCCATATATGTAATATTCCCAGAGAAACAAAGGATTTCATGAGGAAATGCATAATTAATCAGATGACTAGATATTTAAAAACATAAAGTTAAAAAATGACAACTCAGATTATTCAGACTTTGAAAGTATCTATTAAATATGAGCCAAAAAATTTGGAAACTTTTATTCCCGGACGCCGCCACAGGGCCGCCAAGCCGCCCGCCGTCCGCGGCATTAGCTCCGCGCCCACGTAGCTCCGCGCCTACGTGACTCCCAGCACCGGACACCTGTCCGGATGGGTACCTGACACTGACACCCGCCATCTGCCCGGTGGAACGCGAACAGCGAGTGCCTCGACCCCGAGGAACTTTCGGACGCCTTCGTGGATGTCGAGCCGGGGTCTCTACCAGCTTCACTTTCAGTGAGACACTGCCCTCCAGTGGTCGCCTGGAATATTACAACCTAGCGGAAGCGCACTTAAACTCACCAAGCATAAGATTAGAAATCATCAATAAAAGCACATTTTTTTCCCAAGTGCCCACACTTGTCTTTTGAACTGTTTTTTGAGAATAGATGGCAAAGGCTACAACTGCTTATCCTTAACCATTGTGCTGCTTCCAAATCTTTGCAATGGAGTCTTCATATTGATTCCTAAAACAGGTACCTATTTTGGTTAGACAAACTTACACATTTCATACTGACATATAACTATTATGCGCTGACAGCACTTTATTCAGCACAAAAGTGATTATTAGGTAGTCATCACTGAGGGTGTTCCATCCATATCTCTAGCCATTCATGTGCAAAACGTGACCAAAACACTCTATAACCAACTGTCAAGATGCCTTCATGAACACACACACACCTAATCCCTCTCTCACCTCTTCGTTATTCGAACTGAAAAGCCAAGAGAACTTCAAATAAGCGTGACATAAAGCATGTGAAGAACATAAAAACCCCCCCCCCCCCCCCCCCCCCCCGCAGATGACCACAGCCATGGGCGCTATTTCCGAGTCTGGAACGTCTATGACCTTGGTCATCACATAACAATGTCTTGGGTCAGCCCCATCCCCATGAAGAGGACTAAAAACGGCATTCCACTAGCTGTTAAATTCTCCTCCAATGTGATGTTCTTGCACCAGTGGGACTGGAACAAGTACTGCTGTTAATCTGTAAGCACGTGTCCACCAAAAGTAGATGTCGTTTGGTCTCCTTTCCTAGAATCCCACATGTCATGGTGGTTGGACAGGAGAACATGAAAAAATATTGTGGTTTGTCCTCATTTAAGTTTTATTTGCATAGCAGACTCTTTTACCCAAAGCTACATATATTTTTTGAGAGAGCAGTGTCAGGGAGGACCAAGCGCACAAGAGCAAAGTTACTCTCCCAAACTGGGGATTTGAACCAGCAACCAGCTGGTCACAGGCAGAGCATTCGACTGCCCCTGAGCCACACACCAGCCAGCCTTCACCCTGCTACAAAGGTGTTTCGGCCGCGGCTCCCCAGGCTGGCCTGGCATCGCCCTCCGATTCCCTCCCCATGGCAACTTCTCCATGGCGAAGAAGCAGATGCAGCCGGGGCAATAGGCAGCCTTGCCGCTAGGGGGAGTCCTCGTTAGCAAGCGGCGAGCCTCGTTAGCAAGCGGCGAGCCTCGTTAGCAAGCGGCGAGCCTCGTTAGCAAGCGGGATATTGCATGATCAGCTGTCCATGAAGGGGATATCTGCACGACACGGGGTTGGACATGCTAGAAAGATAGAGGAAGAAAGCACCCAAGGAGATAGAGAAATGAGAGAGGAATGCAATGCGAAGGAGCCGTCGGAGGAATGGGATTCAAGGCGGCACGTTAAAGATTTATCTGGGAAAACAAGAAACAAAAACAGCTCAGAACAGCTTTACGTGATGACTTCATTTATGGACAACAAATAGTTTGCGGTTTTTGTACATGAATAATAATGCTGATCCCAAAGAAGCAACAGGAGAGACCTGAATGAATTAGTGTCAAAAGACAAAAGCGAACCCCCCCCCTCACGCTGTCATGGGGGGGGGGAGGGGTTAGTAGACAGATTACAGGCAGTGCCCCTTGATGTCAGAGCTGTCTCCGGTACACAACGACCTCTTTCTGCATTTTACCTTCGGCAAAACTTCCAAAGGGGTGTCACATGACTGTGGACGTGGTGGGGGGGGTGCGAGGTGACGTCTGCAAACCTCTGCCCAGTCATTCCACATTTCTCGGGATGGGGGTAGGGTTCTTGCTCACAAGCACACTACCTTCGCTGTTTATTTCGCTTAAATGGGACAGCGATTCTGGGCCGGAGAAGACGAAGGCGATCTTGTGTTTTATTTAGCAGATAATTTGTGGTGACACAGGGGAATGGGGGGATTTTTATTGTATTAAGCCCCCCCCCCCCACTTAGGAGTGTGGAAGTAATCAAGGTATCTGTTCCCATTTTATCTATGGAATGGTGACTGAGTCCTGGATCCATCACCTGGGAAATTTGTAGCCATGGTCCTATCCATGCAGGGGTCTTACGCTGCCTTCCATTTGAACTGCAAAGTCGGAATTTACAAGTCCAGAGTCGGGAATTTCGACTGGAACACTCCAGGAAGTCGATATTCCGACTTGGAAAGTTGGAGGAAGCGCTGCAAACCCAAATTCAGAACTCAAGATGGCTGCGTCCTTCGTCAACAAAAATGAAAAGCTGGACTTTTATTTCTGACTTGCGGTTAACTCAAGTATGGTGGCATTCCCAGCTCCAACTCCCGATCTCCGAAGTAAATGGGATGCAGCGCTATTTACAGGAGCCCTGCTGGCTGGGCCGCCGTCACGGTGAAGGTATCTCAGGGTAACAAATATAACAACAAAAAACAGCCAAATCGGGCTCTGGGGCTGGTCGTGGCCCCCGGTCACGGCGTGTCTGGGAGAGTCGCAGTGTCCGAGACACGCTGCGGTTCAAAGCAATTATCTCCACAGGCGGAAGGGGAGGAGGCACCTACCGCCATAAAGGATGACACTCCCTGTGAGACTCTGACTGGGGGGTGCCACATGATAAGTGGGCCATGCCATCAGCACCACCCCCTCGCATTCACACCCAGAACTGCAGTGTCTCCTGCGGGATCCGCCGGCTAATTAACAGCCAATTCCCTCCCCATGTAAGACGACTGTCGCCCAAGCAGGATCTCTGTGATGTCTCTTCCTGCCTTAAAAAGCAGGCCAGTTCCATTTCCCCCATTCCATCAGACACCGGGGCAGTGGGGGGGGGGGGGTTCCTGTAATTGCCAATTAATGGTGAAAAGAGTAATTTAAAGCTGGTCGGAGTCGCACTATCAGCAGGTCGGGCCACGGGATCGCACTCTGTGGCCCCACAACTTGTCTTAGCAACACTTGCCCCCCCCCAAGCCCTGATTAGCAGGTCATATGGCCACTATGACCCCCCCACCACAGCCATCCGCCACCGTGACAATGTTCCTTCAGCTGTCAAATACCCTTTATTTTACTTTCACAGAGGCCTGGTCTCAAACACGGACCGATATCACAGTTAATATCATAAGCCACCCGGAAGTGACTCTACGTGCACTTTCTGCAGAACCTAGCTGCAATGCATCATGGGATAGCAAACCCACGCAGCTGTACACCTAACCTCAGCTGGGGCTGAATATGGCTTCATAAGTGGCTTCTGGCTGGGTGGAGTTTGCACGGTCCCTCGGTTGTGTATTTAATGATGTAATACTGTTTTTTCTGGAACCAAAACACATTCATGTCCCTCCACCCCCCCATTCGGCACTGCCAAATGTATAAAATCTCACACACACTGGTATTATATCTGAAATATGGCAGGTCTACATATTTAAAAAAAGAAGAAAGAACGGTATAGATTGGTTCTGTTTACAGTTTCAGTGATATCTAAGAATTTGCATTATTTACAGTACTGGCCCAAAAAATAACATCTATAAATTTATAATTGAGGACTAGAATTTAAATGTCATTATGCACATACAACAGTGGACGGTGTAAATTATCTGCCTCCTGGCCGCTCACTTTAAATTTAGCCAAAAGACTCACCGTGATCTAAGCAATCCCACATCGCATGAGCCGTAATCACGGTGGTGATCACAGTTTCGGTGCACCCTGAAGCAAAGTTTTCCCCATTTGTTCTGATCCCACCCCTTGTCCCCGATTGGCTGACATAAATGTGATGCAATGGGATTGGTCAGCATCACTAATTATGCAGTTACCAACAGGCTTTGCGCAGCACCACACATATCTTTAAATGGTATAGATTAATATGTGTATTTCTGTATATATGCTAATGGTAAATGTCATAACTGTGTAATGTTAGCCATGGAATGTAAATTGTTGCCTTCCCTGACTGTGTCACTGTTAGCATTAACTCCATAGTGGCTGTTAATAAAGAGAGCAGCTTCCATTTTAAAAGAGCTGTCATCTCCTTTATTAAAAGGACTCAGCCACTCGCCACAATACATGTCTTGCAGTCTTTATGGTGATCTGCTGCACCGAAAACATCCCGCACCCTCTAGGGTTGTGACATTTGTAATATTGACTATCTATCCTCCCCCCGGCAAATAATACATTTGTTTATTGGAATGTCTTCAGTTTAATACACTTATTGTAATGTGAATGCCTGAGGCTGCGTTTTAACAGTGATAAGATCCTTCTTGTAGGTCCTAACCCTCACTACATCACTTCCTCTGGAGCAGATATGTTTTTTTAACTCAGCTGCTCAGAAAAGGGGCGTCCGGCTGTGACCCGGTCAAAACAATGCAGCGGCTGAGAATCTGACCACGGGCCTTAAGTCTGGCACCGCAGCTTATCTATGCCGACAGCTTTTATTGTCCATTCATTTATCACAGTGTTTCCCAACCCGGTCTTTGGAGACCCGCAGATGGCCCATGTTTTTGCTCCCTCTCAGCTCCCTGCCAGACAGTCTGCATTTTTGCTCCCTCTCAGCTCCCAGTAGCAAAAAGCCCGTCTGTTTTATCGCATGTGCAGTTTACAGTTCTGGTTCAGTGTAGAGTGCACGTGTGTGTGCGTGTGTGTGGGGGGGGGGGGGGGTGCATATGCCCCTGGTTTTCGGTTCTGCCCTGCAGCCAGCCTGCCCCCCCCCATCTTCCACAGACTTCTCCCTGGAGACCCCATTACAAATTAAGCCAAAAGCAGATTTAAGTTCCGCGTTTTCTGCATGATTAACAATTGGAATGACAACAACTAGATTTTTTTTTCCCCTCAGGTCATTTTTTTTTCCTCACAATCCAAGAATGTCCTGGCACACTGAGTATTAAATAATACAGATACATGTATATCTGTGGAAAAAAAACACAGTGCTCACAATCCATTGTTATTATATTAAGTCTCTCTGTCTTCATTGTCCAGCGTTTAACGATGCAAAGTGAACATATTGCTTTGCTGGCGGCTAAATTTAGTGAGACAGTGAGTTAAGTAGCACAAACTCTTATTTCTCCGTAAAAAAAATAAAGTCATATTTCACTGATTTCCCGCGCATTTCACTGATTTCCTGTGAAACCTGAGGATGCTGGAATGTTCCTGTAATGGATGTTATTACAGGCAAAAATGTGCTAAACTTAAAAGTATATGAGTTATGATGGTGAAATGCTTGCGGTGGAAACCAGAAACAATGTAACTACTGGAGAGGAAACTCGCAGATGGTTTTAAAGCATAAATTTGTGTGTGTGTGTGTCTCCATGTATTTATATCTTTTGTGGGGACCATCCATTAACTTCTAAGGGCATAATCCTAATCCCATAAATGACAACTTTAACCCCTGCTCAGCCCTAACCTGAACCATAAGTAACCAAACAAAATAACAGCTTTTTTTCACACTGTAGGGACATTTGGTCCCCCCAATGTAATACATATGTGTGCATGGTGGTGGCTCTCAGTATATACTGGACATGGTATGCTGGGTTTACTATATATTTGAGAGTGGGGGTCTAGTCGCTTCCCCCCATGGTTGCATCTCGATTTGAAGGCTTCCCCTAATTTAAAGCAGTCGGACAGGCAGACTAAGCAGAACATGACCTCCCGTGGTGTCTCTGACCTGGGGCGATGTTTTTGGCGCTCCAGACCCATATCCCACCATTAGCTCCCTGCCGGTCCAGCCCATGCAGCCGCGGCAGCCTCCCAGCATGCCATGGAGGTCCACGGGGCGAGCCATCAGCTTACACTGTGCTGCCAGGACCTGCTCTTTGTATTCCAAGGTAATTCCCTAGGGAATTTGGGGAAAGGGCGATACTTCTCCTTTCATATTGATGCCCTCGCTGA
Source organism: Petrocephalus schoutedeni (assembly GCA_026780765.1). Lineage (NCBI taxonomy): Eukaryota > Metazoa > Chordata > Actinopteri > Osteoglossiformes > Mormyridae > Petrocephalus > Petrocephalus schoutedeni. The sequence goes on from JAODKL010000062.1 coordinate 6,919,799, forward strand.
AATCAGAGAAAAACACATCTACAAAACTTGGCTGTCCCTCCTCAAACATCTTAAACATGATAGTTCTTTTATTTAACACCTGTAGTTGGTTGGGAAGAAAGAAAACTATTTGGTAGGTGGGCAGACTAGCATGCAGTAGCAAACCACGACACGTGTGACCGAGTGATCCAACACCAGCAAAAGAATGCTAAATACTAATACCTACTAATGAGAATTTTCTTGCTCCCAAAGGTGCCTGGACACTTACCTGTGTTAAGTAGTCATTGATACTCTCTACTGCCTTCTTGAACATTGCTCCCACGTGAATGAACAGGCTAATTAGTTAAGGAAGTTATCTAGTTAATAATATAGGGCAGCAGATTGTACTGTTCTGCTTTTGAACCTTATATCCTGATTTCAATCCATCCGTCTTTCATAACCAGTAGAGTCATAACCGTCGTTCATCCAGTAGAGAGCAACTGTAAGTCATGCCCAAAGTGGCCCAAGGCATGAGGCAGGTTATAGCCTACACACTGACGCCGGCCAATTGTAGGGCACAGAGTCACACAGACACACTGACGCCAGCCAATTGTAGGGCACAGAGTCATACAGACACACTGACGCCGGCCAATTGTAGGCCACAGAGTCACACAGACACACTGACGCTGGCCAATTGTAGGGCACAGAGTCATACAGACACACTGACGCCGGCCAATTGCAGGGCACAGAGTCACACAGACACACTGATGCTGGCCAATTGTAGGGCACAGAGTCATACAGACACACTGACGCCGGCCAATTGTAGGCCACAGAGTCACACAGACACACTGACGCTGGCCAATTGTAGGGCACAGAGTCATACAGACACACTGACGCCGGCCAATTGTAGGCCACAGAGTCACACTGACGCCGGCCAATTGTAGGGCACAGAGTCACACAGACCTGGGACTGGAACCCAAAACCCTGGAGTTGCGAGGGGGCAGTACACAACTCTTTAGTTAAAAAATCAATTTTAACTAAACTATTCCTGCTGATCAGGAACCGTTGGTGGTCATCTTACCAAGATCAGCCACCCCTACTGCCCCACAACAATGAAGGACAGGGAACAGCATTTAAGCCTGTGCTGAATCACATTACATGGAACCAATGGCGACTACGACACAGAATGAGGTCTTTCACGTGAGACGGATTCACCCCCATCCGTCGCCCCAACCCGGTGCAGGAGAATCACACCCCTGAGGTTTCGGGAGCTTCCGATATAGAGGTCTCCGGTCGTCCTATCCCTCCTATCGATCCCTGCGGGGGGAGAATCCAGCAGGCGTTATCTGATGGGGCCGTGATGAAGGACTCGTTCACTTTGAGGCCAATTCACAGTTAATGGACACAAGTCTATTGTAATAATGCAAACCATCGATGGCAAGCAGACTGTGGAGAGCCCTTCCTGGGTCTCCTCAATATGTGTCTCACACACATTGTATTTCTGCTGAACAGATTCTAGGCCTACAGTCTTGTTTTCTAAGAAAATAAAAGACTAAAATGGGGAGTAAGTGAGGGCGTTTCTGGCCGGCATTCTCACAAAGAACGTGGATGATGAAGACTGAAAACGTAAGTGAAAGAAGAGAACGTGAATTATTATTTTTCGCTGGAGGGGAATTATGAGGAAGGGGAAGCACCTAATTTTTCTCATCGGGATTCTCTTACGAGCGCGTGATGGAAGATGAGAGGAGCGTAGCGGCGGGCCCAACGAGCAGCAGAGAGGCAGAAGTGGCAACAGAAAGATCTCCTGATCTTGGCTGATGAGGCAGCCAGAGGTGGATCGGGCTCTTCGGAGGCGCGCTGAGATGAAAGGGTGAAGCTTTTGAGGTGCGCGAGCGCGGTTCCCCGATTTCACTGGCGTATCTTGGGGGCGTCTGTTAGCGTGCTCAGAACAGTTCCCCCTCCGCGTTCTGACTGACTGCACGTGTGTCTGCAGGCGAGTGTATGTGAGTGGCATTAACACAAAGATAGGCTTGGAAAGGGAGACAAAGAGGTTACTATTTCTGTCATGCATGTGGAGACCTTTCACCATGTAGGACTGGTGTGACAAAGGGCTGTGGGGACAGTATGGGGATGAGGCTCAGTGGGTTAGGATGCCGTGTCCATCATCAAAAGGTCACTGGCTCAAATCCCAAGATCAACAAAGTATTTTCACCAGCGGAGCAAAGCCCTTAACCCCGATTGCTCCATGGACAGTATCTCACCTTGGATGAAAGCATTTGCTACCTAAATAACATGTAAAAATGAAACTGACACAATAATGTCACACAGAACTGTTATCCATCTCAAAACTGTAAAACACCAAAGCAAACATAGGTCAAGGAGGCCCAACCTAGAACAAGGGTCTTAAGAGTCTCTTACAGATATCACATACATCTGAGTCCAGGCTCTGATATATCTTCCTGCCAGACTCAGGAACAAATTACTTTGTGGGATCAACGGCATATCAATAAAATTTGAAACTGATAAAATCACTGATGCCTAATGAAAATTTAGTTAAAAGACAAAGATCATCTAGTACATCAGCAACTTCGCAGGCTAACGTGGTACAGATGACACAGTGGGTGGGCTTTCCATGCCAGTAACTGCCTGGTGTAAACCAATGGGAAAGAGGTTAGTTCAGTCAATGAGTGACAGAACCCAAGAATCCCACCAATCGCGGCTTTGGAAGCCTGGACGTGAACCTATGAGGAAACGGGTACCACATGGGTCACAGAGGCTTGACCCTCTGTGATTGTGCATCTGTACCGTTCAGACTCGTCGTCCCACCAATCAATCGATTAAGTAGGATAGAGACACTCTGGAAAAAATGGCAAAGACAGGATGAGCAAAGTTCAAGAATTCATCATTCTAATAGAGACCTTGAGAGTAAGCATCTTTCCATGACTTAGGCAGCCTTGCCGACCTCCAAATTTGTGGATGCCATGCCATGCCAAATAGAGGTGGCCGCAACCAACTGGACCGAGTTTGGAACCGGGAATAGAACTGGGTGCAGGAACCTATCCCAGGAAGATCCATGCCCAACGCACAGAGAATCAGAGATTGGACAGAACCCCCCAATGCTAGAAATGTGAGGCCATCGCACTGGCCAAACCACACCATCTAATCACAAAAGCAAACTGCACAGGTTTGCATTGTAACAGGTCTTTTATCCTGCTTCTTGTGTCTCTCAAGAGTTAAACCTTGATAGAATACCATTTGCTAAAAATGATTAATTACATGGTACATCTGCAACATTCTGGGACTGTTGCAAATATACTTGATTATTGGTTTGCTGTCTAGGGACAAGTGTAAGTGAATACTCGGAATGATAATTAAAGCCAGAACGAGAAATTGATTTGGGCTTTTCTGGGAGAGAAACATCCAGACATTTCCATGTTTATACCTGGTTGGCGGAGAAAATTGCTTTCCACTAACAATTAAATACAATTACAAGTCAAAACAGTAGAAAATGCCTGCCTGAGGTGAGGAATTATGGGTATAAAACTGATACTGAGTGTCTTCTGTAGTTGTTAACCTTAGTTTGCCCTTTGCCCGCTATTCTGAAGGCTCAGGTACGCCTCCTTATCCATGGCGTGCCCGTTCATCCAGCCAGTGCACCCCCAACCACAAAAGAGACACGCTGCCCCCCAGGGCCATGGGGGAGATTGTTTCCCTGTAAATTACAAACCGGCCAATCAGACTCAATTAGAAGTCAAAGTAAGCAAACACTTTTTCTATTACTGCCACTTTTTCGACAAAGAAAAGGATCTTTGCCTCCCCCTGTTGATGTAATGGGGGTGTTGCACTTTTTAAAAGTCCAGCTGCAGTTTACGCCACAGTTTAGAGAACTTGAAAATAGTGAAGATTCGAGGGTGTAAGTTTGGTTTCAGTATTGGTAGGGACCAAACCAGAACACCCCCCATCCCCCTAAACACAAGCCAATCCCACAAATCTCACTTGCAGAGTCTGTCGACTGCTAATTGTTCGTCTAAACATCCCCCATAAAAAAATAAGAAGTAGTTTTCTGATGCCATTGTGAAGCTGTCCCAATAACCTGCTGATTAGCTCGCCAAAGCCCAATTAGCCGTAACCCCACTGTGCATTCAGAGAGGAGGGGGATCCTGCTGACATGGTCTAGGGGGCAGGGGCATGCCACGGAGGAGATTGCGGTCCCATTAGAACCTCGTCTGATGCATCCTGTGAGTTCTGTCATCGCCAGGCACAACCAGATTGGAGAAGTACAGGACTAATATGGTGATTCAGCAAGGAATTATGTTTATCACTATTTACACTTCATATAATGTTTCAGAACGGGCCTATAACAGAACTTATGAGATTGTAGTTATTACTACTGAAACCACCTAAACCTTAAAACAAAGACAGACTCACAGGCCGCCACATTACAGCTCCACTGCCATAAGGAAAATAAAAATCAGTAGGTGTGCCCAAAATTCCCAGCATGCTTTGGAAACTTCACACTGACCGCTGGCCAAGTCGGCAAAGACGGACCAAAGCCCATGCTTCTGTGAGCAGCTGGCAAAAAAAAACATGATCGAAGTTTGTTTTCAATCAGTCTACTTCTACCAAAATGTGGCCACTAAACTGATGCTGAATGCCTTAAAGGAGTAATTTGGGCTGGTCATGTGTCCGAAAAAAAATCCCTAATGCTATGCTAACCGCTAACTTTCCTTCAGTGACTTGTAAAACCATGACCTTTGCTGTTGTACTACAGCTTATCAAACTCCCTTTAAATTAAGTCAGAATGTCATTTAATTGTGACTATTAGGTGTCACTTTCATTGCATAGGGCTGCCATCTTGTTCACCTTGGCGATTCGATTTGGATCAGGCCAAATTTGTTTTTTTTTTTTTCTGAAAATAACAGTAATCAATTGGACTGATTTCTCCCCAAAAGAAGCATAATTGAAATCATTCCGGTTCTCTCAGTCAGTGCCCCATCCGTAAAGACTATCCCCCCCCACGCTGCTTCCAGTCCCTGGCCTCGGTCTGGACTGAAGTGAAAGGTCACTGTGATTTATCTTTCTTCAAATCAAGTCCAGTTTATTCTGTGTGCTTTTCCATTTCGGCTAAAAGCAAATTAAATGGCCGTCTGTGTGGCTTACATGTTTACCTTTCCCCCCTGCCATTTGCTTTTTTACAATGACCTCTGAACTTGGGGCTCCCCGTGGAAAATATGTGGGTCCATGGGATCTCTTTAAACAGGCCTGGCGCCTGGGGGGGGTGTCACCCCCTCAAGTGGACTACCCTGCCCCCTCAATGAAGATTAAGGTTTAATTTGAATCTGTCTTTAAAACAGTTCTGTGTGTTCAGGCTACATCTTAGATAACAGGGCAGATGTGTGGGTTCCCCAAAGGTTAAAGGCCAGCATTACTATTCCGCTTTTGTCTTGTGCAAAGAAGCTTAGTTCCTCACTGCTCCTCACCACACTCTCATCCCTGCCCGTCAGCAACATGCCACAGAATTCACTCGAAAAGAGTTGTGAGGTCACTGTGGGATTGGCCTATTTGCATATTTTCTTGCAAACTCATACATATAGGGGCGTTCAGTAGCATAGTGACATAGAGTCAGTGCCCATATTCAGCAGGTTATGGGTTCAAATCTCATGACCAGCAGTTTAACCATATCACTATATGCTAGAGAATAACAAATTGATTAATAAACTGAATCATAATTAAATGCATAGTCCCTGCTGTGTTATAGTCCCTCACCCTACACGCGTGAATCTTGCCTTGAGATTTTTGTTCCGTATTAGCGGAACATTTTGTAATACACACTAATCTTTAAGGCATTTGCGTATATTACTGTGACATTGCTGTCACATTTAATAGTTGTGCATTTTAAAATTCACGGGTATTGTTCTCGATCACCAGTTTAGGAAAGCCTTAAACCTTATATTCCTTTATAATGGCTATATGTCACCACCAGATGACGCTACAAACCATAAAACGAAATTCAAGCGTCACCAGCCACGTATCCAGGCGTATTCCCTCCGACATGCAGCTGTAAGGTTACTGCCATTTCCAACGCGGCTCTCTACAAGTTTTTTAAACAGTTCTCTGCATCAGCTGATTACGAACTATTTCATTTACATTTTGATATATAGGGTTACAACACTGTTACAAAAATCTTTTTATATGTGTAATAAAATAATATGTTTGTTTATTAACGCAATAAATAACAGGGCAATACGGTTAAAATACAGGCAAGTTAAACTAAAAATTTATTTTTTAAATTAAAGTCGGTGTGAAGTCTTTTGTTGCTTGGAGTCTCTCCCAAGATGCACAAGGTGCAAAGCTGGGGAACACCCTGGATGGGATGCCAGGCCATTCTTAAGAATACATATTTTGTTTTAAAAACAAAACAATAACTAACCAACTAACTAAACTCTCTAAATAACTAAGCTAATAACACTTGATTGTCTACATTTAAAGCAAAAACAGCATGGTATATCCAATTCCTTTACTGTATATTATCTGCAACCATTTTGTGAATGACCGTTAACTGTTTTAAGAAGGCGATCCTTATTTACATGACGATTAATCAAACCTGGGTTATTCTTATGTTCCAGTAAAATAACCAATAAAATCCGGATGGGCTGGCTCAATCAAGTTTTCCTGAATGATGTTGGCCTATTTATAAGCGACAACTAACAGCACTACCCTCCAACTTCTATACGTGTAGTGTTTTGTTGAATTTGCATTTGGTAACATTATAGCTATATTCTTGCAATAAAATAATTGTGCGTAGTAAGCACAATCATCAACGTGATCATGCGGTCACAGTTAGGCGTGAGGGTTAAAGCTGAGTAGTAAAGCCTTTTACAATACAGTAGAGTATATGAGATCCCAGCGTCAGCTGGCCAGTAATAACAAAAGCCGTGCGCCATACACACCCCCACCGCACACGCACCCAGTCTCGTTAATGCCTTCGGCGGCGGACGCGCTAATCGCTTTGGAAAAGCAACAAATATGCTGGAGTCGTTTATGTTCGTTATGATTACTGTGGATGCAAATGAGTGTTGGTTATGGAAAATGCCGGGGTGATTCCCCGGCACACTTGGGTACCTTCGGCAGCCCCCCCGGCAGCAGCATGATGTGCCGTTAGGAACCTCGGAGCGCGGGGCTGCTGCGCTGACGTCATGGCTTCCGCCCTGCGCTCGCTCTCTCTCTCTCTCTCTCTCCCTCCCTCCCTCCTCCTCAGCGCTGGCCGCTGCCTACAGAATCCAACATGGAGTAACTGGAGATGGGGCTCGTACGGGGCCACCTTCCGCGACATCCGCGCAAAGCCAAACCCGGCCGATCTCCCTGATCGTCATCGTCATCATAAATAATAATCGCAATAGTAGTTACGGGCCGAGAGGCGAAGGAAGGGGGGAAAGGACGGAAGACGTTAACCTGGGAGGGAGGGACGGTGCTGCCGAGGGGAGGGGGTGGATATGCGCATTCGGTGGTATTGCACGTCCGTGATCAATTACCCGCAAGCGAGGAGAAGTGAAGGTATCGCGGCGAGGGGGAGCGGGGGGCGAGGGCAGCGCGGATAAAAGCGTAAAGGCAGGGAGGGGGGGAGCGGATACTTTGTGACATGTAGGTGGTATGCGGTGAAGACAGCGAGGAAAATGAAGAGCACGGAGCGAATGCTCACTGTGGGAAACTGCTCTAGGTGAAACGGAAAGAAAATGACCGAAGAAACACACCCAGACGAGTGAGTACACTGCAGGCGACTCTTTCTCCCGTGCCTTGGGTTGCGCCTGCTCATCCGCCCCCGTGCTTTCATATCTGCCTGCATGTGGATACACTCTTCCCCCTTTTCCCTCTGCAAGCGCGGGCGATCTGCGTTATTACGAAGTTTGACCAAGTTGCCGCACTGTTTCCCCGAGTTGTAAAGCAATGGGCAATATGTGTTGACAGTGCACGAAGAAAAGGGGGGGGGGTGGAGGAGAGGCAGCACCCCCCCGGCCCCCCTCCTTTGCTTCTCTTCACGGATTCAGTCTTGAGAAAGGGAAGGAAAGGAGGGACGGGGGTGGGGTGGATCGGAAACATTTTGTAAAAGGGATTTACAACTGAATAGGCCATTGAACAGTGGGGGAAAAAATGCCAAAGTGACATGGCTTAGGTAAAGACTTAGGTAAAGAAAAAGAGAATGCGCAGGATCCCTCCCTTCCGGCAGCTAAGGCGCAGTGCGCGTCGCGGCGTGCGGGGACGATCGGCTGGCTCTCCGCGGACTGCGGGCTCCGGCGCCGCGCAAGCCGCCGTGCGGCCGCGCTGCCTGATATGTAACATCCGCCATTTCTTTTCTTGAATCGCCCTAATTTGCATACGAACTTCATTCATAAAAAAAACACACACACGCCAATCGGGTGCGACCCGGGGCCCGCGTCTTAGGGAGCTGCATGCCCGACATGATTTATTTGGCAATCGGATTATATTATTTTCCCATTATAAATGGATTTGTGAAAACTGATATGCGGATTTAAATGCGCACGGAGGCCGAACCGCCGCCGATCGGCCCGGGAGCCGCGGCTGTTTGTCTAATTTTGCAACGTAAACACATGGTCTTGAATAAATATCTGGCTATATCTGGGGGAGGGAGTGCACCGGCCATCTCTTAAATTATGTCTTTAAATAACGCCAGTCGGCCGTCTCGGTATAAATAGGGTGCTATATATAATATATATATTTATATTATAATATAATACATTATATTATATTATATTATATTGGCAATAATCGTACTACTCGTGTGTTTGGCAGGTCGCTCGCAGAAGGGATAGGCGGCGAATGCGTGCGATGTGGGGGGCACAGAATGCTGCATTGTGAGGATGGGAATGATCCCATGGCGCCGGCCCATTCATAAACTTAAACCAGGCTGCATGGACTTTAATGGACTTGGTGGTCCCGAAGTAACCCGCAAATGGATTAGCGACACATAAATGCAACGGTGCATATGTCCGATTTCAGTAATAGGATGTCTATTTCCATGCAGTTACGACACCCGATATCATGTGTTTAGATTAACATTATGTGATACGCACACCAGCCTCGTTATCTTAATCGCAATGTGGTTTGCCTGGGCCACAAAGGGAACGCAAATTACCGGGGCTTTTTTTGTTGTTGGAAGGCTTGGAATAATCGCTCTCATTTTCATGTCTCATTTTAATTTTTACGTACCATCCGCGCATTTTTACAGCTCGGAGATAAACGCGTCCCGAAGCAGAGTTAATGGGGGCAGGAAACCGCGACCAAGACCACCGTCTCACACCGATGTGCGACTTTCTCTCGCTCCCTGCTGAGTACACGCATTACTCAAGAAGTAATGCGAAATTCAGTAGGATATTACGGGCTGCTTTGAAGCATTTAAATTTGCCCTTATAAGGTTCGATCTGAACTCATTAAGTAAAACAGCCATGTATGAGCTACAGTGAATGCAAAAACAATTATGATCCTTTTACATTTTATGTTGCAGCCTTATGCTAAAAATGTTTGAATTCATTTTCTCCCCCTGCATCAATCTAAACTCAATACCCCATAATGACCAAGTGAAATGAGGATTTTAGAAATGTGGGCAAATTTATTTAAAGTAAAAGTTATGCTATGATACTGTAAATTTAGCTCCGGTGCATCCTGTTTCTGTTGACCATCTCTGAAATGATTCTGTGCCGTGTTCGGTGTCCACTTGTGATTAACTCGACTGATATGGACGTGATCTGGAAAAGTACACACTTGTCAATACAGAAGTCCCACAGTTGGCAATGTATGTCAGAGAAGAAACTAAGCCATGAGGTTGAAGAACAGGCAAGATTGTGTTGAGCTACAGATCTGGGGAAGGCTACAAAACTTTCTGCTATATTGAAGTTTCACAAGAGTACAGTGGCCTCCAAAATTCCTAAAGGGGAGAAGTTTGGAACAATCAAGACCAGGGACTCTTATTCAGGTTTTGCTCCCCATGAGTGCATACCGTATTGGACACCCAGCCCGGGACAGTCCAATTATGCTTAATTTTTTAGGGGCCCTATCGCTCAGGGGCTCTTGGAATCGTCCTACAATTTTCTCTCCCCCCTTTACGGTGCTCCTGATCAAGCCCCTTCCAAGAGGTGGCCGTCTGCCCAGACTGAGCAGTCCGTGGAGAAAGGCCTCGGTAAGAGGTGACCAGGAACCTGATGTTCCCTCTGGCTGAGATCCCTCCAGCCATCCACTGGTCAAGGCTTTATGCCAGAGTGGCCAGAGTGAAGGCTCTCCTCAGTATAAGATCAATCAAAGACCACTTGGAGTTTCAAAAAGGCACCTGAAGGATCTTCAGACTGTAAGAAAAAAGATTCTCAGGTCGGATGAAACTCAAATTAAACAGTTTGGCCTCAATTCTAAGCAAGTATCTGGAGTAAATCAGGCAAAGCTCATCACCTACTCGATACCATCCCAGTGGTGAAGTGTGATGGTAGGAGAATCATTCTGTGGGCATGTTTATTAGGGGCAGGGACTGAGAGACTAATCTGGGCCAAGGGAACGCCGAACAGAGCTCAGTGCAGGAATATATACTTAATGAAAGCTGACTCGATCGTGCTCCAGAACCCCGACTATGCTGGAGGTTCACCTTCCAACAGGACGATGACCCTAAGCACAAAGCAAAGACAATGCTGGAGTGACTTAGGGGCGACTCCATGAGTGTCCTTGAGTGGCCCAGCCGGAGCCTGGACTTGAACCCAGTCTAACTTCCCTGGAGAGACCTGAAAATAGCGCCCCCCCGGCAGTCCCCATTCAGCCTGACTGAGCATGTGAGGATCGGCAGGGAAGGACGGCAGAGAATCCACAAATTCAGGAGTACAAAGCTTGTCACTTCGTACCCGGGAAGACTCACGGCTGTAATCACTACTGAAAGTACCAAAGCAGGGTCTGAATACTTGCCTCAATATGACGCTTCAGTTTTTTATTTCTGATAAATTTGCCAAAATAAATTCTAAAAGCCTGTATAGACATATAGGGAACAAATAATGTTTTTAGCATAAGGCTGCAACATAAAATGTGAAAAAGTGAAGGTGTCTGAATAATTTCTGAATGCAGTGTATATAATAACACGGCAAAAATGAAAGAATGTGACTGATAATTTCACAATCCCTATTTCCTCATTTCAGCAGCAAAGATGATAGATGCATTAATATCTCACCTGTGGTGATATATGCACAATGATGCAAAACAAAATAACTTTAATCAATGTGCACTCTGCTCTCTTTCAAAGGTCATTTCCGTATTATATAAATGTCTTCTCTGTGTATTTATACGCCAGAAACAGAACAGACTCAGTTCTTTAAAATTGGCATGTATTGGTAATGTGCATAAGTATGTGTTGCGGAAAATGTGTTTTATATATTGAAGGATTTAAAAACAAGTATTAGTTTTTGTATGCTTCTGTCTCTCTTCAGATATAAATGCATCGCAATGAAGAAATTCTGTAATAGTTCTGAAGGGTTAAATTTTGGCTTAATATCCATTGCCAAGCAAGCAAAATAGGGCGCTTTTCTTAGCAAGCCACTTTGTTGGTCTTGAAAGCCTGCTAATTGTGAACCTGAGGTTGCAGGACAGCTGAAAGAAACAAATTTAATTTATCATTTTTGTATTTAACCAATCAGAATATACTGTGGTCACACCACTGAAGAGGCCTTGAACAACAGTAATCCTATGAAGAAACCCACAGCGGTTATTACCAGTAAAGCCCGTTTTTTTTTTTTTTTTTTTTATCTCTGCCGCCACCACAACACTTACTAAATCTAGCCGACTCCAGCTAAACTGGCGTGCTTAAATTGTTTGAATATTACATTTAATTTTGTGAAACATGGTTGCTATTTTTATTTTATTATATTTTTTTGGCTGTCTATTTTTAGTCTGACAAACCTACTTTGATTCACGTTCAGTCCATAGGGGTAAATTTGTTTAGGTTAAGATAAAAAAATGGCAGTTTTGAGGGGAAAAAAAGTAAATGTCTTCTGCACACCTGTTCAGTTGCCATAGTGATGATTAAGCTGGGTCGCACCAGTGTTTCACTGCAAATTAGTCTCTCTGTGCTTTAGATTTGGCATACATTTTGGATTTAGTGACTTGGCTGATGCTTTTGTCTGAAGTGACTTTTCCTTATTTTTACAGCTGCAACAATTCAGGGGGTCTTCTGCTCAAACAATTCTAGAGGGACCTGACTTCTGAACTTTATATACTTACATAGATGCAATTCAATTACTCCTATTATTTTGTCAAACTTTTTACGTATAGCACTTTTTTGTGTACCACTGCCCTACGATGACATGCAGCCTCTGAAAAATCTGATTATTGCATGCATAATGATAATAATTTGCCCTTGAGATTTTGTATTGGTGTATATAGTTTCTGTTATTGTAATTGCCACCTTTCCAGATTGCCTTTTAATTGTTAAAAATGTAAGAATTTCTTCAGTTTTCCGTACAAGTAAATCGGGCTACTCTCTTGAGGTTAGTTAAGACTGCAGTGTCTACATATCCAGAAAAAAAACTACCAATGGCTGTAACCTCCTGAACCTTGTACACATGTGACTAATGTAATTGTTCAGGTTAGATAAGTGAAATTAGCTAGCTAATCATCTATCCTTTTTTTTCCTCAATGTCTTTTATTTCAGACATTCCAGAATAATTTGTCCTTCCTGTTTTGGTAACATTCAGTATGCATCGGTGTCCTGGTGGTTATTATTATTATTAATAATATATATAATTTTTTTTATTGTGAGCAAGGGAATGTCCCAAACATGAGGGAGCCTGCAGAGCCGATGGCATCCTGGATGTGTCTGGCACTACTTACTGGTGTATCGGTGTCGCTAGAAGCGGCCCGGCCCGCTCTCTCGGAGGCACACGGCGCAGTCGGGCCCAGTGAAGGTCGCCTGCGGCCGCCACACACCCGTCTGTGAGAATCGATTTCGGGTCGTCCTCCGCTTTTCTTGCTTAGGCAGCGGGGGGCATCTGTAAAGCGAGCAGCGAGTCAACAGGTCCCTGGCATCGATACCTACACCCACGAGGGATTGTTCTTCTCAGGTTCTCACAGCGGGACACACCCTTGGTTGTTTAGGCCTGGTGACCTCCAGCATGCAGGAGCTGTGCTCAGCAGGCCGGCCTGCAGTGCTGCTTCCTGTGCTCTGCTGGTGCATTGCATTCGGGTGGGGGGGGGGTTCTCCTGACCTGCCAAGGGGCCCGATCTCCTTTCAGGGGCTTGTTTGATCCTCGTTTGATCCTGGGGGTCTTGCCCATATCTGATCGTTTCCGCAGAGGCCACAAGATGCAGATGGATGTGATGTGGAACACTGCGACTGCTTGTGTTACGTGAAAAATGGCGTTTGTTTTTTTTTTTTTTTTAGAGGGGGGGGTCTGATTGTGGGGATCTTGGAGAAATTATTTGGAGAAAATGTAGTTAATGTTTATCTGGGTTTTTTTTTTTTTAGATATGAGTTTTGGGGTCTTTGGAAGATATACCGCAGAAAATGATTATTTGGAGAAAATTAAGTTGGTATGTTCCCCCTTTTTTTTAAACAGCATGCTCTTGTACAGCAGACAGCTTATAATAAAAAAAGCTTGTCTGGCCTCAGGAAGAATGGCGCTGAGTGGCCCAGCGTCGCGCTCCTTCTGGCTTTCGGCCTTCTATAGGTTTTGGTTGGCCACAAATAGGTCTCCGGTGGCTGGCTTTGCAGGCGTGCTGCCTGTCTCGCTTTAAAGGCCAGACTGAAAATACTCCGGCAGGCCCCCACGTGTGGCCTATCTGCCCCCCCCCCCCCGGGTGGCACCCAGCAGGGTGTGTCCCCACTGGTCGCTAAATACGAGTGCGGGGATGCTGATGGAATAACGGGCACAGTTCTGATCCAGGCCTCCTCAGCACTGGAGTGGTTCCCTCATTTCCATGACCTGTTTGGCTTGGTGGATCACTAGCAGCCACGTCTCCGGGAAAAGAAGCCATAGGAATTGTGGGTACCTGGAGGTGGCCAGGCTTCAGAATTTTGACCCAAGTAGAGAGATTTCACCGTATAACCTTATGAGCAATACCATTTTAGACCAGTTAGCATGAGTTTGTATGCCTGAGATTATTTGATATTAAAGGCATAAGAAATAATTACTTTTAGAGATTAAAAACCTTTGTCATTGCAGGTTTGTTCAATGAACTTTAGTGCATGTGATATGGTTTTAACAACACGCCATAATAAGTTTATACATAAACCACAAAATGCATAAAGCTTCATTCGATCCTAAATATATACCTGGCCAACTTCAGGCTCTGACATATAAATTGCCCCAGATGACATTCAAATGTCAAGCCCTGTGGGTTCTATTAACATGAAAACTCGATTGTTCTCTCTTAACAAAATCATACATATATACCTTCCTCTTGCTTATCCTGGTCAGGGTTTACCTGGATTAGCTGGGGTGCACCCTGGACAGGGTGTCAGTTGATGGCAAAGCGCATACACGCACACACTCCCGAACAAACAACTGAGACACGGTGGTTAACCTGACTGCATGTTTTGGGCCTGGGGGGGCATGCACCTTCCAAACACACTCAGAACAGAGGTGAGGCTCTGACCCCCAGCCCTGGAAGAGTCAGGCTAAAGTGATTTTTTTTCAAATGTGCGTAAAATATCCCCCCATTAGGAATGAATGTTTTTTCTGGGGGGTTTGTGTGCAGTTCTCTGTGTCTCTTGGAGGTTTGGGCAGGTGGGGGGTGGTAGATAAGCCAAGACTCAAGTCTATCACTTGTTCTTATCAAAGCCTTGGTTACAACTGTTCTTCTCACCTGCCTGTAAGGGCGGAAGCCACAATAAACTTTTCACTCCCACATTTAATGTTTGCCGTTGCCTGCATGTATTTTTATGTCAAGTGTTTTTTTTTTTTGTGAAGTTGGCAGGGATGTAAGAACTTTTATAAGTGTCACTTTGGAACAGTGGACACAATTTGCAAATTAAGCTTGCAGTTCTAGACGCATCCGTTTCAAATGAGCATGACTGCATTTGTCCATGCGAAGGTTCCTCAACTTCACCCTTGCGTTATTTTAGCATGTCATGAAGCCATGATTATTTTAGCCACTCCTATTAGGAGGGGATCGTAAAAATACACTTAACTCTGGGTTAGTCATGATATCGACTTGGGTTTAAAAACCATTTACTGTCTCGGTTATCTTCGTGCTATGATGTCGGTCGTTTTATCAGTTGGTGTTTCTCCAGTCTTAGCCATCTAAGGCGAGTCATCACAATTAAAATGCGTGGCTGTACCCACTGCAGCCTCGTCACACTATATATCTATACTGTTGGGACAGATGCCCTTCAGTATTGAAGAGCCATCATTGATTTTATACTTTGCATTAAAAATACAACCTTTTGGCTTTTTTTTAACATTACATCCTGCCCAGTTCTCAGGGGCCTGACCAATCATAAATCACTAAGCAGGTAAAGATGTGTGAGCTTGGTTATCATAGGAAAAGCAGACCTCAGGGAACCCACTGACCTCTCTAAACATCTGGATTTATGTGGGCAGGTAGGCATCTTCTGCTGGAGTCCCTTAGGGGCCAAACCCTGTTTGAAAGGAAGCAGAGGGGGGAATGAGCTCAGGTATGGTTGTGTTGGGAGATGCGGAGATGGGGACCGTGGCCTGAGGAGCCCTGCAGTAGAGACCTGCACTCCCGCGGGAGTACCGCGGGACCCAACGCACTGAGTGCGGCGCGGGACAAGATTTGATGGGTTAATGCGGGTGCGGGCGGTAAGGTCCTCATGTATGTGCGGGTTGCGG
>JAODKL010000062.1:6935681-6947359 GCA_026780765.1 Petrocephalus schoutedeni
TGGCTGACGAGAGTTGCCAGTAATCCCAAGATGGCCGCATGTCTCTTTTCAAATTACAAAATAGAGGATTTTCCTGACCTTGTGCTCTTCTGGTATAACTGGTGCATGAAGGAATATGATATACAATATTTGCTCTGTAATTAAAGAGCAAATGCTGGCTATTGACTTCATTGTATAGCTTGGACATAACATGGACAGCTTTGAATGGTGTGGGTCCTGGTGGCCTTCATACCCTACTCACATACCTGTAGGGTGGTTTGGGGGGGTTACTTCTGGGTTAGTTTCCTTACCGGATTTGATTATTCGATAACTGCAGCTGTGTTTTGTGCGAATTCAGTGACCATAAAATACAGATAAATCTGCAGTTTGGAAGTTCTCCGTAATTTGTATTGAAAGGGGATTTCACGCAGACATGATTAAAAATATTTTAATTTTTTTCCATGTACCCCAAGGCGATCTCAGTAAGTGCACCTTGAACCAAAATCAGACCATTTGCTTCCATAAAGAAAGAGTCCCTGGGCGTTGCAGAGAAATTTCCGTTCTAATTTGTATTGGCTAATCATCGAGAAACTGACTGGGGGGGGGAGGGGGGGTTTGCAGAACTAACAAACAAAACAGGAAGCTGTATGAGGCCATCGCCATTTACCTGCCACATTCCCCGTCAATTACGCAGCAATAGTGGTCCGCCCCCTAAGAATGCAGGCTCTCTGTGATTGGCTCTCAGCCCACTAGCCCATCTGGGTTTTATTCACATGGGTACAGGATTCAAGTAGTTTTTCTTTCATAGTTAAATTTTATCGCAGCATTGGTTCTACAGGATTAATTATATGGCAGTAATTTGCAAAAGCATATAGTATGATAGCTGCTTGTGGCAGGTGATTATTCACTGGTCACCTTGCTTGGGGACATAGTACCTGCCTGGGTGCCCTGTCATTGGAGGCGAGGAATAGGAGAGGGCCGAGGTGTGGATTTGGGGTGCGTGATTGGCTGGGACTCCTGTGCGGCCTGGGAGATGGAAACGGGCCTCTTTAAGGGCTCTCGTTCTGCATGGACAGTTAAAAAAAAAAAAAAAGTTCCTGTGAAAGCAGAGGCTTCTGTTGACTTTGTCCCCTTGTTCCCCGGTGTCCTCTTCTCCAAATAGCTTTCTGTGTACCTTTTAGAAACACAGGATGCGTGGTTCCTGGTCCACCCTCCCCCCCCGGCCGCCGACCATCCGGTTGGCCACACTGGTCCCTGCCCAGCCGCGGTCTCCCACGAGGTCATCTCGTATTACCTTATAGCAGTAACCCATCGCGGGCCGGCTGGCCCAGCGAGGACAATCGACCCATTTAAAATGGCACGGTGTACCCTCACGGGTGAACCTTTGGAGGTCATTGTCAGGTAGGGGGTGTCATATGGCTGCCACTTAGTGGTTCTCCCATCTCACATGACTGCTTCTTGACTCGAACCAGGGTGGGGGGGTCGGTCATGTCCGGTTTCAGGGGTGGTGGACAGATCAGGTCAGGAAGGGGTGGGGGGTAAATGAATGTATTTTGTTCTTATTCTCATGGTATTTTCTTCGCCCCCAAAATTGCAGCTCCTTTTATTTTTAACTTGTACAGCGTTGGTTCGCAAAACGTCGCTTCAAACTGCTACATGAGGCAGTTTGTATGGTGTCCATCCTCCCATTGCAGCAAGGATATTAAATCTCTAGGCCATCTGGCCGTCATGGTATGATGTTTTTTTTATTTTATATCACAGCTAGCCTCTTAATTAACCTTCTCTTGATTAGACGTGTTGGCCACATTCATTCGCTTCTGCATGACAATCCAGTCACGTTAAACCATACTTAACTGTTCTCCAAAACATTGTCTAATAGTCGTTTCCTTCTCACAATAAGATGTTATGTTCTTTGTGAAACAAAAATTGGAATAAATTAGTATTAGTATTAGTATCTCTGGGTGATTAATTGTTAATTGTTGTAGGGCTAAGAAGTCAAAGTAATCATTGATTAAGTGTATTACTCATGCAAAAGCTTTGAAACCCACACTAGGTGGGGTTGTAATATCATTGGCCCGTTTAGCTCGTTTCCTATTGGTTACTTTATAGGTGATTGCCAGCCAATGGTAATTCATATCCAACATTTCTCATGCTCCAGTTACTCCCGGAATTCAATTAAGAACACCATCAATGGGAACAGGTTAATGGAAAGATGGGAGAGCCCCAAAACAAGCATGACATCTGGCCCTCGAGGAGTTTTACATGACTGTTTTTATATAGTTGTCCAAAGTAGCAACTAGGTCGGAATGCTGTTTTCCTTTCATTGCAATCTAGAACTGGTCATAATGTAGTTACATAGATAACAATAAGAAAATAACCAGGTTGAAAGGAATCAAAAGATAAAATCCCTCATTTTCTCACAGTCTGTCCAATTAGCAGATCTCCCCTCTGCCCCTAAAACAAATGCCAGGTTCTTCTTGTGACCCTACGCAATGCCGGCTTCATCGAGCTTTGGGACGTACCCCAGAGGAGAGCGCGCCCCCCCCCCCCACAGCCTTGTGAATGTCCGTCCCGCACCAGACGTCGCTGTAGAGTGGTGATAGTGAACACCCCAGGCATCTAGCACATCCTGCAGTATGGGTTTTGCACATGGTAGGCTTCCTCGGGCATGGTAGGCTTCCTCATCGCCGGCGGCTGAGTAGGCACAGCTAGGATCAAACTCAAGAAGCTCCTGAAATACTTAGTTACTAGTGTGCTGACTAGTCTTAGCAAGGCACAGGATTCAAATACAATAAGAACTGTTCATAACTGTTTCTACCTCGGTTTAAGAAGATACACAACCACCATCTTATTCCAAAAAAGATAATCTTTTCCCTGGCTCACCTCAACCGAAAATCAATTAAAATCAATTTCCAGTTTGATTGGTTGCATATTATGTCTATCTAGGGATGCGTAACATATCACAGGTTTTCAGAAGCGCTTTTAACTTTTGATTCTGGATCCCACTGGTTAAAAAGTTGTTTTTTTGTAGACCCTTACTTTAATTCTACAGTAATTCCTGAAAACTGTCGTCGCAGAGAAATTTTTCCAAAAATGGCGCAGTTGAGAAAGTGGCCAGGGGGCAGGGTGGGGTGCAGCTCTGGATCAGCCGCAGTGACGGCGGTCTCTAACGGCGGAGTCCGGGCACCTGGAGCCGCGGCACAGCTGGGCGGCAGAGCGGCGGCATCACTGACATGCAGGAGGCATCTGCCCAGACTCCGGTTACAACACGCTGCATTATTCAGTCACTTAGTAAGCGCTCTCTCGCAAACGGGAGACGGATGGACCGCTTTCGCATTTTCGCTTTTGGGCATTTCCTGGAAGAATTCAGCCTCAAGGGGATGAAAGCCGCCCCATCCACCCGCCATGCACACACACATTATGGGGTAAAAATGAAACCAGATAGGAAGAGGTTCTGTAGTGAGGCTGATGGCTCCCGTCTCGGCCAGCCCTGGCGTGGGACGCCCTCGTACATTCTGTTACCCGTCGATTCCGCATGTCTGCGCTCCTGCGATCCAATCAATCAGTCACCCGTTTCCCGCACTGACCAGATGGCCGGGGCTGTACGTCGAGGGAAGAGGTGGGAGGGGGTGGGGTCAGAGGGGATTGTGCGAGTTGCGTCCGTGGGCGCCCCCTGCAGCCTGCCAAGCGGTATGTACATGGAAGCAGCCGAATCGCGGGCCCAGTTTGTCGGGCTGCCTTTTGACAGAGCCGCTATTACTGTTCAGCACGTGCATCTGCGATATGGCAGTTACTCGTGAATTTCCCATGAAACTAGAAGCAGTGGATACGAGACCCAGCTGGGAGAGGGCGCCGCAGTCTCCCGGAAAGCCCCCCTGCCAGCTGTTTGTATAACCTTATAGCCTAGGCCAAGATAGTGGCTTTGATCCATGGTGGAAGTCGGCATCTGGTTCCAGCTTGGGCTGTGGGTGTCCCCTTTGCGACGTGTGTGTTCATCCCCCTTGGCACTCCCTGTTCCGGCCTCCAAACTTATCCTGCATTGTCTACAGACTCGGTAATTCATGTTTACCTGGGAAAATGGATAACCCACAGGCATCCTGTTTCTGTTGACTCACCCAGGTCAGGCTAGTGTCAAAGATCTGTTTTTATCATGGAACGGGTGCACAATGCCTCACAAAGAGCGAGACAAGGTGTGTGAGTGCATGGTTGTGTGTGTGTGTGGTTGCTGTAAAGGGCAGTGTCTCGCCCGGGTGTAGCCCAGTTGATGCAGGTCTAGTGAGCTGACTATAGTCACTTGGTATAACTGGTTTGACTGGAGTTCCCTCTCCTGAACCTCCTTTGCCCAGGCAGGATAAATCACACAGTCAGCTGTAGAATGTGCTTCCAGCCACTGTGTGTTTAGGAAGTTTGCTTCCTTCCGGTGGATATGGGGCTGTTGCGATCTGTCGTGTGGCTGAAGGTAGGGTTGGGCGGCTCATACCGTCATACCATCCAAACCTTATACTGTAGTATGCGGTATTTTTACGGCATTTCCAAAAGCAAGACTATTTCTGTGTGAAATCTTGGAGAAATTTATCAAGCCCCCATGGTACAATTTGCCGAAGGAAAATACCACAGTGTAATACCACCTAAGCCTAGCTGAAGGCTGCCGCATAGTCTCCAAGTTAGCCTCTGAGCTCATCTCATTCACATCCACCTTACGGCCGCTGTCTTGCACCTGGATAGCCAGACACAGGCTTGGGGAACAGTCTACATCTGCAGGGTGTGATACCTCAGTCCTCCTCCGTAAGGGAGAAAGTGAAGGAGGCGAGCCATTGAGAGCAGGTGTCCTCTGCCTTGCTGAGTAGGCCTTCGTCTTCCTGAGCACTAATGGCATATTCTGTCGAGGGCACGCATTCGAACCCCATGGCCATCGGTTGTGATGTTGGGCTGCTTTCCGCTAGATGTAGGGCGATCCTGTGAGAGTGGAGGTCAGGAGAAGAATTAGTTGGACTTGTGAAGATAAACGAAGGGGTGACAAATTTTTGGTTGGAGCGGTACTGGAGCAGCTGAGAGGGTAAGACTGAGAGATGGCTCTGCATGGTTGGGAGGGGCTGTTTATTTGAAGTCCTGTCTTTTTTTTCTTGAAATGTTCTCTCTCTCCCCCATGTTAATAATTAAAAAGCTAAGTCAGGTTACCTCATCTGACCGACTTTGGGCTTGGTAGGAAAAGCGAAAATGCTTTATAGCTGGGCTCAGGTGTTTCTACAGAAGACTTTCTATTGCATTCCTCTCCCGTGAGGTTCTTGCGGTTTCCTGGAAACGTGTTTATAATTCATGGCAGTGACTGGAGGTGATCCATTTCCTCGGCCCATGGACATTCAGGATTTCTGTTGATGGAATGACACCTTGGGATTTAGTGCAGGTGGTGATGGTATCCAAATGGTCTCCTGGGTCTGATGACTCAGGCTGCAAAGCTGTGAGTCGCTATGAGTCTCTGTGGACTGTCGTCATCCCATTTCTGCCTGTTGCCAGAAAGACCCAGACTCTTCCAAAGTCCCTCCATAGCTTGTCACTGGATGCTTTGAATGCCGTAACTGGGTACCCCCTCTTCCAAGGCGTTGATGTTCTTGTTGTGTCATGTGTACTTAGAAGTGCTTTTGATAACAAGCTTTGTTGAGTCCTTTTGATTTACCAGTGTCAGTTGAAGCAGATGTTCGTGATTATATGGGCGGGTTGCCCCCCCTCACACGCTCTCCCTCCCCTTTCTTCTTCCCCTCCCCCCCATGCAGTGACACCTACATTGTGCGCGTCAAAGGGGTGGTGATGACCCGAGACGACTCCAGTGGCGGTTGGCTGGCCCAGGATGGTGGCCTCAGCCGGGTGGGGGTCTACAAGATGCTTCCCGCCGAGCTGCCCGGCCAGAGTGATTTTCTCATCCGGGGGGAGAGGCTGAAGGATAAGCAGGTGAGGCTCCCAAGTGTCTGGCAGGAGCAGGATGGGAGGGATGTGCAAGGGCATAAGCACCATGGTCACATTGCTCCTACTTGCCCGGACCAGTGTGCAAACTGTCCTATGAATGGGTGTCTGTCTCTGTCCAGGGAGGTCCACAGAATATATTATTTACCCGGGGTGTCATCGGCATAGGTCACCTGACCTGTCCTGTAACGTAATGCGTGTTGCAATTTTCTAAATTTAAAGTTATTTAATTAGCAGATGCTTTTCATCTAAGGTGGTGTACACTTTAGTAGACAGGGTTAATGGACAGTTGGGTTAATGGCCTTTCTTAAGGGCCCGACAATGGCGCCATTTCGCTGACCAAGGGATTCGAACCCTGGCGCTCAAGGGCGCAGCATCCTAACCCACAGAACCAAACACCACCCCACATGCTGGGTGAAACTATTAAGTGAACCATCCATCTTCCTCCGATGAGCGCGCCGTCTTGCTGGGGCCCTGCAGTAACGCTCACGGCCACATGTGGCACCTCCCGTTGCTGTAGTATCTGGAATGCGTTCCAAACGAACCAGTATATGATGTCTGATCGATTTAGTGGTGGGTCTATAAAATGATATTATTATTGCGTATGATTTCCGCTGCTGTGGGTCTTCCATAACTATGTGACCATTTTAGGGGTGTGGTGATGCACAGTGTTGAAGTGAGTAGCCTACCTCATTTGGTCATGGTGTGAATCTGCTGTTTGTGTGTGTGTGTGTGTGCGTGTGCGTGTGCGCGTGTGCGCGTGTGCGTGTGTGCGTGTGTGTGTGTGTGTGTGTGTGTGCACCCTGTCGTGGTTTGGTGTCCTGACTCTTGTGACCTTGTGATTCACAAATATCCATGGTGGCAGGTGATCCTGGAATGCATTCTGAAGAAAGACCTCGTCTACATCAAGGCCACGCCCACATTTCACCACTGGAAGGTGAACAACAGGAAGTTTGGCCTGACATTCCAGAGCCCGGCCGACGCACGTGCCTTCGACCGGGGCGTGAGGAAGGCCATGGAGGATCTGGCAGAGGGTAACTGTCAGTGCATACCTCCCCCAGCCCAGACACTCTGCGGAAAACCTACTTAACAGATCTGTCTAGTTTGGCACTCTTGGCGGATCCAAACCAGTGCAACTGTAAGGTTGTTATTACTGGCCTGATCATAGGTGGCTCTGTGGGTTTACGGACTGGTCGGTGACCTGCTTCCATGTTTTTTTTGCAGGATCCACGACTTCCTCTTCCACACTCCATAATGAAGCAGAGCTGGGCGACGACGATGTTTTCACGGTTAGTACCACACGTCTCCCGTTTCTCCAGCCGCCTTCTCGTGGGTCCTCTCCAGGCCTGCGCTCACATCTGCACACGCCTTTGCGGGGCTCTGCATGTTCCTGTCATGGTTTTACCTCCTTTTGCACTTTCCAGCCCTAATGGATCTTAACCCCGAACCCACGGTACCCTTGCTTTGAGGTATCATGCCTGAGCTGCGGGCGGGGGGGGTTGTGTTATTTTTGAGTGCTGGAATCTCCAGGGGAGATGAGCTTTTGTCCAGTGGAGATAGCCATCATGGGGAAGGTGGGGGGGGAGGACTCGGCTGAGAACTTGCCATTCGCTGAGTTACAGGAGATGAGGAACGGGAGTCGAGGTCGAGAGGTCGTTTCCTGACCCCCCCACTCGCCACCCACACACCCCCCACCCGCAGTAAAGCCATCATTAGCAGCTGGTTCTTAGCTAAATGCCATGTTGATTTACAACCACAGAGGGGATGGGGGGGGACGGGGGCTGCACTCAGATCTAGGAGCCAGGGCCAGAGGTGTGCTGGGATGTCACCAGTGAACTTCCTGGTTTGTTATAAGTAGTAGATGTGGCCACAGAGACAAAATACCTGAAAATAGTCACCGGGAGATGCCAGTTTTTGGTTGTTTACAGTCTAGGGATAAGGACTGGCATGATCTCTGCTTAGTCATGGCTGTGATGATTTGAGGGTGAGGGTTTGGATGAGTGCAGGGAGCCAGAAGCCCCCCCCCCCCCCGAGGGTGAGCCAGGCGCACAAAGCTGCACTGCCGGCTGTTGGACGGTGCCGAATAGGGTCTCCCACTAGCCAGACCACAAAACCCAGCTCTCTTCATTCGGGGGTGAGGGGCATACCCCACCTCCCCAAATATACAGGCATGTAACAAAAAAGGCCCCTAACTGACAGGGATCCTGGAAACGACTGTGGTGTCGTGGAGGGTCCCGCAGGATGGACGTCCTCGCAGTCACACCCCAGCGCCCCGCGTGGCCTTTTCCCTGGGGGCCCGATCAGCCAGACGTTGCAGCACGGGAATCCTCTTAGACCTATTAATCAGGCCTCCGCCTGGGACGCCCCGAATACACTCCGGCCTTTATGCTTAAGGGCTGCAGGAATTTTCTAGAAGGCAGTTTAGTGTTTTCGCTGGTCAGGTTTTGTGTATGTCTATGCGCGCGCGTGTGTGTGTGTGTGTGTGCGTCTCTCTCGCATGTGACCGTGTGATCTCTGTCTGCTCGCTCGCGTGTGTCTGTGTGTAATTACACGTGCGGGTTGGTACGTATGGTTCCAGTTTAGGCTGAACAGTTGTGTGCGATTACCTACGTGGGTGTGTGTAGGTATGCCTAATGTGCGTGCGCATGTGTGTGTGTGTTTGTTTACCCACCTCCCGTACACACACACACACCAACACGATGTTGTTTGAGAGGCTGGCTGCTGTGCTGGCAGGTTGACAAGGGTGGGGGCGGGGCCTGGGGTGGCACTGATTGACAGCTTCCTGCGTTGGAGCTGGGGAGGGGGTGAGCAAAGAGAACGGGACAGACCAAACACTCTAAAGGGGGAGGGGGCTTGGGACAGACGGACCAAACACTCCAAAGGGGGGGGGCTGGCGTCCCCCGCCATCCGCACAGCTCACCACGCTTGTCCAGTCCCTCCCGACTGGCACACTGGCCGCTTTCCTCCTCTGTTTTCCTTAATTTCACCCACCCTCGAGTCCCCCCCCCCCCCACCCCCCACCCCATCCGGTTTGGAGTGGAAGGTCTGGCTTGTAATTTCCACAGGATATTCAATCTTGAGAACAGGATTGACATTAATCTATTGCTGCTTTGGTGTTTACATAGCTGGCCAGGCTGGGGGGGGGGGGGCAGATGAAGGGCCACTTGTGCCTCGCTGAATTCCCGGTTGTTCGCAGCGTTTTATTTTTAAACGGTTTCGCGGTGCAGCAGCACTTCCACCATTGGCGGGACGGTGCCTACGTGCCGCCCCCAGGTGCGCGCCGCCCTGCTCCATGGGCCCCGCGCTGCTTTCTCTCCGTATCTGCCTGCTGCCCCCCTCCCTGCCAAATGGCTTGCCCTCAGTGGCCCTGTCTGCCCCGTATCTGCCCCCTGACTTCCTGTCTGCTCCGCACCCCCTCCCCCCCCAGACCCCCCCGGGACCCCTCTATCCGACACGACCTTCCCCAGTCGGGGTTACGGCCGGCGCAGGGAGGCCGCGTTCCCAGACACGCGCGCGCCCCCCCTGCCTCGCACACGCAGCCACACGCACGGCTGCTTTTAGACCAACAGCTGCTGAGACTTTCCATTCTTGTCTGGCCTGGTGGCCAAAATAATGCTGATAATTGGTGTGACTGCAGCTAGGCTAACCCCCAAACCCATGCATACCCCCTCGTTCCCGTTCTCGGGTGTCTCTCTGACCATAGGGTGGATTTGGATTGGGGGGAGGAGGTGCTGGCCCCCTTTTTTGGTATCAGTGGTGCTGGTTTGTTTAAAGCAAATCAGTTCAGACAGGGTCACTGTCTGTAGCGGGATTGGTCACCTTCAGCTAAGCATTTTTTCTTTTGTTTCCTCCTTTCTTTTTCCCCTCTTTTTGTTATTCTTTTTTTAGAAGCAGTCTGAACAATCTATGTCCCCAAGTGCATTCTGGGATACACCACACCAAACCATCACCCAGCATTGTCCTGCTCTCTCCCTCTGTCACCACAATTCTAATCTGCCCCCCTCCCCCCAGCTTGTGCAATTACCCAAAAAGCTTTCTGGTCCCCAAAGCTGGCGCCCCCTTGCCCCACACCCCCAGCTTTCTTCACTTATTACCTTAATTTGAGCCCTCCACTCCTCTGTTAAAGAGCTGATTGCAAGCCTTTTGAGTTGCAGACTTTTCTAAGGTATGCCCTCCCAATCAGACAAGTACCTTTGAAGTGCCTGTTTATCTTTGAGCCTTAAAGTTCCCAGCTTTTGATAAGGTGCCTGATGGCATTTTCTGGGGTGTCCCACTCTGCTGCAGTTCAGGCTTCGTTTTTTTGAAAAGGTCTGTGTTTTTAATTATCTTGAGCCAGCAGGGGCAGGCCGTCATCCTGGACGTATTTTTAAGTCCCGCTGGCTTGCACTCCTGGCAGAGGGACGTCTGTATTATTTTTGGCTGGGCTTCTAGAGGTCCGGGCAGATGCAGGAGTGGGAGAGCACCATCCCGGTACAGTGGGCGGGGCCTGAGATCCCGAGACTCCCTCACGCTGGGGTGGTCCTGGGCAAAGAGTCGGTGGGGGGGGGGGATTTATAAGTGTGTGGATCTTGTGTTGGCTTTACTGAGTATGACGTTATCCTTGTGTACGTTTTATATGCCACTTAAAAGGGTGAAACTTTGTTCTTTATTTTTTTTAGATGTTAGATTTTTCTTTTTCAATGCAGGGCTTCTTGACAGGGCACAGGTATGCTCACACTGGGTGTGTTAGGAATCCCCTTATACCTGACTGTGCGTCTTTGGGCTGGCTGCCAGGGTACTCTGGGAATGTGTGGTTATATTGTTACCCAGCGTACCACCATCTGTCAGAAAAGGCCGCTTCCTCATCACCATTGATACACAGGTGATGTCATTGGGCTGTTTTTTGCATGGTTTTTGGGGTTCTGATGCTGGACTGATTTAGCCCTGTTACAGTGGGGGTTGAAAATAGTTTTTGTTTCATTGTTCTTTTTAGTGGTCTTTGACTCCTGTGAGTTTACAGTGTACCTCCTTTTCTGTTTGCAAAATATTATTCCATCACTGCATACATCCACATTCTTTAGGGCCCCTGTCACTTTGGGGTCCTTGGAATTGTCCTAACTTTCCCCCCTTTATGGTTACGGTCCCCCCCTAATGCACCAATTATTGTCTGTAGCCACGCCCACTCCACACCGGTCTGTACCAATCAGAGTGCGGGACACCTGACTGTGGCGGCACTTTCCCGTTGCAGTTTGCCCACTTATTCTCACACGTGTGCTCTGTCCTCGCTCGCCTTCCTCATCCCCGTGTCTCTGCGCCCAGCAGAATGCCACAGACAGCTCATCCAACTCATCCCAGCGCAAGGAGAGCTACACGCAGCCGCTGACCTCGTCCTACAGCTGCGAGCCGGGCCGGCACCGTTGCCTTCTGGGCCATCTGCATGAGCAGCACCGTCCCTCGGACCACTACTTCTCTGATCAGGTACGTATGGGACGCGGGGGGGAGGGGGGAGAGGTAGGTCGATCATCGGGTCTGAGCTAAAAAGTGTGGCTGTTTCCAGTATTCCTCGGTTGTGATCGGAAGGGGTTTGAAATATTTAGATTGTTTTTGGAAATTAAGCAGCCCCCACCCTCCAGCATTATGGGGCTTTACCCTGATTTTCCATTTTGATTAATGGCACTTTTACCTCCAGCGGGACTTGCCTGCGATTTGTCAGTTCAGACGCAGTCAGCGGTGACTCGCTTGTGTGCTCCGCTCCCCTGGTG
>JAODKL010000062.1:6957968-6977997 GCA_026780765.1 Petrocephalus schoutedeni
GGGGGGGGGGGGGGGGGGGCACACGAACATGCAAGCACCCACGTGTGGAGTGCGGGGGGGAGGAGGGGTGGACACAAAAGAAAAGGGTTTATGCATGTCCCACGATAGTGCAAAATGCCAGAGGAAAATAGCAATTAAAAGACACCGTTTTATCCTGTCAACAAAGGGGAAATTCTACAGTTTTACGGTTCCAGTTCTCAGGGGAGCTTTTAATATCCCCTACGTTTGCTCAAATAAAAAGCCTCAGTCTAAAACAACTGGCCGAAGGCTGGATTATCCAGTGTAAATATAACAGGGACAGCCATTTCTCAAAAGGCCTTTCAGCTCGACGCCCACAAGGCTTCTACAGGCTTAAACAAGGCGCCGATTAGCCACTTAGCATTCAAGTTCCTGAATATTAATATGCATTAATTTCCCCATTAATACAGAGGCAGGACCCAGAGACTAAGGCTAAACCAAGTGAGGTTCTGCTGGCCAGATTTTGGGTGCAGGGACATGGGACGGTCCTCCCCCAAGTCTCACAGCACGTGGGTCCCAGCCCGCTATAAATTCATTCCAGATTCAGATCCTTGTATGTCCGGGGGGGTACATGTGTGTAAACAGGGTTATTGTTTTCTCTTTACCAGACTGCTGTTGAGTACTGGGGACAAAACAGAGATAAGTCTCCATCTGCTGGCCAGAGGCCCACACTGCGGCTTGCAGACACACCAAATTCCACTATGCCTTATTCTCTCTCTCTTTCCCCTCTCGCCACGTTGTTCATCAACATTAACCCAAAAGCCCTCTTCAGAAGAGAGGCTATACTCACCGACAGCTTGTCCACGTCACCCTTCAGCACACGCTCCAGGTACAGCTGTTTCAGTTCACGCTCCAGCCGTGACGGAAGTCCGGGGTACATGGTGGACCCGCCTGACAGCACGATGTGTTTGTAGAACTCCGCCCTGCAAGTGGGAGAGGAAGTGGGAGGCTAGGTCACCCTCTTACATAGGACTAATCATACACACATGGGCTGCCAAGGCACAAGCGTACATTCACAAGCACCCACACACAGCTACCATGGATAACAGGCAACATCCTGGTAACCCACAGTGATGTCACCAATCACATGACCAGATACAGCCAATGGCAAGCGCACGGTGGGAGGAGTCACCTAGTGTCAATGTCTGCCGCCTGGATGGTGTTGAAGAGCAACTCGGCCACACCCACACCCTCCACGTTGATCAGGTGGGGCTGGAAGAGGGCCTCGGGCGCCTCGAACCTCTCGCCGCCAACCTTGATGACCCTACCGTCAGGGAGCTAGGGGGCCGGACCGCAAAGGATAGATGAGCGAGATCAGCGTAGAGGTGCTCATTATGAAACAAATTCGATAAACGAGCTCACATGGTAAGGCCTCGGGGAACAAGGGTCATGGGCTCATTCCTCAATGAAACAGACAGAACAAGATGGGTCGGCCGTCCTTATGTGCCCAGTTGGTGGCAAAGTAATTCTTATATTCTTTACTCTTTAACCTTAAGTTTTGCAACTCAGATTAATGAATCTTAAGTATGGACAGTTAAATATATACATTTTTATTCCCAACACACGTATGTAAAGCGCCCTGGGACAACTCCGCTGTGAAGGGGGATAAATAAAAAATTGAAACGAATATATATTTTATAAAGATGAATGAATATAAATAAAAATAAGTTCAATGACTGTATGGCCCTTATAATCCCGATTTTGTAGCTCTAACGTGAAACCACTGGACCTTCTGGCCAGCAGCGACGATAATGACTGAACGCACAGCGTAGAAAGTGGCATAAAGGGCCCATTGAGGGCTGGACGTCTGAGGTCCGGGGTCGGAAACTGAAATGGGGTCAGGGCGTGCAGGACTGGGGCCGTGCAGGAAATGATGCGACATGCTGCTGAGCCCGCCTGCTACAGTGCGGCCCTTGTTAGACCTTTTTTCCCCACCTTGGAAAGAAAAGCACACCGGGGGAGGGGGGGGGGGGTCAAAGGTCAAGCCACATCCAATGGCAGGCGGAGACTCAGAGGCCAGACCCATGAGAAAACGCCGTACACAACTCCCCAGCTTAAAGGCATGAAACTGCACCTCCACTAGTGACTGATTTCAAAGACTGTCTACACGCTGCTGGGTGGAGGTCACTGCAGACGCACCGTGTAGGACTCCACCAGCACGGTGGTCTCCAGCGCCAGCTTCTGCTCCTGCTCGATGTTGTAGCCCACGTAGCAGAGCTTCTCCTTCATCATGCGCACCGTCTCGAAGTCGGCCGAGTGGTTGAAGGCATAGCCCCTCAGCAACAGTAACTAGGAAGGGGAGAGGGGCAGTCTTCAGCGGCCGCTTCGGGGAGACCCCTTACCAGAGGGGCGGACGGACGGGACGGGGCAGGGGGAGGAAGGAGGACAGAACCGGCACCTTGATCAAGTAGCGGGTGATGTCCCTCCCAGCGATGTCCAGCCGCCGGGTCAGGTGGGGCAGGGAGAAGCCCTCGTAAACGGGGCAGATGTGAGTTACGCCGTCACCAGAGTCCACGACCACGCCGGTCAGCAGACCTGGAAGTGGAGGGAAGGCACAGTGAGACGGCGCAGGGCAGCCCCGGCTAGCCAGGCCTCGCCCCCGGTACCCCCCGCTCCTCGCCGATTACTGACCACATGGCAGGACAGCGTGCTCCCAGACAACTCACTCAGCCATCTGCACCAAATTATCAGCTCTTTGTGGCCAACAGACAAGCCAAAACCACGACACCGACACGGGGCGTCCGTACCTGAGCCAGCAAGCGGACCCTAACCGGCCACGTCTGAGAGCTACAATCAACCTGCAAGGGTTTGTCAGACGCAGCCATCCACACAAAAAGTACATCTGACTGCATAATGCACATTTTGTGGCAGAATGTGCCACAAAACGACAAAACGTGCAGCAGTAACTTATAAACACTACAGTGCGAGAAGAATTTTTTTAATTTGAAATAGTGGTAGCCTAATAGCACCATTAACCTTAACATGAAATACTGCAAGTGAAATTAAATTAAAGTAAATTACCACAAGCAAAGAGTTTGCTGCTGGCAGGATATAGAAGCCTAAGCAACGTGGTTGATGAGGGTGAGGTCTGTTTGGGGGGGGGGGGGGGGCAGATTACTTACCTTGCGCATAGAGAGTCAGCACTGCCTGGATTGCAATGTAAACCCCTGAGAACTGATAAGTCTCAAACATGACCTAGAAAAAATGGGAGGGTAGAGAGCTAAGCAAATGGCACAGGAGAACTTGGCACACATGCCTAGGCGGGGTATCGTCTGTCTGTACTGTGATGCCACCTATTACTGTCAGACAGGGCCAGGGAAGGCCAAGGAACAGCTTCAGTTTCCCATAATGCACTTTGGTCTCAAAAGCGCCCCAGACAAAAATGGCAGAGAGGAGCACACCTGGAGTTCAAAGAAGGCTGTGCTTGTAGCTTCAATCACCCTCTCAAAACCAGGGTTGTTTTCCTGAACCATTCATGCACAAAACTAAAGACTAGCTTGTCACCAAGGGTGCTGTAGTTTAGATGCAGAAACCCAACCAGAAAACAAAGGAAGTTCCGTTTCCTCATCAAATATGGCTGCAGGCTCCATCAACACAAGATGGGTATTCGGTCCCTAGTAGACACCTTGTACCCAACAAGGAATCAAGGGTTAAGGGAACACAAAGACCAGGAGCACCATATGGCTGCTAATTGGTATCCCCGGGCATTGCATTTCCGCACTAGTTACAAACATACAACCTAACCATCATTTAAAACCTGCCTTTAACCGTCAACCTCTATGGTATCCAGTTCCTGCCATCAAAAAGCTAGTACACGCATCCTCATTGTTCTTACAGGCAGGACTCACCTCGATGATCTTCTCCCTGTTCTTGGTGGGGTTCATGGGCGGCTCGGTCAACAGGATCTTGCAGTTGCGCGAGTCGATGTTGAGCTTCTCCGGCCCAAAGGTGTAGTCCCAGAGGTGCTTCATGTCGTCCCAGTTCCGCACGATGCCATTCTCCATGGGGTAGTTCACCTCCAGCATGGACCGCAGCTCACTTGCCTCGTCCCCAACCATCAGGTCCTGGGACATCAGAGGTCAGATGTAACCCTGAGCAACATCCATCACCACAACTGCTCCAAGAGCGCCAGAGAAGTGGTCTCAATACCCCATAGAAGACCAAGGTGGGCTATGCAAAGACTGAAATTTCATTGAACTTGCTCCTTATGCAATGACGAAGGCATTCTTGATCTAAATGGCCAGTACACGTCCACCCACTGGAGCCAACACCGGTCGCTATTTACAGGCATCAGCTACAACTTGACTACTCTAGGCAGACTGCTAGAGGATGGCAGTGTAGGGGAGGGGCAGTTACCTTGCTGCCATATTGAAGGCAACACTGGTAGGAAGTAACCAGAACTGTCAACCAGAAATGTCAGGATATTTTAAACGTGGACACGAGAGGTGCGGTTACCACAGATTCCGGACACGGTCGTTCTTCTCCTCTCTCTGAGGTCACAGCAGATACATACAGCCCACCCGAATCAAATCTAGCAAAGCTTTTGCTCAGCTGAGGTAGCAGACTACACTGTCAGTGGGCGTCACTGTGCCAAGTTCCCTGATAACAAGACTGGCTGGCAGGACAGGTACTGCCCTGTGCCCAGTTACCCTCTTTTGCTGCCCTCTGCCAAGGTGACGGCGAGGCTTTCCCAGGACCCTGAGGAGTGGACAAGAAGACCAGAGCAGAGTACCCAGCATGCACACAGGCAGAAGGCACCCATGCACTGTTAGTAGGCGTCATCAAAATGTCACCCATCGCAGTTTTGGGATGCAGTTAATTCCCACCCGCTCTCCACTGTACACAAATGACAGAGATATGGATGCATCCGGCTTCAGCTGCACCCAGTGCTCACACATATCACATCCCAGTGTCCTCCATTTGTACCCCAAAAGCACTCCTGTTCCCCCTTGTGTCTGAAATGTGTCACTGAATTTATACACCAGATCAAGTGGTTCAGTGGCTCTCAAAGCCCTCAGGCCCCCCAAGATAGTCCACATTTTTGTTCTGTCCAAACGCTCACACACTTGATTTGACTTGCTGACTAATTGTCAAGCTCTCGACTTCCCTGCTCAGGAATGCAGGGAATGGACTAGAACAAAGATGCAGACTGGCTGAGGATGGGGGTTGAGGACTGGGCTTAGCCCCACTCATCCAATGACCGCCTGACGGTTCCTTGCGAGCCAAAGCTCTGCCCCCAGAGCAATGTAACTACTTCATATCCCCTTTAGATTATCAACCCTGTATTACCAAGACTCATTCACATCCTTATAACAACTTTGTTTCTATTCAATGTCATTTTGTTTTTTTAACCCTTATTTATACACATACAAATATTTTGTCTATACAATGCCTTTGCAGCAGCAGAAACTTCACAATCCAGTAAGACACTATATAATTGACTGAAATCTACAGCAGTCAGTAGTCTGCTGCAGTACTGGGCGCAAGGCAGATCTGCAACTGCTATTATTATTTGCATACCTTCCCTCAATCATCAACTTCCACACTCGTCTCAGCTTCCACAAAGCCAAATTAAGGCACGGAATAAGGGACCGTCTAACCCTTACATGTCTTTTCTCCCCGGATACAAGGCCTATGCCACTACAGCCTGCCTCCCGCCCCAACCAAGTGTCAATCTTTCCCTCAAGTCCGGGGTTAAGTGAAGTTCAGCCAGGCCCAAAAAAAAATAAAAGCTGCGAAACCCAAAACAGTCTGACAGTTAGGGACAGATGGCATTCTCTAGTCAAGGCGAATTTTGCACACAGCAAAAGAAAGGCAACATTATAATGAAAGTAAAATATAAGAAGAGTCTTATTAAAGCCAGGCATGTCCCGGTCCCCAGGCAGAGAGGGGAGAGACCACACACACGCACACAACACGCACACAACACGCACAAACAGAACAATTCACACTTACCATCTTTTTCCTATTCTACCTCAACAGGTGGACAGAGACAGAGAGAGAGAGAAGGTAAACAGAGACGTCATGGAAGAGGTAGGGAGAGTGGGTGGGGCCTGGTAACCAAGCAACAACGTGATCCAGCACAGCCTGGGTTCGAGTCCCACAATAGACCCTGCTGCCATGTCATTTAATACCAGTTACACAGCTGCACAGATTGGTCTGCGCAAGCAGTTTTGAGATAAAAGTGATCAGAAAACGTATAGCATGAGTGTGGGAATTTCGCATTGCTCTCCGCCTGGCATTAAGGGTGAATCTGCATTACTGAAAATGCTTCAGAATTGCCCACATCTGGCACACTGGGGGCAAATTACTCACTGAAGCACCATACTTGCCTGCCGAAATCTCTAAAATTTGGGGTAAAAAAAAAACCACACGTTTAATACTCTAGAACATTCCGGAAACCAATCTGAGTCACAGTAACCATTCATCTAAAAAGAGTGGCAGACAAGCACAACAATGATCTAAAATCAGTACACAGGTACCGGACGGCGATGAAGCTTAAGGTCCGTGTTTGTTTTGGAGCGTTTTTTCCATTCCCAAGAACCTAACAGCTGGGGAAGCCTAAGGGAGGCTCAGCTCCACCGCTTATCGAGCAGCCCGGCGCTGTTTGAAGAAGAGGCCTGGCAGTTACCTGATAATGTTGCTACGCAACATACTTTTTTCTTGTTTGTTAACCCCTCTCCATCACATTCTTCGCCCCACACCCGTGTCAGCTTTGACATAAAGCTGGGTGTGAAAGCCTGCGAACAGTCTGATCCAGTCACGTACCCGTCTGCATGCTGCAGATCTGCAGGGCTGGTTCATGTTAAGAGACCCAAAGAATCCATCTTCTGAATGAGCTGCTCAGACTAGAACCCTTCTTATAGGCCGCAGTCTTCTTTAATGACGTGCAGATTCCCTGCTTTCATTTCCTTTTAACCCTACGCCCCAAAAATGTGACGCATCGCCGTCATTTACAAATGTATGTGCTGCAAATGACCACGTCACCCAGAGCGTCAAAGTCAAGCTCTAACGATGTCTGACGGCAACACTCGAGTTCCGGTGGAACATTCTGGAAGGCATGGTTTTGCCACATAGAAAAGAAAAATTAAATAATTTGAAAGGAGGGGTGAGTAGCCATGACAAGTCGCAGGAGACTGCCTGTGGAAGGCGCTGTACCTTGATCTCGATGTTGCCCACTTTGGCTGTGGAGCGGATGATCGGCCTACCCACCAGGGCGGGGAAGATGTGCTCCGGGAAGTTAGAGCCAGCATAGCCACACTTCACAAACTGAGCAGAGAGAGGACATTAGTGTTAACATGAAATACAGTATAAACACTTACTGCCCCATGAGAGAGAGCCTTTGATGCCAAACATGCTGTGGCCTGAACGGAGGATCTAAATCACTTACTTATGAAAAATAAGGTTTATGGCATTAATAGTTTTATACTAAAGGCCAACAAATATAGAATCATTTACCTTAATTAATAGTAGGAGAAATGACTCAATAAGAAAAATATTTATAGATAAGATAAGGACCATGCCAATTAATTTTAATTAGGTAATTAATTATGAATTTGCATGGATTCAGAATTAGCATGCCTGGTGTCTATGGCAAGCCAAATTGTCTTTTATTCATGAAAGCTTACTCGTCGAAACTTAATTCTTACTAGTAAGAAAAACATTCTTACTAGTAAAAATGCAATTCTTACTAGTAAGAATATGAGTTCAAGATATCTACATTGCAATTCCTACTAGTAAGAATCGTAATTTTTACTAGTAAGAATTCATATTACAGAGCTCTATAATTCAATTTTTACCAGTGATATATTCCCATTGACTTCCATTGTATTTTCGCCTCACATATCCTAAGTTCAATTTTCACTAGTAAAAAGTCATATTGTAGAGCTCTGTAATTCAATTCTTAATAGTAAGAAGTCCTGTTTTAGATATCTGTAAATACATTTTGACTAGTAAGAATTCCAGGCCCACATATTCATAATTGAGTTGTTAGTAGTAAAAATTTAATTACAGATCTCTACAATTACATTTTAGAGATCTAAAAGTTACACATCCAAAATGTCAATTTCAGATCTGTACAACGTAATGGTAGAGATCTGTAATGAATTCTGCAAGCAATTTTCAGTAAGAAAACCTCTAAGCAAATTGCCTATACAGGAAGGCAAACTTTCATTCTAAGAGTACATTCACTGCGGGGGCCTGCGCGCGTTAGTTGTGTGTATATTTACCAGATGGGTAAATATGATCCATGATTTATAATAAATAAACCAATAATAGACAGATTTTAAACATCACTGTCGACTGTTTTCCAACAATGTTTTAACGCGTGCATTTAGTTAAAGTGAAGTCTCGGGTCTACCCGTGCGACATTTTTACTTCTGCCAGGGCCGGAAACAGTCGGTAAAAATATGTCTGTGCGTGCAATACAGCCCACCAGTACGATCACAATATCTTTAAATAATAAAAACACCTCGTACGTCGGAAGACAATAATAGACTATTGCGGCAAAAAATGAGAGAAAACAGTGCACATGCTAGCCGCTGTCTCGTCGCATGATTTTAAACTGAGCGCCTGGCGGCGGCGGAGGGACGTCCCGTCGAGTTCAGCCGGGGCGCAGCAAGCACAGTAGCTGGGCGGATCGTCACTACTTTCCGATGCACTGTCCTGATCGGACTCTTTAGGACGATAAGCGAGCTACTTTCGTAGGTATTACCTTATCCCCCTTATTCAACCGAGTAAAGGTTTTCAATTGTGGAAAATATCTAGTAATGCAAAAAGCATGCTATGTGTTGCAAGGTAACCGATCATTCCAAGGCATCAAATATCTGTCGTTTCCGCTTAACCTGCTAACGCGGAGCTCTCAGAAAAGCTCCTGGCTGGCCAGAGCTTTGCGGGCAATGACTACACTAGGAGGGAATGCAGCGCGAACTGGCGATGCGAGAAGGTAGCGGATGCGCTGCATTGCCATGCGATGGAAACTGTAATATGGGTTTTGTAATCATCGCGCATCGTGTGCTCCCATCCAGAGCCACGTAATATACTTAATGCCTTTGTTGAATTTGACAAGCTGGCAGACACACATTCCTTTGCCTACCCACCCATTTAAGCCCTCTCTACTTCCTGTTTCTGGCTAATCTACCCTCGCGATATAAATTATCTTGGAGGTTTAAAACTGCAACGTACAGAAATCTACGACAGAATGCAATTTGACCTTAGACATACCCCGGTTCCATTGTCACAAACCACCACTTTCCTTCCCTTATTGTCCATTTTTTCCGAACCCAGAACCAGAAGACCACTCCTGCTTAACTTTCTTCGGCAAGCCGGAAATTGCCTCTCGAGTTCCCGCAAAGGGTTTCTTCCGGTGTGTGTGTCACGTGACCTTACCTACGCTGTCATTTCCCACCTATCCAGCGGCGCACGGAAGTAAGGCGCTCCCCAATCACAGCCCACGCATACAGGCCAGGCTTACGGCGGTCCCTTCTATTTGACAAGCTCTTTGATTGACGGCAGAATAATCCAATAATAATGCGATCTTCAAGGTGCTTTCTTTAAAGCAGCAAAAAAACAACATAGGTGGGTGTCTGGTCGGGGAGATTTGGGGTATGTTGAACATTACTGGGGATTCTAAAGAATCATGTTATCCGACTTGTTCTTTATACAATGCTGCTTATAGCGACCTGGTCTGATTTACAGTAGTCGTTTTCAGTCTTGGTGCACATAGTAAATTCTAATCTTCGTTCCAGTTCAGCCTTTAGTTATGCTTAACATGTAAATCAGTTTATGTGCATCTGGCGAGGTGTTTCAGTCCTAAGATTATTCACAAAGCATTATACATCTTTCCTGACGGACTGCAGATAAGGCTGTTTCTGTCCACTGACAATATGGAATTAGTCTTAGGTAACGCATGTGACACCCGTAACTTTAGAAATGTAGAAATATATTTCGAAATTTGCATTTATAAATATGAGCAGTATTGCATTTATACATATGAATCGTATATATTTACATTTAAAAAGACATTACATGCCTTGTCATAGACAAACGCGACTAACTTAAGCAAAAACCGTTGCAGAAATCTCTGCATATTAATTAATTGACTTAATTTAATGGCTTATAATATTATAGGAGCTGACGACACACAGAAGCGATGGCAGCGATAGGTATGTGGGCTTTCTCTCAGTCTGCGGTGGAGAGAATGCAGCGTATGATATCGGCCGGAGAGCATGCCACCGACGTTGTGGAAGAGGCTATGGCAGGTGGGTCGAAGCCCTTCCATCATAGGGTGACCATGCTGGTAAAGCTACTTTTCCGGGCCTTTGCATTGCGAGCGGACGGGACACTGGCCGCGCCAGCTCCAACGACACTGCGTGAAATGCCCCAACTGCTTCCCGATGCGTCTTCATATTGGAAAAACGCTTTCCGTCAGAGGTGGAGGATAACCGGGAGACCGGGCGCTTCGTCGTCGGACGAGGCGGCTTCCCGAACAGCGCTGGTGTGCTGGAGTGCGACGCGGCGATCATGGAGGGCGCGCCTGGCCGTTTTGGTGCGGTAGCGGCTTTACGGGGGTAAAACATCCTGCATATACATTATGTCTGGCGTCATTAACATTCTTTAATTGCTCGTTAATTGCCTTATGAGCAGAAACGATTTTGTCAGATGATTATTATAAAAACTGAGCTATTATGTGTAATATTCATGCATTTCAATTAATTAAATAGTTCACGAGTTAACACCTGGCCCATATATGCAGCTGGAAGTTTTTAAAAAGCAAATTATGTTTAAATGCTTTGCCCGAGGGTTAATTAGCTGTAATCTCCGGCGGAGGGGGGGGGGGGGGGGGTTGTGAACGTGCGTGTGCACGTGGTGATGATCGGCCTGTGTGTGTGTGTGTGTGTGTGTCAGTGTGGGGACACCCATCCGGGTTGCGCGCCGGGTGCTGGATGGCAGCCCACACAGCATGCTGGTCGGGGAGGGAGCCTCAGTCTTCGCCCACGATCAAGGGTTTTCCCAGGAGCCCGACAGCTGCATGCTGAGCGAGCACACGGCCGCCGCCTACCAGGTGCGTCGCGAATATTGCATGGCAGTGTTTGCGCTTGAGTGCAGACCAAGGTCTCGACATCGTCCCAACGTGGTAATGGGTGCGTTCGACTTCATGCAGCCGCTTACAGCGCTGGCTTAAAGCGATGCATTTTAGTCATTTCTGATTGGCCAAAAGCTGACTAGAATGACCAGAATGCATCGCTTTAAGCCAGCGCTGTAAGCGGCTGCATGAAGTCGAACGCACCCAGTGACACACAAGCATCACCAATGCCCCTTTTTCACTCCACTGGTGCCAGTGCTGGTGCTCGGCTGGTGCTGAAGTTGGGCACCAGCAAGGGCCGTCCTGTATTTCCACGGACTTGAGAGCCCAATGGGAACCGGGTGACAGCACGTCACAAACCACGCCCACTATACAGAACAACAATGACGCCCACCTCTCATGACGACACGGGTGCTTCATCCAGACCAGCAAAGGTTTGGTGCCGGTTCGGAGCCGATTTTGCCGATTTTTTTTTCTGTGGAAAAACGTGGCACTGGTTCCAAATTTGGGATCGGCACCGGAACAGCACCGGCACCCTTGCAGTGGAAAAGGGGTACAAGACGTCTCCTGACATCACCATGCATGAACCCACTTACATTCAAGTGCACTGGCCGTTTTCCTCAAACGCTTTCAATGGGGGGACCCTAATTTGTATAAAAATCGAACAATGCTGATGATTTATCCTGGTGTCTTACTGGTTTCCATATGAGGAAATGTTGAAGGATGAAAATAGGTTATGCGATGTAGGAGTGTTCTGGAAGTTCATTCTTTCTAATGGAGAACTTAGTTTTCACACAGCAACATTTAATGGTGTTTTCTGACTTCCGAATACATATAACTTGTCATAGTTTGCAGAGAATAAAATGTCTTGTGTAGTTGTATGAAAACTGAACCTTTAATCCATTGTTTTTATTGCATATAGGAATTTCTTCAAAAGCGGAAAAAAGTCCCTGGACATGGCACTCTGGGTAAGAGTGCAATCAGTAGGCCTATAATTGCATCTATTCCTTCTTGTCCTGGACATGCAGGTCACGAGGTAGGATAACGTTTTCCAGAACTAGGCTTAAGTCAATAGTTGCTCACATGCAGTAAAGCCTGTTTTTCACACGAGGGCGCTACATGCATTTCTTACACGGAAAAACTGAATTCCGTCAACTCGCAATCATTGTAGCGATGTGTGAATCACAGCTGTACAGATACAATAACATCCCGATTGTCATTTCTTATTGAGATGAACGAGCTTTGGTCTCCTAATGTTAATTAAGACCTTTATAAGTTGAATTGTTAATTTTGGGGAAGTTAAAAAATGACCTGGCAGATTTTTTGCAAGAGTTTCATATTTGATCCTCTTTTCACACTTTTTTTTCTTGAACTACAGGAAAGCAGAATTTTAGAAAGTACCGTGGTTTCTAACCTCTTGGCTCAAAGTCATGGCTATAGTTTCATTTCTGTAGTTCCTTTTGAAGTTTCGGTCAGTGCATCTGAGCCTCACCATAGTTCCACTGTCGGGACTGTTGTATTCCAGTCGATGAAAATGCCAGAATGTTTATTATTTTTTTCTGACACTCCCACCCCCAAATTTATTGCATCCTCTCCAGGGCTCATTGCACTAGATCTGCAGGGAAACATCACCGTGGGTGAGCTGGCTCTCATAACCTGCCATTCATCTCCTTACAAAGAGCCCTCTGGACCTCATCTCTCTCATCTCTGCAGGTGTGTCCAGCTCGGGGGTCCCCTTCAAGGCCCCTGGGAGGGTGGGCGACTCTCCGCTGCCAGGCTGTGGTCTGTATGCTGACAAAAGGGCAAGTTACAGAACATTTCATGAACTGTGAAAATAACTTTTTGGGATGACAGTATAAGTTTAAAATGCATATATGTATGATAAAAATAATAAATATTTTATGTTGTTGTGTATTTATAATGATTCTTGCATGCATTCAGTAAAAATAACATCTGGGCGGTAATTCGTTTCTGCTGTTAAATTAGTAATGAGTAATAAGAGGGGATGAGCTGCAGGCAGGCAGACAGACAGGTGACAATTGCACAGAAAGACTGTAAAGACCTGAATTAGCACCATACACCAAAACAAAAACTCATTTCAGCTCTTCAGATCCATTCACGCTTAATTGCTTGCAAAATATTTTCAAATCCAGTCTTAGTGGAGCTATTCCAATAACCTAGAAACAACCCACAGCTGATTTGAATTCACAGCCTTGTAACTTGGAAGCGAATTAAAAATGCACAGGAGAAAGGGAGATCTGAATTAAGCTGTTCATATGCATCTTGGGATAAAATGAGGTGTCACCTGTATGCATGCTGTATAATATACAGTGTATAAAACTGGTAGTGCACATGATTGTCTGAGTCCTGCTTTGAAACTTGCACATTGTTGGTTGCAGGTGGGAGCTGCAGCAGGTTGGTGGATATGGCGGTCATGTGACTTTCTTACTTTCCAGTGACATCCTACCTTCAGAGTGTGTCCCCAACAGGCAGCAGCCAATCAGTGGGGAGAAGTCCTGGTTTTGGATTCCTCGACTAGTTGACCCCAGTCTGTTGGTAGCTCACTTACTGGCTTGTGCTCATTAGGTAACATACCAAAATGAGCAGGCCTCTGCTTGTTTGACTTTCCTAATATTACTCTTTCACATTTAGCCACAGGTGATGGGGATAAAATCATGTGCTACTGCCCGAGTTACCACACTGTGCATCTGATGGAGCAGGTAACACCCCTACTGGTGTGTGACAAACTCGCTAAGTGCACCACCGTGTTGCTAAGAGAGCCTCGCTAAGAGATGATTAGGTACTATTGACCAACGGGTAGGATAGGACAATTATATCTGAATGAGGAGAAGGCTTAACTTTTCTGCTGAAGCACTGGGTGTGGAATGCAGGTAAATCAAATTGACAAAAGATGGCAGGCTGTGAAAGACGCCGTTACTGCGGCCAGGTGTTTACATGCTCTCTGGGTCCACAGGGCCGGGCACCGGCTGAGGCCTGTGAGGCTGTCCTCAAGGACATTGCTCAGAGATTGCCCACAGACGAGGGCTTCGAGATTGGCCTGGTAGCCATGAACATCAAGGTACTTACTCTGCTCCTGCACCACTTAGAATTGGCTATTCACTAGTAGTTTTATTGAAATGAGTTTGGGGCAGAACGAAAAATGAGACAATCTATCAGGTTGTCAAGGAGGTGGTTCCAAGTAATTATAGCAGGTGGGACCAAGACATCTGATTGGTTGGTCAGACATCTGACACAAGATCTGATTGGTTATCTCTCTGAACCAGTCATTTTTCATTCGAAGTAAAACTCGCATAACAAGTTCAAGATTGGGCCCTTTTTGGGTCCAGTTTTGTGATACCAGTTAGTTAGGTTTTACCTGGTGTTGCGCAAGAATTTTTCTGTCTTTGCAGTTCAATGACAGGCACACCATGAGGCTATAAGGCAACTGAGTTCAGAATCACCCGGTTCATGGCTGTCTGTGGCTTTTTGGCTTAGGGAAAGCTATGCAGATGGTGGGCGACAGCAAGCCTTCTGGAGGTCTTCCGGGGCTACCAGCCAGCTGGGGGTCTGGATAGACCCGGGGGGGGAGGGGATGGGGGCATTCCTGAGGTAACAGATGGTATATCTGTAGAGTAAGACTCTTTGCCAAGGTCTCTGGATAGACCTGCTCCATTCTCAAACTAACTTAGGTTTTGGTTTGTTTAATATACTCAAATAGACCTATTTGCGAAGATGACTTTTTGTACTTGACATAATACATGATTCATACCACATTTGACAATGATCACATGAATTCTATTTCGCAAACACTGCCCACATTCAGACGTTTCCTCATTTCTTTGCTGGGTCCCCTCCAGATGGGACAGAGAGGGGAAAAAGAAAGTGTCTCCACCCTTGACACCAGGGTGCATGTTTTGCCTTTTTGCAGGGGGAAGTGGGAGCAGCCTCTTCTTTGGAATTCCCATACACATTCTGGAACTTTGGGATGGATTCCATAGAGAAATGCATGCAGAATCCAGTGACCTGGCTCAGTCTTTCTGCAAATGAACGACAATGACTGGTCT
The DNA here is from genome assembly GCA_026780765.1 of Petrocephalus schoutedeni. Lineage (NCBI taxonomy): Eukaryota > Metazoa > Chordata > Actinopteri > Osteoglossiformes > Mormyridae > Petrocephalus > Petrocephalus schoutedeni. The sequence continues at coordinate 6,973,134 of JAODKL010000062.1, forward strand.
AGCTTTGCACATTTTTAGTTTAACACTATGCGATTGTGTCTATAAATATTTGAAAAGGAAAGTATCCCATATCCTTCAGTTTGGTTTAACTTTTCTTTATGCTGAAGGGGTCCCATTCCTAGAACTGTGATAAGAACCCTTAAGTGAAACTTAAAAATTGAGGCTATGTCACAATTTAGGTGATTAACCTTATTGTATATGCAAGTCCCCCTGCCAGACATTAATCGGGTGTTCCCAAACACTGCTTGAAACAATCCTGTCTTTAAGCTGGGGGTGTGACTGTCCTGGTTCAGGACGGAGTCAGCCGCCCCATGCTGTTCATTCATGATGCCTTTGCCCTATTACCAGTCATATGAGGTCGAGCTGTGCTCTCTCATACAGAACAACTGTGATGCCTGAGACAGCACCTCCTTGTAACACTTAAAGTATTGATTCTCCTGGTATTAATTTTGAAACAGCTGTCTGTTGTTTTTCTCTCCCCCCCACCACCATTTTCCTTAAGCCTCAAATAAAGTCCCTGATTCTTCTTTCCATCCCCTCGCCATGTGTTTCTGTTTTTGGAATTCTTGGAATGTGGGCAGTATGGTCCCATTCCCCAAAATGAAGTGGCACACAGATTCTTTTGCATTCCTACTGTATGTACATATATATATGCCCAGTGCATTTCATCCACATAATAATCAGAATACCCACTGTCTAGTATGGGTGTGCAGTATACTGTTTACATGGTGCTGCATTTTTTTGCATCACAAATAACATTGCACAATACTGTAAGTGATTGTATATGCCTTAAACTTAATATCCTTTTTATAATACAAGCATTTTATTTCTTACATTTTTATATACCCTTTCTCTTATTTTTTTAATCCTCTGTATATCTGTATACCTGCTGTTGGACCAAATAAACCCCCCCCCCCCCCCAACAGGATCAATAAAGCCAAGGCTCTGTCTAATAGCCCATCTCTCTGAGGTCACCGAGGATGGGACGGACCAGGGCAGGTGATAAGTTCACTTTTTTGGTGTGCTGACTCACTAATACTGTGTAAGAGTGATGTCAACACCTTTTGGCGATACTCTGCTGGGAGTTATATTTTGCCGTGACCCTTTGGTTATTTACATTATACCTCAGCATAGTATCTCTTTAAGTTTGCTGATATCATTTGGCAATAGAGCTGACTGGTATCTTTTAAAGCCTTCAGTTTTAGATCACATCCATTGCATGGTCTGATTCAGTTCCATATTCATGAATGCCTATCAATACTTTGGCCTCATATCAGAGGTAAAGGCCCTTTAAGTTTTATCTTTAGCTGTTATGAACATAGCGTGCCTCTTAAATATGCATGCTATGAGGAGGTTGGACCTTGAGACCAATTAGAGAGTTTACAGGTATGAGAAATATGTGAATTGCTGATATTGCTTTGAGCGCTGAATAGTTTTTCTCAGCCTCTAAATATTGAATGGGGGAGTTGACAAATGGCAGCAGTTCTAACTTATTTTGAGTAGACTATTCATTATGGTAAAAGCAGTGTTCCACATGATAACACCATGGTACAAACGAGAAACCCCCCAAGTTTCACTATGAGAAATTAATTACTGCAGTTTTCCTTCCTCTGCATATATCCTCTGTAAAGTAATTCAGAACTCTCTCCCGCAGTCAGGCATATACTTTAGGTAGTTATGATTATGCACCATTAATAATGGTAGGCCTACCTACCATACATAAGTATAACTGGGGGCTCATAACATAGGATGTACTTGTTCATTACTGTTTCAACATTGAAAGAATAAGAGGATGCGTTTGTGACTAACACTGTGTATGGGGGCTGTTGGTGGATCCCCTGTTGATGTCCTGCATAAGTTACATAGCTGATTCACTCCCAGAGGCTTTCTGTGCCAACTTCCATCATGTACCCAGGGTAGTAATATATGGAAGTTGACTAATGCAATTGACACTGTGCCAAAAGTGATGAATGCCAAGTTGGTCATTTTTGACAGCTGCCAGTTGAATGAACCTGTAAAAATGGATTTTCTTAGTCAGCCCACTTTTTAAAACTGGATAATTCAATCAACAATATTTTATTTTGTACGTTTTACAAGTAACTTTTTATTAAGTGCTTTACAATGATTTCAATATTTTCCATTAAAAAAATCAGGAAGACAGATGGAGACTGTTTTATTATTTAGCCAATAGAAAACATAATCAGCATTCAATTCAGACATTTGACATATATACCACTTGTGAAAGCTATACAAAAGCTGTGAGAACAAGGGCAACACAATTGTCCTCAGAAAGCAGAATTTTTGCAGGTGAACATTTTTATCAAATTCCTTCCACTCAACTATCTCACAGACATCGTAACAGCGCTTCGTTCCAGTTATGCCACGTTTCATTGATGACGTAATCCTTTTTTTTGATGTTGAGTAAAAAGGTTGCGCTAGTGATCGCCGACTAGTATAGCGAAATGTGTCAGTATGCGCATGCGTCAAGCGCGCAGTGTTATTTGGGTGTCGTAGTTAATTGTGTTTCTTTGGCGCCGACGGTGCCATACCGGCACTTTTTGAGTCAAACTACAACTTCCGAGAAGCCGGTGCAGCGATATCCAGGCGCGTGTAAACCCCATCTGTTTGAGGAGTAGCTATTTCCTGGTTAGAGTAGCAGCCATTTTGGGTTCAAGTCGAAAAGCCTCTGGCTCTGTGGGGGAAGTAGCTAGCCTGCTAGTTAGCTTTTATTTGACAGAACGGTGACTGTGTCCATTTCTCGAACGCGAAGGGGAACGCATTTTTACACGAAGAAGGGGTTTGCTGTGAAATGTCAACAATGAATCCCGAGTAGTAAGTAAAAAAAAACCACTGTCTCTCTCTGACACAATGGCGAGTGCTCGGCTCTTAGCTGTTGGTAGTTTAGCTAGCTGGCGAATTAGAAGTTGGTAGCGAAATGGCTAAACAAAAGAACACCGAGTACAAAGTGGCTGGCCGGCCGGGCGCCTTTTTAGCAGCGAAGGTAACCGCTGACTGTGCCCGAATGCTTTTCTACCGTGACAGTTGGTCGCCAACTGAGACGGTTAATTCACAGTCTGAAGACGAAAATGCTCGACTCGTATTAGTTAGGGACGTGAAGTCAAAGGGCGTGAAAGTAGCCGGTGTCCCGACCGGCCGCGTTTATCCATCCATCCATCCGTCGGTCGGTGTCAGGCTGCCCACCGTCGCCGACTGGCTCCCCTGTTGTGCCAGCTAACGCCGAGCTCTGTATAATTCTTCGAGTCGTTTTGGCCATTTAATACGTTCAATATAAAGTTAATGCGGACGACAGGTACCGAATAACCGTGTGCGGCGTCTCAGTAATCGGCCCTATGAGGTTTGAAGGTCCGGATAAATGTGAAAATGAGGTGTCTCGCCTATCTTGACATGCAGATGATGGACCCGGGCTGCTTTAATTCGGACAGCTGGCGAGGTCTGGCGGTTATATCGGCCGTCTGGGCTTTCTGCTGGCCTGCCTGGGAACTTTCAGGGGCAGTCAAATTTCTGGTACACTTTACATTTATGCTTGAGATGGGCACGCTCGTCAAAAGTACTTGGTTTATTTTGCTGTTGTAAAAAAAATATATATATAACACGATTGAGCCTGTGGTAAAAGGTGGCAGGGGGGTTAAGGAAGTATAAATTATTCAGGACGCGTGTCTGTGAAATCGAATAGGCAAACGTGGAGTACCAGGACTCCTGATGTTGGAAATTGAAGACCGGTTTTAAAAGCTGTATATGTTTGAGATGAGAAAGTGTTTAATGTGAATGTTGTCAAAGGGACTGAAACTGTCTACATACAGCCGAGGTGTAAAGCTCGGATCGGTGTTGATCTCGTCATCTGTTGAGTTGCATTTCAATGAATCAACAAGTGAGAGCTCGGCGAAGGAGACACCCATCCTGCCCGTACATTAGTCATGTGCGCGTCACATGTCCTCCTGCGCCGGTGCCTGCCCGGCTGTTGGTCGGCCGGCGTCCCCCTTCCAAGCGTGCCGCGTTTCCTGCGAGCCAGCGCGGCATAGCAGGAGCCGGGGGTGGGGCGCCTCTCGCAGGCGTGCCGGGAGGGTTGGGGCTCCCGTCGGCCGGGTTCATATCGCACAGCGGGCCGGAATCAAGTCCTTTTTTTTCTCCAGCCCACTGTACTTTGCATTGATACTAAAGACGACGTTGCATCGTTGGCAGTATTGGTCTCAAAATTAATTCACAGGCTTAACATGGCTCATTGTTTATTGGACATATGAGGATTGGTGGTGTGTGTGAAACTTGTGTATTCGTTGACTGGCTTAGTATCACACTGCAGGGTTTCTGTGAATGTTCAATTCAATTTTGATTACTCATCTGGTACCCCGTTACAGACTTGTAAGCATTAATCTTAACTGACTGTGCTTTTTGCCTATATACATTTTTAAAAAGTGATTATCTCAGTGTTGGCAAGCCTTTTGTTTCTGCATAGTTTTATCAAAACACATTCGCATAATTTAGTTTCACACTGTCTATATTTGCAGCTTCTATTTTTAATCTCTGTCAAAGTACAGAAAAATGATTCCTTTTAGAGCATTGAGATTCATTAAGTCACCAGTCTGGATTCTCATTGACTTTCCCTGCTACTGCTCCTGTCTGGGAACCTGTGCTGTCTCATGCTGGTAGGTTGGTGCTTGAATAGTATAAACAGACACTCTGTTCTTTTCTCATCTCATTTGCCTACAGCACCAGGCTGAGAAGCACAGCAGTTGTTTTAATTCTGTTAGCCTGTGACACCCACCTACTAATGGCGCTTTTCCACTGCATAGTACGGTACGGTACGGTTCAGTTCGGCTCACTTTCGCGGGGTTTTCCACTGGGAACA
>JAODKL010000062.1:6978097-6988187 GCA_026780765.1 Petrocephalus schoutedeni
AACGCAAACCGAGCCGAACTGAGCCAAACCAAACTGAACCGTACCGTACCGTACTATGCAGTGGAAAAGCGCCATAAGTAGTGTGTCACTGGCTCCTGTGCCCCCAATGACACATTGGGTTATGAGTCATTTCATCTTATATACCTTTGCCTTTGTTTTGCTTTGGTTCTGCAATACTGTGGTCTCACAACACTGATGTTGCCACGGACTCAGCCATGCTTATATCCTGATGGAATAAATATCCTCTCTTTCTGAGTGCCTTTACTGTTGCTAAACTCATCTCCCAGCCAACCACTACAGCAGCATGAGGCCTGAGGTGAACTTTGGGGAGAAGTAGAAATCTCAATAATAGTTGTGTTTGACCCTTGGGTTTTGAACTTGGATTTGGTGGAGGACTTCGAAATATGCTTTATGGCTAGCTTATTGCAGAATTATATCTTGTTAGTATGGGTGGCGAATGGACAGGCCTTGGAAACCCTTATATTATGCTTTCTTGATTATAGAATTGCTAGAGTTTCTAGCAATATTTAATGAAGTCTGTGTTGTAGCCTTCTGAATGTAGATGAACCTCCTCCTACCTTCCTCTGGAAGCAGTTGGCGAAGGGTAGGAGGTTGGTGGGAATTGGGCAGTTTCCTTCCTAGAAGGATGGCTCAGTCAGCAAAGTCATATAATGCACGTGTCCCCTCACACCTGGACGTTTGTGGGTGGTGTCAGATGATGCTTTACATGCAGTTCAGCACAGTGAGATGTCACAGCACACTACAATATTTCCAGCATTTTTTGGCAAATTCCACATTTACCTGAGGATCCACATTAAAAGGGCTGTTTAAAGATTCACTATTTTCACCTGGCCTTAGTCATTGCTCTGTTGATTAGCCAAATCATTGTCAAACATTAGTGCTTTGCCCTTTCCCCCCTAAATTAGAATTTAAAATTAATTGTTTATAGTTTTTTTGTTAAATGCACCCAGAGGATGCACTGGGGGACATCAGTCATATTAACTAAATGTATTTAGAATTTGTTTTGGATTCCTGGCGTATCCTGAGTCTTTTTCCTGGTAATAATAGTTAGGTAGCAAAATCCTTTTTAAGGTTCTTTATGTGAAATGGATTTTGTGCTCTAGGGTCTGACTACCTGAGACTGTTTCATTAAGGCAGAACTGGCTAGTGTGTAGGCACACCCACACCCAAGTGCAAGGAGCCAGAGAAGTTTTGGAGTACAGAAAGCCTGATCTGCAAGGCTGATGTGTATCTGCGTGCACTCACACAAACGCATACGTTGAAGCGTTATCTGAAGCCTGGTGTAAAATGACATTTCTATGAAGGGAAACCACAGAGCCAAAAGCCTTATGATTTTTGTGTTATTTGACTGCTATGTAGTGTTATTTTAAACATTCTTGAAAATAAAAACATGTAAATCAACACTTTATGGAACTTAAAAGTGGGCTTTAGTAAGAATTTTAAGAAGTTTCAGATTTGCAGCTGATGTTCCTGTCTCCACCCCCCGCTGTTCGTTTGGCTTGCGGCGCGTGTTTGGGGCTCAGAAAGCTCACTTGCTGCTTCTGTGCCAGCTCACATATTTACTCCTGTTTGGTAGCTATTTTTTTTAAACACTGTGAGTTAATCAGCTGCCTACCCCCTACAGCAAGTGAGTGGAGTGGAGCTCCTTTAATATTATTCAGCCTACACATGCAGTAATGTAACATTGCACTGGCGTATCTGGAGTTAGCTCTTTTCTTATGGTGTGCCTCTTTGTCTGCGTTGTTTCTCTCCTCTTGGTTGGTAACTGTTAGGGCTGTGGTGGAGCTAGTGACCAGCAGCTGGAACTGTTTACCGTTGCTTTGTTTGGAAAGATGATAAAGGCTTCGATGTGTGAAGCGTAAGTGTAGGTTCCGTGTCGGCGGCAGCGTAGTTTGTGCCGGCGCGCATCGTTCTCAGACACTGCATGCTTTATGGCACCGCTGAGTCTGTTCCTGAGAGCTCTGGCATTGGCTTTACCCGCATTCCCATGACAACCTGTGGCATGAATCGGCCCCTTTCTGGACCCTCCCCCAGGTGGTCCTGAAGAGCCCTTTCAGTGCTATGTAGGGATATGCGAGTAAAAACACAATTCACCTTGTTCTAATTAGAGGTGCACTGATTTGATATTTGGATCGGTATCTGCACCGATCCTTGCTTATTATATAGGTCGGCTATTGGCCATATGTGACCGACCCTTGTTCGCTGCTTACTTATTTAGTTTTAGGCAGTCTGTAAAAAGAGAGCTCCTATTTCTTGTTAAATTGATTTGTGCATCTTTCGCATGACAGCTCTTTCCCAATTTAGATCTGTTTTTGCGGCATTCAAGCTGAACGCTAACGCTGCCACTCAGCGGGTGTGAGCGCGGTGACTTCCGCCCGCCGTGACGTCACACGCATACTCTCTGCAGCAGGAGTGACACAAGAGCATCAGATAAAAGGGAGACGGTATGGGAGAATTTCACACTAGAGACAACTAGTGGCACAGGGACTTGCAATCTTTGCAAGTTTTGATGGGTGGAAATGGCATTTAATATAAAATCCTAAATAAAGCAAACACAATTGTGCAAGACAATGCGAGTAATATGAAAAAAAACAATGGATGATTTGTGAGTTGTTAGTTTGGGCTGTTTTACCCGCCAACTATGGCTTTTGATAGACAAGAGGCTGCTATCACAGCGAAGTGTAAGTGACACTCTTGCTAGTGGGAGAAAAATTGTGGGGCATTTTAAGCATTCGCCACTTGCATATACTCTCTTGGAGGATATTTTCTAGTATGTTTCTAGTAGCCTAATTAAAGATATAAAGTATAAATAATTGTTATATATTTATTATATTGAAATATTAAAGTAAAAAGCTCTTGTATCGTAATCTGTATTGCTATTGGCAGATGTGTATTGAAATCAGGTCAGAACTGAAAAAATGAGGATCGGTTCTGAGTCAGTGTTGTTTTTACTTAAATATGATAGGAATATGAATTACCTGCATTTTACTGTGTACATAAACACGCGTAACAGCATCTGGTGTGTATATTTCCAAGCTGTGGGTTCAGTAATCTCACTGTCAAGTTTACTGAGCTTGAACTTTGACTCTGGGTGCACTCTGTAAACTTGTTGCAACTTATAAATCAGCATATTTCAGCCTTGTCTGGTGAGTGTTTCTGTGATTGTCGAACAATGACCCAGCCTCCAATAAGGTTGTGTCCCTGGGTCAGCTCTGTTTAGAGCATACTCGGGCAAAACTGTTTGGAAAAAGAATCACTGAATGACCTTGTCTCTTTTTCGTCATTTTCTAGTCACTGAGGTGAAACCAACAAATGTTTTTCTTCTGAACTTAGCTGTAGTATTTGTCCATTTTTTTCCAGCCTGCAAAATTTCTATAAATCTTTCTAAACTGGCCAGGGGGTGAGTATCTGACTATCAAATATTTTAAGGTAGCTGAATCATTATTATTAACAGTAATCTGTGTCTAAAATGACCTGTCTTACAGTAGTCCATTAGCTATGCGATTGCAAATATGCATACTTTCTGAAATAAATCATAAAGGTAACAGATTAATTTGTACTTGAGAACACAGCTGTGAAATGCACCTTGCTCCAGTCTCAACACTCAGCGCTTTCACTGGCAGTATGAACATTCATCCCCAAATCCGGGGAGGAGTTACTGATTCATCGCTAGTGAAGGGCCTTGTGATCTGCAGTTTCTGGAGGTGTGTCGTCAGCCCCAAAGCGTGGGTTGTGTGTCAGAATAGCATGTCATATTTTTCTTTGGTGAAGCTGTCAGTCGTTTTCTGTCATGGGTGGGTCCTCCTCTGGAGGAGAAACGTCTCTACATTGCTGGTGCTTGCTGTGTCATGCACCCCAGAAGAGGAAAAATTAAGGCCGTTGACTAGGGTGACATTCATTAGTGTAGCGTAGGTGTTTATTACTGCATATAACATTGTGAAAAATGTTTGCTTACAATTAGGGATGCACCGATCAGTCACACAAATTTCTGATTTCAAACTGATTTTACACATGCACAAAACGTCATACGCATAGCTGCGTGCACACCCACATCCCAGTCGCACACGTATTTACAGACGCACTGAAATGTCCATAAATTCGAAGTGGATGCAAAATTTGCTATCTGCGAAAAGGGTAAGGCCCAAGTACACCATGGGGGACCTAGTGCAAAGATATTTAACACAAATTTAATTAGATGTTTAAAAACTCATCACCCCTGTGAACATGTGTAACAGACTGAACTTGCATCTGCTTTTTTCTTATAAATTATAATTACCCAAAGATCTATTGGAAACCCTTATTTTAATACGTGGCTGTGAGGCTGATTGTTTTTCCATTATATTTCCCCCTCCCGCTAGTGACGCCTTCTAGTTGCCTGGAGGCATGGAAGGAGGAGAGGTGTCCATTTACCCCCAATGTATATCTGCGATGAATGTGTTTTTCTGTATTGCCAGGAATAAAACTGGACGGTTCAAGTCAATCAGGTCACACTTTATTTAGCTGGCACCCCAACCAACATCAGCACAACGCAGAGAACACCCTGTTCGCACGTGCTCAGTTTGAGGAAGCTAGCAAAGCGAAAGCTGCTAAAACTGAAGCCAGCAGAGCATGTTAGGAGCAAGCTACAAGCCAGGAGTCTCTCCTGTCTTTTGTTGGTATAAGCAGTGAAAAGAGCAAAGGAATTACGAGGAATTCATGGCACTGGGTGACCAGCCGTTTTCCATAGTTGAGGATGGAGGCTTCAGAAATATGATAAATTACCTCAGTCCAAAATAACTTGATTAACTTAACAGTGTTAACTTAGAGCTTGTACGCGTTCACGTAAATGGAGCATATAGCATACCTGTACATTGATGCTGTGAAAAGATTTGCGATTCAAGTAATCGCCCTCTTGTTCTCCCAGGGGTGCACTAATTAGGATGAGAAATTTTGCTCAGTAAAAGCTATTTCCCTATGAAAATAGACAATTTTAATGCTGTGATTGCATAAAACCCTTCTTTATTCCACAGAGTGCTTAAATGACCAGGGAAAACCACAAATGCATTTAATAGTTTAACCAGAGCAAGCACCACTTTGCGAACCGCACGGCTAACAGTATTCTTGCTTAGATGTTCAGCATCACCAATGAAATACATAAATTGGCCACTGGCAAAATATCGCAGCGCAAGGCATACTGTCTGCTTGATCATGAGGGCATTGCTACAGCGAGTGGCATTGGAGACCTCTGGACTGATCAACTGACAAAGGTAACGGATTCCCTCGGCTGAGAATCCATACCTTTCATGGAGAATATCGTCCGGGTATGCCAGAGGATTCTGGCGGTCTCTAAAAACCCTCGCCCTGCTGTGAGAGCCCCTCATGATTTGTGCGCTAATGTTGTACGGATCATCCAGGTATGCTGGCATTGTCTTCAGAGAAATTGTAGTTGGAGGGGCGGTGCATATATAGGGCTGGCTTACGCAGAAACCTCGACTTAACCAAGAACATAACCAGCTCGGAGCAGGTTAGAGAAGCCACATAAATTGCCGTGGCAACATGCCTCAAGTAAAACCTAACCACCTTTCATAGTACCGGTTAATCGCAAAGTTACATCACATGTCATCAAGTTACTCTCAAAGTTACCCCAATAAGCCAGTAACCCCGCTTCATAGTATTGGGCCCTGATTGTGGCTTATGTGTTGCCCTCGTGTTGTGTGCATCCTGTCTGACCCTCGTGTGTCCTTAGCTTTGTGTAAGCTTTCCACCGTGTGTGTATCTTGTGGTCCAGCGTCTGACCTCCCCTTGTTTAGCCTGTTTATTTGGTTCAGTGGCTGTATTATTCTTGCTAAAGGGTATAATAAAAGAGCCTCGTTGTCTCCCATTAACGAGTCGGGTCGTTATTCGCCTCAACATATTATACAACATATTATATTTTACTTACATTTGAAAGAATATATTACATTTTAGTTGTATTTGGGATTGTATTTATTTAGTTCTATTTGAATTTGTAAAGTTTAATAAGATTTTGTTATGACATTAAAGTTTTGCATTAAAGAGTTTGCTTTTTGTTTGTGTTTGCTGTTCTCAGAGAAAAATCGGTATCGGCCAGTCACACTTTGGAGGGGGAAAATAAATTAATAAATAATTGAATGAAAAAAATGGTAATCGGAATTCACCAAGATAATTGCAATTGGTGCATCCCTAGTTACAATGGTTTAGTTAATTGGGTCATTGTATAAAAACATTTGCCTAACTCTCGTATGGATGTGTAAGAGCAGTGCTCTTTTTTCCCTTCTAAATGAGATTATTTTAACATCTTTTATAGAACATGCCTTCAAGGTATGTCTAAGCTGAAGTTTTAATTACATGATAACTACTTCTTTGCTTCTTTGCTTTGTTAAAATAAAAATTTCAGTAACCTTTATCATGTAAATATGAAGAGGCTTGCTCTCCATTGAGTCAATTCACAGATTTTGCATGTGAAAATACCCAGGTCCTCTGGTCACTCATTCGGCTTTGGATACTCATGTGTTAGCAAAACTTACTAGGTAGCACTAAAAACTACAGGCTGTTAATGGTCTCTCTCTGTTACTCTTGCCATGCTGTTTCTCCTAACCATCTGTACAATGCATATGTAGGTCAGATTGATATCCTCTCTGCTCATTTTATGAAGCAGTCTTAGTAGCCTGTCTTATCACGGTAGAGTTGGTATGTGAATTTTCACTTGTTTGGCCACAGTCTGTTGTTTGATCTATTTTCTTGCTGGCAGGGTACCTTTGCCTTTCAGATAGGTTTTATTGTCTCAATAATCTATCAAACTTATCGAGAAGCTTTGTCCGAGTCTCATAACTGAATTCCTTGTGACAGGGGTTTCCCCGAACACTGCCTGTCAAGCTAAAAATCAGTTACCGTCTACATATTTTGGTAGTAATACTGGTGCCCATGTGTGAAAATGTTTAAATCAATGGGAAAGCCTCAACTGCTGTAGTAGTAATTTTAATATGTTTGATTTCTGCAGCACTTTTTTAATGAGAAGTGTGCCAGCTCATATGGGGCCTGAGAGTCCTCTACAAACACAAGCCTGGGTCGTTTGTATGACTTTTCTTGCTGTCTTCGTCTTTAATTTTGCACTGAATTGCATTGTCTTGAGGTGCAAATGGACTCCTTCCTGTGCTTACATGTGTTAGAATGGTATTCCTTTGTTCCTCTTCATGAGGGCTGAACAGTGGACTTTTGTGTTCATCCGAAATTTAAGTTGGGAGAATTTTCCTGGAAGGCTGTTCCACACAGGCCCCCAGCTATTCCTCCTGTCATGCTATGCACCTTCTAAGTCAAAGTATCCTCAGAAAGGAGAGGAGACCATGCTATTCAACATGGATAAAATCTTGGGAGCCGGTATTAATAAGCTATAGAACAATTTGAGTTCTTGGTTGTTTCCTGAATCAATGGCATGTCTGATAGTTTATCTGATGTAATTAAGGGGACACCAGTGACTGCCACTTTATTATTTTTATTGTTTAAAATATGAAATGGTTGACATTTTGAAAGTGACTGACTACTCTTAAACCAAGCATTATTTAGAGAATTGCCTGTCAATTGTAAGACACTTATGTGTGTAGTGTGTGTTAATGAATGAAGCTTTGTGACCAATGTGACATTGACCTGGCTGCTTATCACTTGCACAGTCAAGCTATAGTGAATGAGGCCAGCTGCAATAATAAGCTTCAGTTTATGTACCTTAATGTTGTCTGCTTAACTTTTGATTGAGTAATTAATAAATGTATATCACTTCTTCGGTCTGCTAGTTTAGTCTTATACTATTACTCAGAATGTGTGGATGTTTGCTAATATGTATTTGTGTTGTTTAGGAACCCCCTCCCCCCACCGATGTGACTAAATTATATTATAAGGAAGTAGATTGTCAATTTTTCCAAACCTTTTTTTTTTCCTCTCTTCTCTCCCTGTCAGTGATTATTTATTCAAGCTCCTTCTGATCGGTGACTCCGGGGTTGGAAAGTCTTGCCTTCTCCTCCGATTTGCAGTGAGTATCTTCTCCTGTCTCACGCTGCCTTGTGAGACCTTGTTAATGGCAGCTGCCTTGAAAGGTGAAGGGCCTTAGCCTGCCAGCTTCCCTGCCACTGAAAGGAAACGAAAACTCTGTGTTGTGTTTTTCTGCGCTGGCTTCTTTATGAATCATGTCTTTTCATGTCTTGTGTATGTGAATTTTTGAATGCATTTTTATATGTTCAAATATATGGAAATGTATTTTTGAATGATGCTACTTGATAAGACCACTATTAGACATAGAACACTTGCTTAGCTGTGTGTGTGTGTGTGTGTGTGTGCGCGCGCGCATATGTGATGTGTGTGTCCTGTTTTTTTGTTTGAGTTGCACTTTGAACAGGATGTGACTGCAAGCTCCAGGATGTCTGTAAAAATGTGCTTGTGGTGTTCTCCCTCTGTAGGATGACACATACACAGAAAGCTACATTAGCACTATTGGCGTGGACTTCAAAATAAGAACTATTGAGTTAGATGGGAAAACGATCAAACTTCAAATCGTGAGTATTTCCCTGTCTCACTTTGAAATGTGTGATTTTAAGTGGTTACTGTGCTGTTGCTTCACTTGGTATGTATGGTTTAGGTTTGTGTGTGTGCACACACACAGCTCCAAACCATGCACCTGCCAAAGGTGTGTGTGCGTGTTAATGGTATTTATGCTTGTCCCCCAAAATAGTAAATGCCTATCCCTATAAATCAACAAAGAGCAATTTGAATTATTGGTTGGTTCCTGAACCAAAGGCATGTCTGCTAGTTTATTTTATGTAGTTTAAGGGAATACCAGTGACTGCTGCTTTAACTATTTGTTTAAAATATAAAATGGTTAACATTTTAAAAGTGACTACCCTTAGACCAAGCAAGCCATTTATAGTAATTAATATAATTTAATAAAAATAAATGTATATAATTGAGTTTAATGAATAAAGCTTGATGGCTGTGTGACCTTGTGTGCGCCTTGGTCTGTGTGTATGCGCACACTCACACACTTTAACAATGGCATTGTTCTTTTGTAACAAAGACAGAAATAAATTCATACAGTTCACAGTGGGTTTGCCACCCCCCACCCCCCCACCCTGGTAGTCAATGGGTTGCTAACGGTTATAAGCATTTCAGACAATATTTGGGGGTTTTAGTCTAATCTCTCCCCTGCAGTCACAAGTTTTCCAAGTGTGGCCTGGTGCTTATTGGACATGGGCGCCTGACCTTTGTCCATTCAGGGCCCGATGTCCAATGGGAAATGTTATTTTTATTTTCACAGTGGGACACAGCGGGCCAGGAGAGGTTTCGCACAATCACGTCCAGTTACTACAGGGGAGCCCATGGCATTATCGTAGTTTATGACGTCACAGACCAAGTGAGTAGCTTGACTCACTACGTTTACAAATGAAGTTATTTACAGGTCAAAGCGTATAATCTTCCATGTTGCTTTTCCCCATTGTTCATGCATTGTCTCCTTTTTTCCTGCAGGAGTCTTTCAACAACGTCAAACAGTGGCTACAGGAGATTGACCGCTATGCTAGTGAAAATGTGAATAAGTTGTTGGTAGGGAACAAGTGTGATCTGACAACGAAGAAGGTTGTGGACTACACAACGGCAAAGGTAAGACCGCACTGCTGGGGTCGCATCACATGGGGGGGCGGGGTTTAAGCAAATGCCACTGTATGGCCCCTTCAAGCATCCTGGCAGGTGGAATGTGTAAAGAGAGCAACCCACCTGGCAGAGCGCATATCAAAAGCGCACATATCCTAAAGGCATTCAGGAAGTTGTGGGACATCGGAGCCCTGTGCAGCGTACAAAAGTAATCTGAGCTTAGCATCAGAACTCTGAAGGATTCCATTCCTGACAGACGTTGTAAGGGCCACTGCTGAGTACTTCCTCTTGGCAGCATTTACCATGTCATTCTGAGCGCCGGAAAAGTCGCCACGCAGCCCTGACACGTCACTCGCTTTTCCAGGAATTCGCAGACTCCCTGGGCATTCCCTTCCTGGAGACCAGCGCCAAGAATGCCACCAACGTGGAGCAGGCCTTC
>JAODKL010000062.1:6988439-7006981 GCA_026780765.1 Petrocephalus schoutedeni
AGTTGCCCAAGATGTACTGTATATAGCTGCACTTTCCAGAACGGGAAAAAGTTCAAAATCCATGCAAACGGAAAACGGCACGAAACCAACAGTGAATAAATGGTCCACCCACCCCAAAGGCAGATGTCATCCTCTCTCCCGCCCCCTCTGTGTGCAGGTTTAAAAATAAGAATAATGTGTGCAAATCTCACTGCATTCCTACTGCAGGGCTGGTCTGTGGTCAGAGTAACTTTCTCTCCCCCTCTTTCCGCCTTTACCAGGATTTTGATTACTTTGCTACTTACATGAGCATGTGTAGGAGTTCTGTTTTTCTCTGATGCTGAGGTGCCCACAGCACACATCAGCTCAGAGCACAACAGTCCCACTGTCCTGTGTCAAATGTCTAGTTCAAGCAAGGTATATATGTAATATATATGTAACATTATATATATTATGTATATATAAGACCTGATTGGCAAGTCCTGTAGAATAAAAGAATTACATTATCTGATGAATAGTTACTTGATCATCTCTGGATATAATTTGTGGCTGCAGACTATTGTAATTTTGTTGCATAATATGTAACAAACCAGAGGAAATGTTCAATAAATATTGTACTACCAGACTGTACGATATAAAAATTGTCTGCAATTCTTAGTGGCATATGTAGAATCATTTTGTGCGTGTTTTAATTATTTATTCTACATTTATATGGCAGATGCATTGTACCAGTAATTTAGAATCTGTTTGGAACTTGGCCATTACCTGTGGAATACCTGATTTGCAAGTGGCAGTGTTAGAGTTGCATAAATGAAACACTATGTTCTTTTTCATAATAAAGGCAACTGGATTCAGTTTTAAAATTAGCTGGGTAAGTCTGTTTTTCAAGAGATGCCACTCTAGATTGTTGTCAGACAGTAGATTACGGTTTGGCTTGTATAAGGAATGTCAGTGGGGTTCTGTGAATCAAGAGGCACATTTTATGCTGCTTTACAAATGGGTGAAACCAAGAGCAAAGCATCTATATAATGTTTTTAATCTGCTCTACAAAGATAGTGTTTTCAAGGACATCTTGGCAGTCTAGGAAGTGGGTCACCATTGAACCTCGTCCCAAATGGAAACGGCCCACTTGAAGATTCGGCTGTATAACACGCCTGTGGATTTAGCCATTTCATGTTGCAGCTTCAGAGTATTTTGAAAGTGTATCGCTTCTGCTGTGTGTTCCCAGAGCCAGCCTGCCTGGCTGTTCTGCCCTCAGCTACAAATTTCCAAATGCATCATTATTCCACGTTTTGTGCAAGTGACAAGATACAAGCCAGCTGTGTTTTCATACAGTTTATTCACTCTGTGGAACAATCACCATCTCGATACTGTGATAAGCATTTTATGTGTGTTGGGCATAATCCATTTCCTGGTTCGCGCAGGCTGGTAAAATGCTGGCTTTGCTGATGCTACAGCACCACAGTGGCAGGCTGAGGCCCTCAATGTTTAAAGGCCGTAGCAGTGTGCATGAAGCTTGTCACCGTGCTCTTTACACGCTCTGCTGTTATTGTATTGCTTCCTAAAAATACCTGCAAAATGTCTCTCTGCTCTTCACAGCCAGTAATCCAGTGGGGACATAAAGATGTACGTTCAGGACGCCCGCGGCCTCTTTCTAACCCGGCTCCGTTTATACAGAGCTGCCATTACCAAAGTGGCAGTGCGTTAGCCGCTGACACTTCACTTGCGTGATGCGCGGGCATCTGATATGGGGCGGCAGTGTGACTTTTGAAACGCCTTCTTTGAAAACATTAATAAAAATGTGTTTATCCCATTTGGACTGCTGAGCCCAAATTGAGTTGTTTACTTATAGGTTTATTCAGCAGGGTGACAGCAGTGAGCTTATATGGTACAAAGTATAGTTTTGGGGGGCAAGGGAAGATTTGTGCTAGTCCAGTGAACAAGGATTTCTATACAGAGTTGTCTATGGGTGCCTTTGTCCCTGGGGTTTCGGAATGTTTTTTTATTTTTTTTTGCTTCAGGCTGTGGAATGTGGGTAAGGAACTGGAGGGTCACCCTGGGATAGGAATGAATTAAATGGCAATGCTGCCACCTTTTCCAGATCGGGGGCTGTGAGCTTTGTCATGCTGCATTTATGAAAACAGCAGTGTCACTCTGTCCACATATTCAGCAGTGAAGGCAGGTGACCCTGTACAGGAAGGTCGCCAGGTTGTTTTGGAGTTCAGGTAATGAAATCACATGTTTTGACGAGTTACAGGAAACCAAAAAAAAAAAAAAAAACCCACATCTACAGCACATGCACAGGTTAAAAGGTGTCAGTATCAAAATAGACACGGAGCGTGTCATTGGTGCCAGGCCTCTGGTGGCACCCGGAATAAAAGCGGCTTCGCTCAGAGCGCCAAGGCGAAAGTTGACCTGCCCGCTGGAGACGTGAGGCACGTTCCCGCAAAGTATACGTGGGCACTTCCTTTCTGCGGCTCAGGTTTTGGTTCTGAAAGACAAAGAGTTATGTTTTGCTTCTCAGCTCTAATCCACATTCAGTGTTAATAAAAACTAGAGCAGTTCTGATACAGATCATCTATATGCCTTTCAAATAGGCCAGAAAAACCTCTTCTGACATTCCCTTCGCCTCCAGGGAGAAATGAATCCACAGTTTTGGTGCAAGGTAGATTTAACCCACTAGAGGGAGCACTTTGAAAGCCACAGATCTGCTGTTGCAGCCTGGATAATTAAATGCCCAGAGGAAACACTGAACCTTAATGGGACCTGTTTACCCAAGATTTTTTTCTAATTAAAGTATTAACCATATGTCTAAAAAAAGGACCAATTACTGGCTTACTTTTTTAGGTGTGGATAAAGAATGTAACTTAAAAGAATAGCCTGGAAAAAGACCTTCAGTTAGACCCTGCAGTCACCTCAACCACCATTTAACCTACCTCTGGAAAGCAGCCCCACCCTTGGAGTCATGTGGGTCGATCATATTGTCCATAGCCAATAAGATGGAAGAGAAGAAGTGATCTGTGTGGGTCTCCAGGACCTGTGACTGCTTCTCAATTAGGGCCAGGGTGTCCCTTAAGACTGTGGGCGGAGCATCAGACAGTAAAGGTCACTTGGTGCAAGCTGGCCAATGCCACAGATGCTGGTGGAACCAAAGTTTGGATCTTTTTGTGTGACCACCCCCCCAGCGTATTTTAAAATATAAGCTCATTTATACTTTGTTAACTTACAAACAGTAAGGAATCATCTAAAGACATCACCTGAATTACTTCCACCAATCACAAAACAGCACTTTCATCTCCAAATAAACATCACAAGTGACCCTTTAAAGACACCAGAAGAGGTTCATTCAGTGTTGCATGAACGTTCAGCTCATCAATGGGAGTCACTAATAATTAAGATTAAAGAAAAACTGGGCTCTCTGAATCTGGGAAGATGATCCCTTTGCTCCCAATCGCTCATGCCTGACTGCATTGTCCCAGCCTGTCTTCTGTTACCAGAGGAGGAGAGGCGGACAGGTGTACAGTTACACAGGTTTGAGAGAGCTTAAAAAAAATGGCGATATTTGACACAGGAGTCGAGTGTGTCAGAACAGTGTGACTTCAGAACCACACAGAAAAGTACAACTGGTCACAAAACCCTGGCATGTAGAGGAAGACATAGGCGAAGCATTTGTTCCCAGTATCCTGGGAGCTGACAAGTTGTATTCATGTCCATGTCTGGACTTTGGCAGGGGCCACAACACTACCCATGAGCCACTAACTCCAGTAGGAGGAATCAAACGGGAGCACAGGAAGACATGATGGGGTGTGAGGCGACCACGTGAGCTTGCTGAACTCTGTGGAATTAGCCACAACAAACATCTCCTGAACTAATGCTTTCCAACCAGCCCTACATGAAATCTTCAGGTCAATGGGGAACCAACACTATGCCCCCTTTTCATGAACAGCCATTGGTCAGAAACGGGAGAAGGGAGTTACCTGGAGATGTAGAGCTCATGTAGCTCAGTAGGGCATCTCCGGCCTTCAATACTGCTGTGGTGAGGGGCTGCCGTGCACTAATGTCCTTCTGGAAGCTCTGGCAGAAGGAAACGGTGGTGGGAAAGAGAAGCTGAAACTGTTGTAAGTGCATGTTCTCAACTTTTGATTAATTCTTCAAACACAAACTCCCTGGCCACAGAGTCTTGGATGCGATGGCAGACCTTGTAACTGGCAAGACAGGACCTGACGCTCCTGATGTCTGGCGTGGCTGGGGTCAGACTCTGAATCCTGTCCACCACCCTGTACAGCCACAAAATGAGCTCCTCGAGGTTGGAGCAGAACACCTGCAGGTGAAGGAACAAGGTTCTCTGGCAGAGTCTCCAATGGTTGCATTGCGACTGCCCAAGACTTTCCATCAACAGTTCAGATCAAGGTTAATTAAGAGCTCAGAACTACATATACCAAGGTCACGGTAACCAGGGTTAGCAAAACTTTGTCCAAAATAATTGCACCTTACTGTATTTCTCCCTGACAGCAACAGCTCCTGAAATTTTAATATCTGTGGGTATTTATAGCAACCCTACTGGCGCCAATTACCTGGATGTGCTGTACTAGGGATTCTTTGGCCTGTGCCTCCTCCTGGTCCGTTTTGGTTCTCCTGTGGAATTCGGGGAGCTCGGCCTCACTTGGGTGATCCATGCAAGAAGCTACAGCTTTCAGACTCTCCCTGCCCACCTCCCTGCTAAGGTTCTCCAAGCTGGTTGCCAGGCCCACTGCTCCTGCTGCCAAAACCTCTGGGCTACAAGAAGCTCTGGAGACAAACTCTTCTCCAGCAGCCACACTAGCTCCAGACACACACTCTTCCCTCACTGGCAGCAGCCTGTGTTGTCTCCTGTCCTCCATATGGGACTGGTCTTCCACCAGGGACTCTGAGCTAGCCTGTAGGGAGAGCACACGGAGATGCTGAGATAGCACCTCCAGCTCCCGCAGCCGGCCAGGCAAGGGGTGGAACTCCTCCTCCCCCTCCCAAGGTGCCCCAGCAGGGGGCAAGATGCAAGCGCTCCGGTTAAAGATGCCAGCTGTGCTGGAGGAGGGACAGACACCTGACTTGTCATTGTGTGTCCAGGGGGACGTCTGTGAGCCATCGCTGTCCAGCAGGCTGTCTGCTGAGAATGCGGCTTGGTCCACCAAGGACTGCCAGCTGCTGGACAGTTTAGAATCTGGAGACTTGGGCTGCAAGTTGTCCCTAAGGGGCTGGTTCTGGGGCTCCTGGTCTTTCTGGATCGTGCTTGAGCCATCCCTGCTCCCACCTGCAGGTGGGAGCTCACCGTATGACAGAGTAGTGGAGCTACAGAAGTGGTCCAGCTCAATGCCAGAATCCTGGAGCAGTGGGTCGGTCCACAATAGTGACCCAGGTTCCATGGAGTCCTGAGAAGATGGCAGGTTAGGCCGTAAGGGGTAGGTGTAATCCAGGAGAGCCTGATACTCTCTATTAGGGTCCCAGCCAGGTGATGTTCTGTCTGGGCATGGTGGCTTTGTGCTGGGGATGGCACACGCCCAGTACCTAGCCTGATGAGGGGACATCTGGTGGAGGGGAGGTGGCCTGCACTGGCTACTGACTAGCAGAGACCCAGGGTCTGAAGTAGCTCCCCTCCATGAGGGCTGTAATGACAGTCCAAAAGTGTCCAGAGAATTGGACCTCTGAGTAGAGGACCATCTGGGGTGAAGGGGCACCGTTAGGCTGCGGATGTCCAGCGGGGGGCTAGAGAGACTGCGGCGGTGGGAGCCCCCAGCGCTGAAGTCGGAACCCATGCCGGGCTCCCCATAGGAGGACCAGTCACACAGCTCCGCCACGGTCAGCGGATGGGAACAGTCCTCCCTACCAGTAAGGGGCGGAGAAGCATCCGATCGCGAGAGGGTGCAGATACCCAAGGTCTCCTCTCCTAGAGGGCTGGATGGTGGCTCCGCTTCCTCAGAAGGATGCTCTCTCTCAAACGGTCTGTTGGGTTGCTCGACCTGAGAGATGGAGACAACAGCTGAACATTTTCCATCGAGTCCAATTCAAAGCTGCAGCTTGTTTTCCACGTGTCATCTTACCTGCTCGGATTGCTCCGGGGGGCCGGGCCTCTTCAGGATTGAAACGTGACACTCGGTGACAAACAGCGGCTTCCTAACAGAGTACTGGCTCTGACTTGTGAGATACTTGGATCTTGGCGCCATAGTGACGGTCTTCTTATGACTACTCTTCACTTGGTTCAGATCTTTAGTCGCTAGGAACCGTGTCGTTACTGTGCCCTTTTGGGGGGCCCAGGGCCGGGAAGTTGGTCTGGGGGCCCCACTGTGTAAAACCCCCACGATCCCCCTCTGCTGCCTTCCATAAGCCTGCAGCTCCATGTGAGGGGTCAGTTCCGGAAGCTTCCCATCAATGTCCAGAGTGACACAACCTGGAGCCACAGCACATCACAAGTCCAAAAGTCGTCACTGCAAAGCAAAGGCATCAAACACACTCATCAGATCCTGATTGGTCCACTTGAATTCTGATAATAATCATGTACTAAATCATTGCCGTTACACCCCCCCACCACACACACACACACACACACACATATGAAGTACATAATACGCTGTTCCTAAGTGACACTGTTTGTCATCAAAAGCATCCAGACAGAAAGGTATCAGGTAGTGTGTTCAATAGCAAATTGTACGTGTTTTCCAGGAAAAGCCATCTTAAAAAATAACACTCTTCCTAGTTAAACCATTTCAATGGCGAACAACAAGACCAAAACTATTACCCAACTGAGGAGGACAATTTATGGACAAAAGTACAGCACATTCACTCCATTTGACACGTCCATTTAAAATTCTGTACTCTGTCATTAATAGGGCTTGTTCAGGCTTGTTCTCAGATTTAGAAAACAGGCCTCTGTCCAATAACGCCCCCCCCCTATTGGACCACAGGAACCACATCCTCTTACAATCCCCCCCCACATTGGACCAGAGATTTCATTCCTATCCACATGCTGACAGTACACAGTTCCTACTGTCTCCCCAGAAGAGAACAAAGACCTTCCTTCAAAAAGGGGCCAGAGGGGGCTGTTTGGACCAGAACAAGGATCAGGATACACCATAAGAAGGGATCAGAGAAACAGATAGGTAAAACAAGAAGACAAATCCACAAATTCATTGGCTTTTGCTTTAGATTGTAGTGTTGGATTCTTGTTAGAGTAATATATTTTACCTGGATAGAGTGGACTGTCAATAATAGTGCGAAAGGCATTTTAATCCTTAATGTAAGTGAAAGTATGCCTTCTAATGGTGATGTTCTTACACTTTTTTACCATTTCCAAACAATGCAGCTACAGGATACATAGTAGATAAAGCTAATGCTATTCATTAGCTGCCCATCAGCTGACTGCGTCCATACACAAACATTGGTGACATGCAATGTGTGTGATTCTCTTTCCCACCACAGCACCTCCATCAGCCCTCCTGATGGGCTTTTTAAACCATCCTCTGTTGCCATGACAACAGAGGAAGGTGGCTTCAGAATGATCATAACATGGAACCTGATAAACATGGACTCCCAGGCAAGCATTTTGCTTCGGCGTCTGATTCACAGTTTCTGGCTGGAATGAAAATTTATCTAACATTAAGAAAGTAATTGTGTCATAAAGGTATAAGATTCCTATCCACCATGACAATGTTCTTCAAGCTGAGCTGGGGCCACCACACTCTGACCCAGGTCCACTTAATACATGGCAATCACAGGTAACGAGAGTGCCACGTCATGCTGAAAGACTACACTCTGCCCGCCGGCCACTTTGCCCATGGCTGCTAACCGCTGGCCATACCACAACACACGTCTACGTGTTTGTACAAGCGTTACAGCCGAGTGCCCAGTCCCATCTTCTTTGTGGCACCAAAGGATCCCTTTCTGAATTGAACTTTTGCACAACGGAGACCCAATGTTGTGGTGGTAGCAAAATGCTAAGCAGCTAATTTGTGAAACACTGGAAGTCGCTACCTCAGTGCCGTGACAATCTGCCCTCTAAGTGGATCTTTATCCCAGTGTAAGCCTACCACTGCAGCACACAGAACATCACAGCCCCCACAGACTACATACATGCCAGTCAGTTGTAGCCAGGGGGGGGGGGGTGCTGAGGCAAATCAAGCAAGTGTGACCTCCATAAACCCCTAAATGCTTGGATAACCTTTCACAAAACCAAATAAAAGCTTTGTCTGGTCCATTGTTTTCAAAGTTACTATGATGTCTTGTAAATACCAGCACTATGGCAACAGGTGTGCAGGATATCGCTGACAAAGCATTTTAAAAGCCAAGGTCATAAATTTCTTGAAAAGAAGTTGTGTCTTGTGTTACTGGGTTAAAATAATAATAATAAAATAAAAATGTCGAATGTGTTATAAATTACCTTGCTGTTCATATATTAGCATATATACTACCTGGCCTTGGTCTAAAATTCCGGGAAGGTACGCCAAAATGAAAAGGAAATGTACACTAATAAGTAAGTAAAATGTACTGTTATATGCCAAAGTATACCTGTATTGCCGATGCACTTTGTCTTGGTTGAACAGACCCGCTTAAAGAACAAAAAAAGAAGTGGACATGTTCACGCACGCCCACTCGGTCGTGCTTCTACTAAAAATGGGGACTTGGCTCATCAAGCCGCCTTAGAGCAGTTTCCGCGGTGAAACTTCATTCCACAAAGACATTTAAAGATAAACTACGACAGAATATTAATAAATGACAACGGCCGGTTTTCATATATAAAGTCTGCCTAGGCCTCCGAGGGGGTGGCCTGCGCCCTGGGTTGTCCTCTGCCTTGCGCCCCTAGCCTCCGCGATGGGCTCTGGACCCCCGCGACCCTGAATAGGACAAGCGGCTTCAGATAATGGATGGATGGATGGATGGAAGGAAGACTGCCGAAGCGCAACTAAGTCCGGCAGCTGAAGGGCGTCTAGGGCCCACTGCATATGGCAAAGCCAGCGATTAACGGAGCCGTGTGCTACCGAGCCCTCACACTAGCGCTACTTGTTGCACGGCCCTGCACACATGTACAAACAACGAGGCGGCATCTTTTAACACAGATGCCGCGATCGGACTCCCGATCTCCAGTTAACGGCATATATGGCCGTTTACCAGTCCGGTCCGTCGCATTTCGCATAATATTTAAAATCCGCAATCCGATGTCTATCTAATAGGTATATGCAGCATTTCCCATACAAAGTAAAAAAAATAAAACGGCGATTTAAATAAAGTTTAACGCAATTCATGTTATAGGGGGAAAAACATCTTGAATTACAAAGTACTAATGCAGCTGCCTGGTTATTTTTCGTATAAATCAGCACACGGCGGAAGTATTATTAAATGAGGCGTCCAGATGCTTCAACTAGCCTAGCTGAACAAAAGCATAAATCATTATAGTACAGTACGGGAGAATACAACATTCAACAGCAGCAAAAAAAAAACACGAGCTTTAGTCGCGAAATCGGACTAATAGCCTGCGCTGGGCTTTTTAGGCGAGCGTTTAAACAAAGTAAATCACGATGATTGTTACATTTGTATCGTGTTTTTTCCGCCTTCAAAGGGAAACTAATACCTCCGTCCTTCCTGGTTCGTCTGTTCCGGGACGCAAAGCCGCTACTTTCCGCGACCACGCAAGATCTCGGCGTGGATCCGTGAGACAGAGAGCCGAATCCGCCCCCGCCGGCGGTACCGACTGTGATGATGCGCCGGCAAAGCGGCCGCGAAAGGCTCCGGGCTCCAGCCCCCGATCGCCTCTGGCGACGCCGCTGCGTAACTGCGAACCCCGGACGGCCTGTGCTGCAGACGCCGGTTCCCCCCCTGGAAATCGGGATGGAGAAGCTTACCGGCGTCCCAAACCCGCGACCAGCCCGCACATTCCGCCCTTCGCTGTATACCGTTACCTCCGGTTCTTTATTTTTTTAATTGACGCCCGCAAGTTTTATAGCTTACCGGGACGCGTGTCTATTCCATAATGACACGCACTCCGAAAACCCACTTAGTTCTTCACTGCAGTTGCTACAGTGAAACATACAACAGCCTTCAAATATTTACAATTTCAGTTACTAAGGTGCGGATCATCCTTAGGTCTGGCCTATTTGATTGTCACACGCCTGCCACTGACGCCTATATTAATTAATTTAATAAATTCTCATGGACCTTCAGCTAGCAGGCATATATTGACAGAGCACAACACAGGGTCACAATTTCGGACAATAGAAGAACGACGAGGAAATGAACAGAACAGCTGGTAAGAAGAAGAGGAGTGAGGCTAAGGAAGGGTAGGGAGGCAAAACGGAGGAAGAGACAGAAGATTGAGGTCTATGTCATGGTCTTACAAGGGCCGGGGCTGGTCGAGGGGTAAAGCCAAATGTTGGGAAAAGAATCCATGTCCTCAATCATTCAAACATTTCATAGAGACAACAGGATTACATATACTGTAGCACACACACACGAATGCATATTTAAAGTATTTATATATACACTGAGGGTGGCATGGTGGTGCGGTGGTTAGCACTGTCGCCTCACACCTCTGGGACCGGGGCTCGAATCCTGCCCAGTTCCATGTATGTGGAGTTTGCATGTTCTCCCCGTCCTGTTATGGGGTTTTCTCCGGGTACTACGGTTTCCCCCCACAGTCCAAATACATGCTGAGGTTATTTGGAGTTCCTAAATTGCCCATAGGTGAATGGTGTGTGAGTGTGCCCTGCCTCGTGCCCGTAGCTTCTGGGATAGGCTCCGGACCCCCCGTGACCCTGATAGGAAAAAGTGGATTGGAAAATGGATTGATATACACACTGTACATATGTATAGATATGTGTGTGTTTGTGTGTTAAGTAAATGTACAATATGTGTGATTCTGTACTGTTGTAACTGATATATGCCCTATGGAAAAAGCACAACCTTCTGCATTTTCATTCACTGTCATCAAAGCCTCGGCCATAGGATACATTGGGAAACACTTACAGGGTGTGCTGTTACAATGGGAAATGATTACAGGGCGCGCGGTTACACTGGGAAACGCTTATAGGGCGCGCTGTTACACTGGGAAACGCTTACAGGGCGCGCGGTTACACTGGGAAACGCTTACAGGGTGCGCTGTTACAATGGGAAATGCTTACAGGGCGCGCGGTTACACTGGGAAACGCTTACAGGGTGCGCTGTCACACTGGGAAACGCTTACAGGGCGCGATGTTACACCGGGAAACGCTTATAGGGCGCGATGTTACACCGGGAAACGCTTACAGGGCGCGCTGTTACACCGGGAAACGCTTACAGGGCGCGCAGTTACACTGACAACCTTGCTACGTATTTCGCCTATCTTCTTTGCGAACAATGACAGAAGGACTTGTCATTCTGATGGCACTGACAATTACATTGACATAAATATTCACTTTTGAAGAGTAAACTAAGGATTTTGAGGGAGCTACAGGCTTTTGCAGGTAACCCATTATGTGGTGCTGTCTGTACACATTGTTTTGAGCAATGCACTTACTGTTTTGCAAATTTCAAGGATGATTTAAGAAATGTACCAAAGTGACAGAAAAATTGTAAATGGGCAATTAAAGTATTGTCAATTAACACGTAGTCTGTTGAGTACAACAGTCAATGTCAATTCATTCCAGCTACAGTCAGCATAACATTAACATCATACTTTTTCTAGCATTTTTTTAGCATTCAAGAAAAGAGCATATAGTATCCATAGTCGGGGAATATTATGGCATGTAATTATACAACATGGAGGATTACGTGAACAATGTCTCTTATAACGTGACTGACCAACGAATAACTCCACCACACACAGCGAAAGGTTTGCAGACAGCAGACGTTTTTAATTTCAGAATATCTAAAAGGACTTTGTGTGAGGGATCGGTGTGTAAAAACTAAAAAAAATACAAATTCTCATTGATTTCCCCATATAATCTGAACATCCTTCCTTTCATGCCCTATTTTGTGACTTTCTGGTGGAGGGTTTTACATATTCTTATAATTCTCTAAGAAATGAGTAATCCTGTTAATGAAATTAAATGTATGCTCACAATGAACCATAAAAGGAAACATAAAATACAAGCGGGTCACGCTTTAACCTTTTGGTTACATTTCAGCTTGACTTCTATATAAACATACATAGAAATAACATTGTCCATTGTCACCAATCAGTGGTGGCGTGGTGGTTAGAAACGTGACTGTGTAATCGAAAGGTTGCTGGTTTGATTCCCCAACTTGCACGTACCACTGAGGTACCCTCAGCAAGGTACTGTCCCCTAATGCTGAAATAGCTATGTCACATGGGTTAAATGCAGAAGACACATTTCACTGTGGTGTGTCCACAATGACAATTAACCACCTTTCATCTCAAGTCAGTCAGAAGTGATTTTGTGCAATTCAATTTCACCCGATCTTCTCGGTGTAATGGAAGATTCAGTGTACGTTAAAATAAAATTAGTTTTTTTATCTGGGAAAGGGTAAACAAAAATAAAGATTTAGGTTTTATTTTTCTATTCCTAGGGGATGGCTTAGATAAAGTGATTTTAAAAAAGTGCACAGTGATTATAAAATTATTTATAAAACGCATTGTGTGGCAGTCAGTAAACTACATATACTGAGTACGTAATAAAAATGGAAACATGTAAATGGTGTCAAAGTTAAGAATGAACACAGAAAGTTTAATCTGGAGCAGATATTCTCACTTTGTGCCACATGAAAGTCTGTTAAATAATGAAGTTTAAGGCTGCTATTAACGGACCAGCATGGCTGCTGTATTGTTGCTGTAGCTTGTCACAGGAAGCATGGGGCCAGCCCTGGCATGGTGCACGTCCCAGCCATCAGGGCCAAGAAGTGTTAACACGCCCAGGAATCTCTTCCTGGTTTTGGGAACATCACTCCAATGTGACTTGGGGTGGGGGGGGGGGTAGGCCTGAAACGAAGGACCCTCTCGTCCACACCAGCCGTAAAGCTCGTCAAAGACGTCAAATCCAAAATCTCCCAAAGGGTTAATAAGCACAGACCAATTTAAGCCTCTGCTACCCCCACAGCCTCAAGGATATTGGCTAAAGGAAATCCTCTTAATAAAAATGGAATCATTCAATACCTGAAGGTGAAAGAGACCATCTTGAAGGTAGCAGAAATGTTTAAAAGACACAGCCTCAGCTATAGAAATGACTTACTTTTGCGTGTTGCTAAAGACAATACAAACCTATGACAAATCGCGGCTCCTTCACTCTGGCTGCTGCAGCAGGGTAGCCCACCCCGTCAGAGGTAAGTCTTTTATTTTGAAATCCGCTGCCCCCCATAAGTGGCTTTTACTGCTGCGGTTCAGAGAACCGACTCGAGGTCCTCCTTTTCCTCCTTTTGGCCCCCGCCCTGACGGGTGACAAGTGGGGAGGTCTCCTCCTCGGCATGCACGCTGGCCTCCACCCGTACCTCCACCAGCTCGCCGTCCCCCTTCCCTTCCTGCCAGCCCTGTTTCCTCTTCCTGATGTCCTCCTGGTTGATGTGGTGCAGGATTCCCGCCCCCAGGGCGTCCCCCTCGACATTCACCACAGTGGTTGTGCGGTCCCTGTGAATCAATCAGGAACCAGAGGTGGGTAATTAAGGTCCAGAGAGTAAAAATCCAGACCAGGATTTTGCTTCAACCAACCAATTGAGTCCTTTGTGACCGTGACTCTTTATGGTCAACTGGTTGGTTGAAATAAAATCTTGGTCTGGACTTTTACTCTCTGGACCGGAATTACCCACCTCTGTCAGGAACCTCAACAGTATAAGAGTGTATTCGAGGTGGGCAGTAGCACATTAGACATAGTTTATAACCATCTACATAAACATCAGACATGCTGCCTATGAGAGTAAGATCAGTGTAAAGGATCACTCACCACATGGTTGTAATTGACATTTGTTGTTTTTAACTGTGGTTTGGAGAGAAGGATCCTATTACCTCACTTACAGGAGCTATTAGCCCAAACCGCAATGATTCAGCTTTATTACCTTATTATTAATTGGGATGACTAAAATGAGTAATATTAAACTCTGCTGCACGAATCTCTGATGAATTGATGGTAGACAATCCGATTATATTTCTTATCTTTGTTATTTATTTATCCATCCATTTTCCAACCCGCTTATCCGTTCAGGGTCGCAGGGGGTCCGGAGCCTATCCCGGAAGCTACGGGCACGAGGCAGGGGTTATTTATTTATTTCTGATTTATTATTTGCCTACATTGCAGAGTGATAGAGACTTGATTCATTATCGGGTCCATTCATAA
This sequence comes from Petrocephalus schoutedeni, assembly GCA_026780765.1. NCBI lineage: Eukaryota > Metazoa > Chordata > Actinopteri > Osteoglossiformes > Mormyridae > Petrocephalus > Petrocephalus schoutedeni. Next base: position 7,002,701 of record JAODKL010000062.1, read on the forward strand.
GCTCTGTGTGTGTGTGTGTGGGTGTGTGTGCATTTGAGGTCACTTACACGATCCAATCCACAGCGAGCATGAGAGACAGGTCGTGGGTGGGCAGGCCTATGGCCTCCAGGATGATGGCGATGGTGATGATGCCCCCGGCCGGGATGCCGGCCGCCCCCACGCTGGATGCAGTGGCCGTCACCCTGTGAGCACAGTGCCAGAGTAGCGTGAGACGGGATCCTAACATCGCCACTCAGTCCCTACCTCATCGGCACATGCTGCCAGTAACACTGGATAGCGAAATTACAGCAGATATCTGTGAGCTTTTCAGCCAAGCTTACATTTTACAGAACTGCATTTCTACTGAGGCAATTTCATTGCTTCATTAACCTCGGATTTGAACTTGGCAGGGTTGCTCTGTAATTAATATTGCACCTGCTGCCTCAGTGTTTGCAGTGGGGGGGATTACGGCAGAGGAATGCACATTTAGGCAGCGTGTAGCTGTGTGATTGTGGGTGGCAATGTGTACCAGACAACGGTATCCTCATTCTTAACTGGGAGCCAGACAGACTAGTAAGGACTAGTAAGATCAGTTATAGAAGTTACTGGTACTGAGACACAAGGCTTGGAAAATGACTGTCCTAAGCAGCTGGAAGGTTCCAAACCCTTTCTACTCATTGTGTCAAGGTTTTTACTGAATAAAACCAGGCACCGGCTAGAAGGTTTCTACAAGAAAGTATTGAAGGCTCTTTTTGTCCTGTCACCAGTGTACCAAACACGCATGCAGTGAGGTCCTCCAGAACCATACCCTAAGACCTTCTGAAAAAATTCAGCTGCACAGCAGGTGAAATAGCGGTTCAGAACAAAGCTTTTATGACTTGTTTAAGTTTAAGTCCCACAATGTGCCATGAGTATTACTGCGGAAGATATTTCATCTGAATTACCTAAATGAAAAATCTGGCTGTATATACTGGGTGAAAACTTTAATTTTGCATCAACTAGTTTGCTAAACACAATGTACTGCGTCCTGGATCTGCTGATCACGTATGGACACTAGGGGGAGCCCGTGTTCCAGCTGCCCTTCAACTCACGTACAGGATGGTGAATATCTGTCCCGCGTTGAGCTCCGAATTGTTCAGCTGAGCGATGAAGACGGCCGCGACACACTGGAAGATGGCGGCCCCGTCCATGTTGACGGTGGCCCCAATGGGCAGGATGAAGCGGCTGATGTGTTTGTCTACGCCGTTGTTCTCCTCCACGCATTTCATCATGGACGGCAGGGTGGCCGAGCTGCAGGGGCGGGGGAAAAAAAAAACCTTCAGCAGGAGCCCTGGATCCTTGAAGCCACAGTGAGCCCCGAGACGAGCTGTCCCATCAGTACCAGTACCCCTCAGCACTGTGCCTCTGACACGTCTCTGTGGGTAGCCTGCTCTCGGTTTCCCCCAATGTAAGGATGTCAGGTTTTGTCAGCACAAGACTGGCTTAATTAATGTCAGGGGAGCTGGAAAGGACAAGGACTCTGGTCTACTGTATGGCTGGTTCCCGGGCTTCAAAAAATGTCACTGGTAAACATGGGCAATTTGGATCATGTGGAAATATTTGTCTTCACATAGAAGGCAATTAATACAAAAAAAATTAGAAGTCATTGGGTGTTTATCAATATATGTTCTTGCCTGTTCTTGTGTTCTCTCATACACGTTTCATGTCACTTAGCAAAGTATAGTTCTATTATTCAAGAACTGGAGTACAGAAGACGGTTACAATGCCAGAATGCCATTCTTGCCCTGCACAAATATGAAGGATGGATATACCACCTACAGGTCAGAATAGGTAACCCATCTGAAGCTAAGCAGGGTTGGGCCTGGCCAGTACTTGGATGGGAGGCCAACTAAGAAATGCTAGGTTGCTTTTGGAAGAGGTGTTGGTATGGCCAACAGGTTAGCCCATCCTGTGGTCTGTGTGGATCCCTGTGCAGTTATGGGGACCCTGTGCTGTAAAAACGGTGAAGTCCTTCACATGACATGTAAAACTGAGGTCATGAAGGATCCCTGTGCATCTTTCAAAAGAGTTGGGGTGGTACTGCGATGTCCTGGCTAAAATTTACCACTATGGCCCTATCATATCTGGCCACCTAATCACCCCCTATATCTAACTGGTGAATTCCCTCCTGCCCCTTCACCACCTTAGCTACTGTGTGGTGAGCGTACTGGTGCAGAATGGCTGCCGTCGCATCATCCAGGTGGCTGCTGCACAGTGGTGGTGGTTGAAATGGCTCCTGATTGCTTCTGTAAAGTGCTTTAGGTGTCTTGAAAAGCACTATATAAATGCAACTCTCTTTCATTCAAGGATGCCTCAGCTGCATGTTCGCCAACAAGGACAATTCCATGATTCACTGCATCCCAAGTTCATTCTTGGGAGGCAACTTAGTAAAAATGCTCTTATCAAAAACAGAAGTACGATCTTCACATTGTTGGTTGTATTGAGAAACACCCATTGTCTCCTGAGGTAAGACCACCCCACTATTACCCAGCATCCATCAGGAAAGCAGGGGTTCTATGGTTGCCTAGCTACAATGACTGTACCTGGAGCAGGTGGCGAAGGCGGTGGTGAAGGGGGTGATCAGGCCGGACAGGAAGCTGTAGGGATTCTTGCGAGTGAAGGCAAAGTAGACAAGGGGCAGCACGAGCCCCCCATGGATAACGTGGCCCAGGATGGAGGCAAAGATGTACTTCCCAAGACTGGTGACCAGGAGCACCACGTCCTCCATCTCAACGATCTTGCTGCCCACCAGGAACATGATGCCCACGGGCACGTACCTGCCAGATGGCAACGATGCAGTGACACAGAAGCGTTTTCGAGACCCTGAACAAACACCTTATTCATTAAACCCATGTTCATTCATTCGCACCACTGGAATGGTGCATTGGCTTTGGAGCACAAAACCACTCTGAGTATCACCAGCAGACTTAAAACCAGGCTGACATCTTTCTGCTGCCTGTTACATAACCTGCACACCTTTTATAACTTAAAGGACAATCTAACAACAAGATGAATCCAGAAGAAAAGGTAAACTCTCAAGGAGAATGACCATAAAGCTTGACCAGAACCTGCTGGCCACTCACCACATGATCCAGGAGACCAACACCATGGTGGCTTCGTTGAAGGCATTAAAGAAGCGAATGAGCTCCTCGCCTTCGGCACCCAGCTTCTTCAGAGCCACACCGAACACCATGGCAAAGAGAACCAGGCCCAGGATGTTCATGCCGTCCGACTCCACGCCAAACGGCACCTGCACTCCGCCGGGATGGAGCAGAACAGCGGGCGAGAAGTCATTGCCAAAAAGACTGTGAGATCATTTCCATCACCATCATGGCGGTCCTTTGTGGTACGGGGCAACTATTTAAAGAAGACGGTTCACAACCATTTAAACCCAGTCAGCACTCAGACACTAATGTGACTACAAGGAAGGTATGGACGATGATTATAAAAGCAGCAATATTCCAAACTGTCCATTTCACTGCCTGTAGTTTCTAGAGCTCCAACAATTTCTATGTTCAAAACTGAAAATCAGTGATGCACGGACAGACTACTGGGGCCCCCGTACAGGAGCCTGTTGAGTCTGTGTCAATGACCCATGAAATCTCCGGGCGGGGGAATTAGATGTGGCTATCGGTGCGGATCACAGAGCCGAGCACAGCAGGCATGATGAAGACTGTGGGCACCAGTGTTGTTCTACAGGGAAATCCCTCTGCTGTTCAGGGCTGCGCTGCAATGGGACCCTCTGGATGGGACCCCCTGAATGGGACCCCCTGGAATCTAGACTCTAGAAGTCTGTTAGGAAACAGCTGGAGCTCCGAAAGCAGAGTAGGAGAAGCGCGTGGTCCCACGGCAGTGCCAGCGGCCCGACCGTCACAGGACAGGCTGACCTGCCAACTCCGTCCCTACACAAACGGACATCGAGTCTGTTTGACGGCGACGACACCATGCGGGAACGCCGCATAAGCCTCGGGAGACAGGCCCTCGGCTGGCTGCAGAAACATCCGGAGCTCAACAAAAAGCCTCAAGCTTATCGTCCCCCTTAGCATGGCGGGTTGTCTGACCATATGCTGTGAAATTCTATAAAAAAGTATCTGGCCATCACAGCTGGACAGAGATTACGGTTCCCTTGCAAACAGTAATGATAGCGATATTGCAACACCCAACCTGATATGGCCGCGAGAAGTTCTGCAACAGGACCTCCACCTTTGAACCTCACTGACGCCCCCTCCCCCCGTCGTCTCCTTGACCCCAGGTGACCCCCCC
>JAODKL010000062.1:7016834-7027588 GCA_026780765.1 Petrocephalus schoutedeni
ACGGAGAAAGAGACGGGACAGAAAGAGAGGGACAGGGAGGGAGAGACTGGACACAGAGAGAGATGGGATGAAACAGTGATTAGATAGTGAGACAGGACAGGGAGAGAGAGATGGGACAGAGAGGGTGGTAGAGACAGGACAAGGAGAGGGTCAGAGAGAGGGAGTGAGACAGAAATGGGATAGAGAGATGGGACAGAGATGGAGAGACGGGACAGAGAGAGAGATGGGATGAAACAGTGATTAGATAGAGAGACAGGACAGGGAGAGAGAGATGGGATAGAGAGATGGGACAGAGAGAGAGGCGGGACACAGTGAGAGCTAGAGCCAGGACAGAGAAAGGGATAGAGAGAGAGAGGGGGGGAGAGGGATAGAGAGAGAGATAGAGGGAGAGAGAGAGAGACAGGACAGGGAGAGGGATAGAGAGAGAGATGAGACAGAGATGGGATAGAGAGAGAGAGAGAGAGAGAGAGAGAGAGGCAGGACAGAGAGACCGGACAGAGAAAGTGATAGAGACAGAACAGGGAGAGGGATAGAGAGAGAGACGAAACCAAGAGAGACAGGACAGAGAGAAAGGGATAGAGAGGATGAGATGAAATAACAGAGCAAGAAGTGCCTTCCAGCATATCAACATACCGAGAAAAACAAAATGGTCCCCAATGTCACTGGTAAGATGTCACATGCCTGTGGCCTCAGCCCAGCAACCCAGTGTCGTTTCCATGGCACTGGTCAGTGCCTCACCCCATGAGAACGAAACTTTGAGGCACTCTCCAAAAAGAAGAGAGCGCCTCCATGTGGAGGGAGGGAAATGAGAGACGCGATGGGTATCCCACACAGAGGACATTTGGCTAATAACAGCAGCCCCCCCAGGACATTCATTTGCACCTCCAAACTGACTATTAAATGAGCTTTTCATAAATTAACTCCAGGGATTTAATTAAAACTGACTTCGCCTTAACTGACTGAGGTTTAGCGATGACCTTGTTTTTTAATCACCGTGAAGGGACAAGCCAGCAGTGCAACTGCCATTTATGGAGTCCGTCTTAATGTTATCATCGTTTTTTTAATCATCTAAATATATTTACCAGAGGAAAAGACACACTGACCCTGCTTTTATTCCAGAGAGAGTCAGCCTACCCACAACCATTAAGAAAAACACTAACGAGGTTCCACTTTCCAGCCTTTCCAGTCTGCTTAAGGGTCTGAGAGGTCACTGCACACCGCAGGAAAACAGGAAGGTGCAAAAGAAGCTATTCATTAAATGCAAAGGGAGCTTTAACAGGTGGTGCAGTTTATACTCTGGCTCCGGGTTCGAATAGTCAGCCCCCTGGCTGTCGGCTGTGGTTAGCCCTGAGCGAGGTGTTTACTCTGCTCCGCTCCAGTAAGACGTTCATCTGGGTCATAAACCGTCAGACCCTCTGGATGGAGGTGTCAACTGCAACAACAAGTGAGCCGTAATTAAGAGCCCCGGTCACGTAATTCATTTGCTGTGTGTTGAATTGAACAGAGTTGGGATAAGGAAGCCTCACAGGCAGGAAAGCACAAGGCCTCGTGTAAACACCGAAGACCAAACCAGCCAGGGCCGCCATCATGCCGCCGGAGTAGGAGACATGAGTCACTACCGTGTCCGACGGACAGAAATCTAGGGGTTTGATGTTCAGGTTTCTTGATAATCATTAAAAAGAGCTTGTGGCCAGTCACACCTAAAACTACCACACGGCTGGAAATAATCCTCACACCGCTGGATGCACGAACACACAGAACCAGATCGGGGTACCGTGGAAACGGCGTCCGTGACTTGCTGGGAGCTATCAGTCTTGGGGATGCAGCAGTGATCACTGCACCTAGACGTGATATAATGCCAAATCCCCCCACCTTAAAAATCACACTGCTGTCATCTGTAAGGCTTTGTAGTTCTTTTTCAGTGTGGGCAAATAAAACCAACTGGCACCAAAACAACAAGGAGCTGCCCACCGACACACACGCTAGGCCGTGCTTACGGAGGACACCAGGCTTCGCTTTCACTCTGGCTATAGAATAACTGCCCCTTTTTTGCAAACAGGCAAACCTCAGACAGGTCTATCTTCCACAGAGGCCTCTGACGAACCCATCTCAGGGTGCTAAAATATTCATGAGGGTGCTAACAGCCTGCTAAAGGTGGCCAGGGTCACTGATATCAGTGGATTTGAGTAGCTTCATGTCTGCATTAGGAAATGCTTGTTTCTGAACGCAATTCACACGTTTCCTCAGATAGAAAACGACTTTTGAAAATTTCCGCAAATTAGTGTGTCAACAGGAGCAGTAAGAACATGACACCGAATATTACAGACGGGAGATCCGTTCCCCAGAAGGATGGGCGCCAGGGGTCACATTTAAGAAAAACGATCCAATCAGACCTTTAAAAACACCCGACCAATCAAAGAGCACCTTCAGGTAAGCTTGAGAGATCAACTGCAGTCAATTAGATAATGGAAAGCTGACAGTGCTAATGGCTGTAAAAGATTGTTCAAAGTGCATTTGTTTTGAAAATGGATCGATTTTCCGTACGCGACGCCTGACAGCCCCATACGTCTTTGGATTCCTCCTCGCTTCAGCAAATCTAATTTAGATAATCGCGCGGGACGGTGGGCCCTCACTCTGTCGCAACGTTTTTAACCCCAGTCCATCCATCTGGACCACTCAATACCGCAGAATAATTAAGCATATTCTAAAACGAGGGGAAGACGGATGGCCACTAAAGGGGGGGGTCGCTGGGGGCAGGGTCACGCTGCAGCCCCCTCGGCCTGTTTGCTGATTAGTAGAGGTCCGGTCAGACGTATCGACACACTGTGCCAAATAATGGAGCAAAGATCTGTGAACATGGAATTTGGGAAGCAGTACTGGCTGAAGTTGACACTACACAAGCCAGGAATCGGGGACCCCCCCCCCCCCCCCCCCCCCCCCCCGCTGATGCTAATTCGTCCTCAGGGTGGTGGTGATGCTGGCGACGTGGAGGGTGGCTGATTAGCGGAATCTGCTATTTATCACGGCCATTAGGACGTTAAGGTGTCATAAAGTTGCTCCTGCCCCCGTACCCGATCCCGGCAGATACAAAGCCGCACGCGCGTCTAGACTTCATTACGCCCTGCAGGTCGGCTAGTCACAGCAGACAATGGATGTCTCTCCCCGTGTCCCCAGCTGCCTACGGCGGCAGGCCAGACAGAGCCCACTGAAGGTGGAATAAATTGAGTCTCCCCTTAGGTTTGTTTTCTGCGCCTTTAGCCGGTGACAGTTTGGGTGGGCGACTGGGGGTGCTCGCCCCCCCACTCTCAGGGGGCATGAGAGAGTGAGCTCAGACTGTTGTTTCTCTGATGGCCTACTTGCTCCATGTTTCATCAGCCCGCTGTCTCCAGGAACTCCCCTCTCGCTGACCCGCACTCTGATTGGCTGATAGGGATGGAGTGGGAGTGGCTGATATCCTCAGTGTTAGCACTAGGTTATGGCCTCAGTTGACACTGATGGGGGGATTTTTCATTTTTTTTGTTTTTGATGGGAAGGGGGTGTGGCTGATGTTATTTGAGCAGGCCTGGGAGTGGCCTGGCAGGTAAGGGGGGGGATAAGGGAAGCAAACTGATGCCAGGCAGCGCCAGCGTTACCCTCATAGGGAACAGGTCTGCTGAAGGGCTTGGGTCCGTTTAGCAGCTGTGATGTCATTGTTCTTCAGTAATTGTGTTTTTTTTTTTTTTTTGTGGCCATTCAGACACCTGGCACTGACGGAGTGTGGCAGACCATCTCCATGCCTGTCTCTGCCGCAAAGGTTAAGAGAGATTTTTTTTTTTTGTCCAACTACCATGGTCTCTAGAGTAATTTTATTATTTGAAGTGTCCCAAATCACCTTCTTTATTGATGGAATTTGCATCCTCTGGCTCGCTATACACCCTGGTGACTGAGGGTGGGATCTCGTTTGGGGGGCTTGTATAGGCGTTTTCCTACTGCTGTTTGGACAAAGCAGGCTGGATGTATGTATTTTTTTTCTCTCTCTCTCTCTTTCATTGTACATGGACTGAAGTGTTGACTTGTTTTTTAGGGGTTACGGAGGTGAACAAAGGTCCGCTGCTGTGCTAACCCTGATTAAAACGCAGGTCCCATCTGATATAACATTGTCAGTGTTGTAAATGCGCAAATGTCCGCTAGAGTGATTATTACCAAAATTAAAAGCAGGCTGAAGGCGCGGAGTTGTTCTTTCAGAGATGCCGTATCGCTGCTACCTGTGGAGGGTCTAAATGCCTGCAGTCTGCCAATATAAAGCTCTGGTTTATGTCCGCTTGGTAGCTGCAGGCCCCGCTGGACAAGTCGCCGCCAAAATACGGATTGAAGTATTTCCTTTTATTTTGCAATACTTACTGAAAACTTCCGTTCCACAGCATCCCGTCCACGGAGCGCCAAGCCGTCTTCCCTGTGGTGCCGGAATGGAGTCCCGGTCCGCCGTGGCCGTGTAGTGGGTGGATGGATGGATGTGGTTCCGTTGTTCTGCATGCCTCTCCATGACAGCGGCCGTGCCGTGGTTTCGGGGGGACCGTGGCCTCCGCACCTGAGGGCATGGAGCAGAACTAGAGCCTTCAGAGGCTGCCCCGGATCAGAGCCTGTTGAGGGATCAGGGGACACATCTCCTTGGTTCTATGCATGTCGACAGAGGTGGGAGGCTGAGACGCTGTCCGTGTCTGCGGGGCGGAGGCCGGGTGCTGATGGGAGCGTTAGAGCGGGCAGCCTTTAAGGGAGGGGACCCACGTGGCACAGATGGTTTGAAGGGTAACTGTAAACCACTGTGTAACACTAACTCGCCTGTACCCACAATCAGATCTGATTTAGGTCAGTGCTGAGCTGATCTCGGGGGATCCGCTACCAGCACGCTGGGGCGGGTCGCTCGGGGCCAGGCTGACTAGGGCCAGCTTACCCACACCTTTGAGGAAACAAGGTCCCCACTCTAATCACTGTGGCACCAAAGGTAGCCCCGGGTCTGCTTATGCCCCATTAGGAGTCGTTTGCCTTATGATATTGGTATTGATATTGGTAGTAGGGGTTTCAGAGGGCCATGGATATCCTGGCAGATTTGGGGGACTCAGCACTTTATAGCCACCCCTGAATGCAAAACATTATAATTTCTATATTTATCTGACTCTTTTATTCAAAGTGACAGTACAGGGGAGGGTTATAGTTTATGTGCACTTCCTGGGATTCCAACCCATGTCCTTTGGGCTGTAAGCATCATGCTCTACTTGTAGAGCTATAGCTATATATATATGTATAAAATATATACATATTTTATACATTTAAACATTAAAACCCCCCATCAGTAAATTCTACTGCAGGGGGCCCAAGGTAACATTATGTCAGCGGTCCAGAATTTCTAGTTCCGCCCCCGGTTGGAAGGGAGCTGGTTTCTGCTGAAAAGGAGCGATGCTTCGGATGCAAATGGGGGCTGTGGGACCTGGTGGGCCCAGCAGGTCCTGGGCTGTGTTGATAGGCGCCGTCCCGATTGTGTGGCCAGTGGCTCACTAGCCTTCCACGGCCTCCCGACTCACGCTGACACCAGGCGACACTCCCGTAAATGCAACCCCCCCCCCAAACCGCAGTCCAGTCCCTCCCTGCCGACTTGCAGGTAGCATGCACACCTTGGGATGTGGGGGGTAGCGCCGGTTTAGAGCCTGCGCAGACCAACCGTCTTTCTCCGGAGTTGAGTGTGCTCACTGAGCAGCCTGGGCCATAAAAAGTGCCCACTGAGACACCCCATGGGAAGGGCCCCCGGGCCCCTGGGCCATGTGGCAGATGACACACGTGTTAGGGTGACCTGCACACTGCTCAGCGGCCTTCTTATTTAAAGGCTGTGCATCCAGAAACTGTGCTTTTGTCTGATCTCCTTATTAACCCACAACAAAAAGAAATGCCAAGACCAGTATTTTAATTATCATGTTATATTCTTATTAACATGAATTCTTTTTTATTCTTATTATCTTAAGCCATCTTTGCTGGATTTGTAATGTTTTTAGGGTTTAACTGCTCTTTTGCAGTTCCACTAGAGGGCCAGTAGGTGGTGTGGTGGTTAGGCCTGGATGTGGAACATTTAAATTGCATTTCCGCAAATCAGAGTTATCTGCTAAGCTCTTAATCAGTGTACCTCCTCTTTTATCTGAAGTTATACCATAGCGTCAGTAAATTGCCTGCACGTAACATATTTACATGTTGTGTGATTCTGTTCAGATTAAAGCTTCTTCTAAAAAAACGAGAACTTCCTGGTTATCAGTTCTAGTAGGCGGAGGGCTGTGACAAAGCCCCCCCCCCCCCCCCACTTCCCTGTGACCACACTGCAACCACAGGGCAAAGTATTTCCTTTCTCAAAGTGGCCATGTTTGTGTGGACTAACATCAGCAAGGCAGTCGACTCCCTCGTGAACCTCTCTCCCGCTGGATCTTCAGCTCCGTGGCTCCCGCCGGCCCAGTTTATTTTGGTCTGTTTTAAAACATTTTTATAAAAGGCCAGAGGGTGAGATCTGGCGTAGGGGCATGCCGCAGTGGTATTTGTGTTGCTGCAGGTGAGCATTTATTTATGCTCAATACAGCGGCCCTTAGCTCTGCTACACCGGGTAAGAGACTAGAGCCAGTCTCGGGTCCACATCGTGGATTAAGGACGACCAGGGACAAAGGAGAGACAGCGGCAGCGGCCGGACTGGGGAGAGGCCCGGCCCATGCAGGCCTTCCTTGCCGCTCAGCAGATGTTCGGGCCGTATTTATTTCTGGAAATATCCGTGCAACATGTCCGAGCATTCTGGCCCTCGTCGGGGGGGTGAAAGCCGCGGAGTTTGTGGGAGTTTGCGAGATGTGGGATTGTGGGAAGGGGAGAGTGTTCTGGGGGGGTGGCGCATGTGTATGTCTGTTTGGAGGATTGGGGGGGCGTGGGGGGGGTGTTTTTGTTCTCCGTTGCCGAGCAATGGGGACGAAAGCATTGGCAACAGCTGTGGGGGTGTTGAAGCTTTTCACTTCCCCTCTGCTGCAGAAGCCCTGAAGGCAGAGTAGAAAGGTGGGGGGGGGGGGCGGGCGGGGCTGTAGGTCAAATAGCGACAGGGGGTGCAAACCAGGGCTGAAACAGGCACTGCGAGCAGTTTGGAAAGTGGGAATACATAAAAGGTTTGGGGGAAAGCATATTGCTTACAGGAGCAAAAGTAGTATCTGCCGGCCCCCAACTCCCAGCATGCACTGCAGCACTACACCCCCAACACGCAGAGAGCGCGCCCTCGCCCGGCTGCCACAGTGGTGCCCCTGGGTGCCATTGTTCTGCCGCACGCGACTCGTGGGACGCCTACCAGAGGTGTCTGGCTGGGGGTTTGGGGTGGGGGCGGGGCAGTTGGAACATCTCAGCAGGAGCTCTATCCACATGGTGCCTCTCAGAGATGTAGGGGTGGGGCTTATTTAGCCACAACAGAGGATCAGTGGTGTACAGCACAACATGCGATGCCCTGCTCCCCCCATAAGACTGGTGGCAGGAATCACAAAGGCAAAGCTTTTTCCAGGAGGTTTTTTTTGTTTTTTCACAAGAAATTGATCCAAGTCTTTCCACATGTACACGTGCCAGCTGCTGCAATCCGGCACGCTTCACAGGTGAGACTGCCAAAGATAGAGGGGCAGCGATGACAGCGGGGGCTGGAAAAAATAAATCCACAGGCGGGGGCAGGGGGGCGGGGGGATCTCGGACGGAAACTTTGAGGCCGAAGTAAAACAAAGCTGTTGACTGGCCGTGCAGTAAAGGCAGCGGGTCCGAGTGCTGGGAACCGGCGGCCAGAGGGTGCCAAATAAAGGGGGAGTCTGGCGTCCCAGAGCCCACAGCTCCCAGATACCCAAGGAGTCTTTAATGGGAGCCGGGGGTTTGCCAGTGCTGGGACATGGCGAGAAAAGGCTCTTTGGTGGGGGAGTTACTCCTGGCGAGATACATGGTCGGTGTGTGTGTGGTAGTGGCAAGCAGAGAGGCTGGATCTGAGTGTCTATCAGCATCTGTGCTAGTCATGAAATACAACAGAGCAGAATGTAGAGAGAGCACGCTTTGGCATTGGCTGCTGTGGAATAGTGTGTGTGTGTGTGTCACCTGCGTGTGGCGAAAGGTAAGAGAATGAATGGAGAACAGCAGTCACTGGTTCAGAACCAGGTGGCTTAACGTAACTTTAATTGTGACCCAGCGACAGCAGGTTTGAATTTCAGGGAGGGTACCAGCTGTTACACCACGGTGGGGGGCGGGGGCTTTTTTAGATGGCATCCAGCTGTATGTCTGTGGGAAAAAAAGGTGAGGCAGGACACGTATGGAGCGGCCAGGCGCTTCGGGTCACAGATGTCTGGGCGCGGTAAGCGTAAGCGTGAGGCACTGGATCGCAGATGCAGCAGGGGTATGTTCACTGGATTGGGGGGGGGGCAGCTTCTGGGTTCGGCCTGATTGCGTGACACTCTCCTTTCGAATGGTGCGGGAGGCAAGCTTGGCCAATCAGAGAGGACGTCTATTGGCCCTTGAGCTTGGCCAATCAGAGAGGACGTCCATTGGCCCTTCACTGTCACGTCAAACAGGAGCACCACAGCAGCGATTGCTAGTCGTGACCAGATGGTGGCGCTAGCAAGACCCATAGTAAAAACGGCCGACCTTGAATCATAGTGAAACAAAAAATAATATGGAAAATTTATTATTAAGTTCTCCGAAAAGTGCCCAACTTTGTTGGCCTTCTGGTTGGTTATCTCATGACACGCGTCATGGCTGGCAGGAGGTGCCGGGGCTTAGGAAAAAGTCCACGTTGTGGCGTCTGCACACGCTGCCTCCAGCCCGACTGCTCCAATCAGTGCCGCATTCCCGTTGCCTAGCGTCGAAAAATAAAAGCACAACTTCCTGTTAGGATGAAGATCGTGAAGGAGCCAGAGAGAGAGAGAGAGAGAGCACAGGCAAGGGAGAGAGAGAGGGTGGACATGCTTCAACAATTTATTCATGTGACTTATCAGAAAACACACTCTTCAGTGAAAATGCTGCCATACGTCTCTCGCCACAGTACAGCTTTCACTAAAGCTCCTCTCTTCACTCCGCTTGCATGTTTTTTTGTACTTTTCCTTCTTTTTAAATTCGCCACAGAAAGTTAAACAAATTCCATGCCCGGCCCTCCTTTAATCTTTGCTCATGCGAAACCTTTTAACCCAAACTGATTTTTTTTTTTGTTCCATTTAATTAGCTCTTTTCCCTTTCACTTAAAACCAGCGTATTTAAAGTTGTTTTTGGTGTCAAGCCAGGGGAAATGAATGGGGGCAGGATGGCAGATGGTTGGATGGATGGATGGATGGACAGCTGGATGGATGGACAGACGGACATCTGACTCCGATGCCATCCAAGGCGGCCCGGCTGACGAGCCGAGCTACATCCCCCTGGTCTGGTAACCATGAACAGGACTAAGAGAGAGCCACTGGGATCCTTTACTTGCTGGTCAGTGCGAGGCACCTACAGCTGCCGCTGCTCGCACGAGCAGGTGTCTTGCAGCGTGGCGAAACTCCCCCATGGGAGCGCGTGTCTGACTGCAGTGTACATTAGCACCCGTGACTGCAAACTTGAGGCACGTAGCGACGTGGGCAAAACGATGCCGCAGGATTGTCAGGGCGACCGTGCAGCGCAGAGGCGGCCCCCCGTGGCCTCAGTGGTGGCTCCCTCTGACTGGTGCATGCGCTCGCAGGATCTGCAGATCCCAAACGCCCCCCTCCCCACATCCCATCCCCTTGCTGGCACAGAGCCCGAGACCTACACAGAACGTGGGGTGGAGGAGGCGGCCCTAGTTGGTTTGGGCACAGCGAGAAACCATAGGCCTGTGTTCTGCAGTTATGGTGTGTATGGGGGGGTGGGAGTGAATGAGTGCCAGCTGGACTGCATGATCACTTTAGGCTTGTATGACATTATGCCCATGTGGGGGTTATCCTGTAAATTGCGGAATGAAGGAATGACATTAAACGCAGTGTAAATCAAAGGCAATCCTAAAGCTTATGTTATGGAATGTGTGTGTGTGTGTGGAGCGGGGGGGGGGTCATGTATAGATTACATTGTGGGGACCCCACAATATGACCAAAACCTGTTACTTTGATGTTGTGGGGAACACTTTTTCAGTCTCCACAAGGAGAAACTTAAAAAAAGTCTTGTATTTTGTTTGGCTACTTATGATTAAGGTTACAGCTGGGTAGGGGTTAGGAGTGTCATTGTTGGGACTAGGGGATTAGGGTTTTGCCCATAGAAATTAATGGAAGGTGTGTGTGTGTGTGTGTGTGTGACTCCCCTTCATGGCCAAATGACAAAGGCAGCACCCCACATTGCTGAGCTAGAATGGCGCGGGAGCCCAAATCACAGAAGTGGTGTCATGATGTCAGTCACTGGAGAGAGGGCATGGCCACATCACAGCTGGGGCCCAGGGTGTCAGTCACTGGAGAGAGGGCATGGCCACATCACAGCTGGGGCCCAGGGTGTCAGTCACTGAAGAAAGGGCACGGCCACATCACAGCAGGGGCCCAGGGTGTCAGTCACTGGAGAGAGGGCATGGCCACATCACAGCTGGGGCCCAGGGTGTCAGTCACTGGAGGGAGGGCATGGCCACATCACAGCAGGGGCCCAGGGTGTCAGTCACTGGAGAGAGGGCATGGCCACATCCAGGGGCGGACTGGCCATCGGGAGCACCGGGACATTTCCCGGTGGCCTGACGGTCGTTCTGGCCTGCCGGCTGCCGC
>JAODKL010000062.1:7027893-7038805 GCA_026780765.1 Petrocephalus schoutedeni
CCCCCCCCCCCCCCCCCCCCCCCCCCCCGCCATACCTAAGAGGTCCACACAAGGTGAGGTGGGGTCGGGACTCTTCTGACAGAAGCAGGAGTTCTCCTCGCATTACTACAGGCTGCAACATG
Source organism: Petrocephalus schoutedeni (assembly GCA_026780765.1). Classification (NCBI taxonomy): domain Eukaryota; kingdom Metazoa; phylum Chordata; class Actinopteri; order Osteoglossiformes; family Mormyridae; genus Petrocephalus; species Petrocephalus schoutedeni. The sequence continues at coordinate 7,028,016 of JAODKL010000062.1, forward strand.
CTCACTTTCCGTTTCTGCTGTGACGCCCGAGGCCGGGACACGGACACCGTTACCTTCCTGGACTGGTGGGCTTCCATTGGCTGGGGACGGTACAGTGAACTCCAATGAGAAGAGCCTCATTCTGATTGGGCTGCATTCGATCCTATGCTGGCTGGTCAAACGTGAGTTGTGGGCATCCTCCGGGTCGGCTCGGAGGGATCGGTACCACGTATATACTTCTCAACACAATAAAGAGTGTGCTGTTTACTTATGCCTCTCGCTCAGTGTTAGCAAACAAAGAAGCCTTTGAAGATCCCCGCTCGGCCTTTACACCTTGGCTTGCTGCGTTTAAACCGTGGCATTCAGAAAATACCTGTCGGACTAGTTATTAGTTTGTTTTCCTTCCCGTCGCCGCAACAGAACCAGAAAGTGAGGAATTAATGAGGAATTAGTCACGAGGACAATCTGTCCAATTTGACTTCAGAAGCTGCGAGCTTTGACATCACCACCAAACCATCACGACTTCCTGTTGTTCTAATGCCAACATAGATGTATAATTAGCACTGCCTTAGAACTGCACATGCAACAAAGGTGTACACATACCTAGGCTGAGAACTCAAAATAAAGCTATTATTCTCTTTCACCAGATTGCATTTACGGTGAGTCCATGGCTGACTGCGGGTTTATATCAGAAGCGTTCTGACATTCTGCTGAGTTGCATGGATACGCAGCTTGGTCACGTGATGCGCCGTTGCCAGGGGGCGTGTCTTAGGCTCGCCGTGTTCGGCAGCATCTGCCGCAAATCCAACTCCCAAGGCTCCTTCACGGGCTGCCGCCCGGCTGACAGATGTCTGACATGTGTCCCGTTCATTGAATCGCGCCATCAGTCGGGATCTGGATGTACTTGACACTAACCCCTGCCCCCACACCCCCAGAAACACACACACACAAGAAATACCCGAGCATTAAAATTATACCTAGGCTATATTATAAGTATATCCACTATTATATTCGAAAAGCATTTTCAGCTTTAGTCTTTACAGTCAAACAAAGGTATAATAGATTCCCCTGCCTTTATCACTACGCCGTAGTCCAAAGTGCAACACGCATGTAACCCAATCTCTTACGCATTACCTCGCAGTAGCAGCGGACATTTTACATTGTCTCATATTACTTGGGTGTATTTAAAATATGTGTAACCTATATATAAATATATACGTATATAAGAGATGTATTTTCGTATAGTGTGGGTTAGGAAAGAGCGCCGCTGCCGGCGGACGGGACGCGGTGTTCTGCGCCCGGCAGCTGCCCGCTTTCAGTCCGCCGAATAGCTTGCATGTCTGGCATAGTTGCGGTCGCTCCGCTCGCACTGCGGGGTCGTTGGCGGTACGATGCCCGCCTTCCGTGCCCCGTTCGTTACCGCCTCTCATTGCGATACAGCTAGTGTGGGGGGGAGTGTACATGTATATTTGGCCTTTAACACGCCAGCACCGGCGTTACAATCTACGGGGGCGCGCCCGGCGCTGCCCGGCTGTCGGCGCTGATGTATGGGGCGCGTTTCCCCTGCCAAGTGCAAGGAGGGAGCGAGAAAAAGGAAAACTCAGTGAGTGGGGTGGGGGATGGGGAGGGAAAGAGAGAGAGAGAGAGAGCGAGCGAGTGAGGGGCGGACCTGAGCGAAAGCACGCAGCTTGTAGCGTAGCCGGAGACTCGCTGTACGTCACTCGTTCTCCGTAGCGATATCGGGGCAGCTGGCGGCTCCGTGTCGGCCTTTTATTTAATCGCTTGTGGTGTATTTCGCTCTGCCCCCCGATCGAGAGGGGGCCGGGGGAGGGAGGGAGTCTCCGTACGCTGCGGATGGACATGAAAGTGACGCCGGGAGTCTGAGCGACGCTGGTTGCCAGGAGCCGGGGGCTGCGGAGGCGCTGGCGATGTAGTGACCCCGATGTTTCATTTAGGATCCCTGCTAGATGTAGATGCGGTAAGTAGGCGCTTCAAACTCTGCCTGTGGATGGAAACGGTGGGAATCGGGGTACTTATCCGTATGACTTTGGGCTGTGCGTGGGGATTTTTCCGCGACGTGTATCGCTTAAAACCAAAACTAAGCGAGGTCTTGCTGGGAAAAGTGCTTTCTTAACTGGCATTTGGTGATCTTTTGGGGGTTTCGTTTTATCTTGCAAGCCGCGGGCCGATTGCCCCGGTGAGTGTCGCACACGGGCTATCGGATCCCCATTGACGTTACGGTCATGGTTTCGGATTGAACTTCCGCGTTGGGCTGCCTGAGCGCCGAGAGAAGCAATCGGCTGACCGGGTCTCGGCGAAGCGATCAACTTTGATCTAACCAGCTAACCAGCCAGATTGTCACGTGGGGTTGGCGTCCAGCTGGCTGGACGGAGTGCGCGCGCGTGTGTGTGTGTGTGAGAGAGAGAGAGTGTGCGCGCGTGCGTGCGTACGTGCGTCCGAGTGTGTGTCATGCAGACGCGGATGACATTTGGTGTTAGTCAGTGAGCGCAGTTTATTAAATTCCCCGGGTGCATTAACGAAATCGCTCCCTTCAGCAGAACGTGAGCGCATGCCGCGTCTTAAATCTGTGACACAAATCACCGAAGATCAGACCCTGCAAAGCTCAGAAGCTCGCGAGTATAACGGCATCCCCGAAGCAGACTGGGCTCTTTCGAATTTCCTGTGCACCAGAAGATAATTACACTTTTTTGGAAATGCCTGTTTTTAGTTTAATGGGTTTAGGGTTAACGATGGTGTATTAGAAGGGACGTGCCCCAGATAAGAAGTGCCTGTGATTAAAATGGTTAATGACTGCTTTGTCGTCGCTCTCTCGCTCTCTCTCTCTCCCTCTCTCTCTCATTTTAGTCCAGTAAGACAAGTTAGAATCAAGTAAGTTTTCATTCAATAATGAAGGGAGAATATTGCCCCGAATACCCGATGACTGTTACTGTATCCCTATCCAGTTTGTTGTTGATCATCACGCTGAAACGATACAATGTTTCCCACCTTACTGTGTTAGTGAAATTGCGTGAGAAGTGCATTGTGGTGCAGTTGAGATTACACTTTCAGATGGACATGGATGATAGTGGCACAAAGGTGAAGACTGCAGTAATTAAGTGAAATAAATTGTCCGCTTACATTAATTTACTAATTCTGAGTCTTGTGCTCCGTTCTGCCAGGGGTGGAAATCAGGCCCCCCATCTCTTTGACCAGGATAAGTTATTTGGAAGACGGGTTGATTCAGAAAGATTCTGTAGGAATTATCTCTGAAAAGCCATGGTGTTTTCTTTAGGCCACAGGACTGTTACTCCTGGTAGACCACAACAGGCAAGTTCAGGCACCTGTTACTGCTTTGGTTAAGTGGTTTTTCCCAAGTTTGCGGAATGGCTGCTAAAAAGTACGTAACCCCCGCCTTTTTAGAGCCTGCAGGGGCTGGCTGGGAGTGCCCCACCCCCTCCCTCTCTCTCCTGTCACCAGGCTTTGGGTGCCATAGTCCAGAGATCATGCTGCACATGTGTGGGAGGGGGGCAGGGTCCACCCCCCAGCACGCCTGTGTAAAACATCAGCCTCCTAGCTTACTGTGCTGGGCTTGAAGACTTTTTACGGCTGGCTACCGAGCTGCCATTCGGCTCCTTCCTTTCTCTCTTCCTATTGGTTATCTGCTGTAAAGGCAAAGTCTCTCTAGAGTTTGGGCTAGTCCCAGCCTCTGCTGTTGGGGCGGGGGCCACAGACGGTGCAAAAAGGGGTGAACTCAGTGGTGCTCCCTCCCAGCTGGCACAGCCCCCGGGGGGGGAGCAGACCCACTCTTATTTACACTTGAGGTGGTGAAAAGTAGAATCATGAGTATTGAATAAGATGTAAATGTTCTCCTCCAGTTCCTCCTCAAAGCTTATCGGTTGCCGGATCTAAGAGAGGAGTGGAAGGTGCCTAGGTAATATACTGAACGTCCAAAGACTAACGGGAAACTTTTCAAGTGCCATCCACCCTCCCAAACTGGGATCTGCTTATTTCATCTGGCCCTTATGTCTTCTTCACTGTTTGCTGGTGACATGCGACACATGATTCATTAGAGAGCGATTGCATCCAGTTGCCGATCGCTTCCACTGCTTGCCCCGGGGCCACCAGCGGAGCAGAGGTGTGTCTACCTGTCAGCCAGGTACCCTGTGCTACGCCCAGCCACTTGCTCCACCGCCCGGACTGGTTTGGAATACCAGTCCTCCAGTTGCTGCGGGTGCCGTGGCCTGCCTCCTCTGCATAGATTACAATTTACACTGGTCCCGCATCTTACGCGGTCAATTGGTGCCACGTCATACTCCAAATCCTCGTACCTTCGCCTATATGAAATTTACTTGTGCTTTGCATATACACCTATTCCCAACCTGTGGTATACTTTAAATCATGCCTAGATTACAGAACTGTACCTATACTAGGTAAATTCTATGTAAAAACAGTGCAGTAGTTGTTTGCACACCTATTTGAAATTATGTGTTATGGTTAGTTTAAAGCTCTAGTGTTTTTCTTATATAATATTTTTTATCTGAAGCAATGTACATCTCAGAAAGCAGGGTCAGTCAGTCCCTGTGGCAATTGAGGGCCTTTCTGAGGGGTCAAGCAGTGAAATCATTCTATTGACTTTGGGTGCCAAACCAACAACCTCCCTGATGACAGGCACAGCCTCCTCCCCTGCTGATCCGCACGCCGCCTGCCGCTGTGTCAGGCCACCTGGAAACGTGACTGAACCCTCTGGTCCCTCCTGTAGTGTGTGTGGGTGTGTGTGTGCTGTGGTGAGAGGAGGTCACTTTCCGCTTAGTCTCAGCTGGGTCAATAGTGCAGCGGAGTTGTTCCTCCAGCTATATTCTGTGTTCCTCTCCGTCGGCGGGGCTGCTGGTGGTCTGCAGATTCCGGATGTCACTCCCCAGCGCCCTTCCCGCCGCGGTGACCAGACCTGCCTCCCAGCCTGTTCTGGGAAACGCACAGAAGACGCCGCCGCTCCGCCGTCTATTCATTATTCATTCGTTGCTTTTTTAATCGCACGCCTCCGCAGTTGCGAGGCTTCGGCGCGAGACGGAGCCGCTCTCCTCTCTTTCTGGGAGGCGGATCGCTTTTTATTTCCCCTGCATCCCAAATCTTGCTCTGCCTGGGATTCTGTCGCAGACGGCCTACAGGGAATCCCGGCGTGCGATCCGGACCCCACTGCTAGGGTTCGGAAGCTGCAGGATGCGCGCCGGAGGGGAGGGGAGCCGGCCGCAGAGGAGGAGGAGGAGGAGGAGGGGACGGGGTCCATTGTTTAGCTGTAAGATGACACCGGAAGCCTGTTCCTTCAGCCCCCTGTGCGCTGCACAGACGACGCGTCCCTCTCTCCCTTGCCCATCTAATCCCCGCCGTGGCATCCTGTCTGTGTCTGTGTGTATGTGTGTGTGTGTGTATGCGTGAGTTTGCGTGTATTATTACCTGAAGTATCACAGCACCCAGCTGAGGGCTTGGCCATGGACCTGGCGACATGGATATACGATTACACGATCAAAATATCAGCGGAAACCCGATCTTCTGAACCTCGGTGTGCTGCCCACCTCTTTACACATCAATAGGGAGGCCTGCTGGGGTCCTTTAATGAACCAAATAATTACCTGTTTTATTAGTAGCTCTGTCGAAGGGACAGAATGGAGGGCCTCTCGCTGAAAGCCCTTACAATCAAGTGCATTGTGATAAATGGCATTAAAGTATCGTCTGATACTCCCAAATACTCCCAGCAGGGAGGTGTCGGCCCAGTTAATCCAGCGTTCAGATATTTGTCACTTTCTCATTTAGCAAACACTTAAGGGGTGAAGTGACTCACAGCTGTACCTCCTTATTACAGCTGGATACCTTTTTGCTCAAATCTTTAACAGCTGTATGATCTGCTGCATAGTTCAGTATAGATGTTTACAGGAAATGACTGTCTGCAAAGGACACTTTACAAAAATGTTGTCTTAGACTCTCTGTTTTTTTCCCCTCTGAGTTTGAGGGTGGGGGATTTATTTTTATTTTTTATTTCTATTTTTTCTTGTCAATCCAAAATGGTCACTCCAGCTGCATACCACCAGCCCCACCCTCTTTACCCTGCCAGCTCTGGCAGCCAATCACTGTTTGTGGGAGGCGGTGCTCTGCCTGGGGGGGCGGGGCCACAATGGGCAGGGTGGACTTCCTTTGCTTTCCTCTGCCAGCCAAACTCCCAGGAATGTCCCAGAGCTGTTCCCCCTGGGTGGAGTGCAGCCATTCTCTGCTGGCTCTCTTGTTATTCAGTCCCCCACCCGCTCGAATTGAAACTGAAAGGGTATTTTTTTTATCATCTATTTACAATCTGTTCTGTTTATGGTGGATTCCCAACTATGTGAAACACTGTATGGAGGTGTGGGTGCATGCCGTGGTCAGGTGGTGGGTGCTCTGGGCTTGGTGTGCCGGCTTCCCGCTCACGAGGGGCCTTGTGCTTCCGCTCCGCGTCACACCGTTTCACATGTGCCACAGCAGCCGAGTGAATGCCTGGCGTGTCTGCATGGAGAGTTCTGCCGACGTTGTCGTCTTTACCCAGGAATTTCGTAGGCCCGTGCCCCCACCTCGCAAGCTTGGGCCATTATTTTTCCATCCACCCCCCCCCCCCCCAGCTTCTGGGATTTGTTACTACTCCCGTTCTGTCTGCCGGGTGTGCCTTCCCAGACCACAGATTTAGTTTTCTGTACCTCGATGGCTCTCGGTAAACATGCACGCTGTTTCGCTGTTGGGGGATGTGACTGTAAACTGGGGAGGGGGCTTCCCTTGCTGTGCTACTGCTAAATTCTGCCTTGTATCCCCCCCCCCAGATATATGTTGGGCAAAGGAACAAAGAGGAAACTGGACGAAGATGAAGACGGATTGGCAGAGGGAGTGCTGGTGGAGGGGGGGCAGGGGGGCACGGGGGACCCCTCCTCCAAGCTGTCCTACAGCCTTCAGCGGCAGACGGTGCTCAGCCTCTCGCTGATGAAGCTGTACCACCCGCGAGCGCTGGCCGAGCCCAGCCTGGAGCGCCGCCTGCTGGTGAACAATGTACTGCGGCGGATCCAGGAGGAGCTGAAGCAGGAAGGCGGGCCGCAGGCGTTCTTCCTGCACCCCCCGTCGCCCCCGTCAGAGCACCACCCCTTAGGGGAGGGTTTCCGCGAGGCTCAGCCAGCCTTTGGGGTCCCGCCTGTTGCGACCACGCCCTTTCTGCCGGCCACTGGCCCCACCCCCGTGCCGCCGGACTCCTGCCTCACCCCCGCCTCCCTGCTGGAGGACGACACCCCCCTGTTATGTACTTCGCTGTCCACCAACGCCCCCCAGAGGCCAACCCCTGTCACTGCGAAAGATAGTTTCTCCTCCGCCCTGGATGAGATTGAGGACCTATGTGAGCCGCAGGGTCCGACCGCTACCTCCCCCCCCAGCCCCACGGGGGCGCCGCCGCACCTGCCCTCCGCGGCCCCCACGGGGATAAACTCCAGAGACGGGGCCAAGCACTGCAGCCAAAAACTGGGGGTGTCGGCTTTGCTGTCAGAGGGCCAGCCCGCGGCGGGGGCACCAGAGTCCCGGCTGATGGAGACCCCGCTGCCAGGCGGGATGGACATCAGCTCCTCGTCTTCCTCAGGTTTCCTCACCGACCTGACCCTGGACGACGTCCTGTTCGCGGACATCGACACCTCCATGTACGACTTCGACGCCTGTACCGCGTCCGCCTCGGGGGGTGCCGGCGGTGCCGGGAAGATGCCCCCCGTCGTGACTGCCGATGACCTCCTCAAAAGCTTGTCCCCGTATGCAGGGGCAGGGTCCACGTCCCCCCCGGTCGGCCCCAGCCAGCCTTTCAAAATGGACCTGGCAGAACTGGACCATATCATGGAGGTTCTGGTGGGCTCCTGAACTGCCCATCTCTACCCCCGCTGTGCAAAAGGAATCAAATTCCAGTACGAGAACAAATAGCCGTTTTTATGTATTTTTAAAAATGTTTTGCTGTTTTTCTAAGACCTGCTGTTAACACGGTGCTCACGTGCCCCATCTCGGCCGCCTGCTCTGAGCGTCCCACATGAAGGAAATGCGGCATGCTGGCGGCTTCTAGAAAATACCGGTGCCTTGATCTGTGAACTACTGTTTGTTCTGGTCTTTCCCTTTTTTTTTTTTTCTCCCCCTCCCTCCTCCAGCCGCTGCGAAACCATACTGTCGTTGACGCATTCAGTTGCTTCTTGAGGAGAGCGCCTCCTTCTGTCAGAAGAATGAACTTTGTACTTGTCAAGCACAAATATTTATATGGGGAAAAATTGCATCTTTTTTTTATATTGTTTTACCTTTTTCAGAAACGATCAACACAAGTGTTTTTTCCCCTTTGTCTTCCTGCTTTGTTTCTTGGTGATGAGTATTCTGTCTCCCTGAAAGAGAGATCTGTCTCTATAAATTTAGTTTGGGTGGGATTGGTTTTCTCATCTATCTGGATCCTCTTTTGCTGCATACAAGACTGCTTTATACTTTGACGCAGTGTCATGTGGACGGGAGAAGGAGCAGGGGATTCTGGGATGGCTTTACTGGGCACCTGTTCCACCAGCAGTCTGGTCACCAATACATGACCCAACCTGTCCATTCTGGTACTTTGTAAGGGGATAGGTGATATGGCTCATTCATACTACACCCTGGTGACAGAATATGGTATTGCCTCCCTGTGAAACTCTGAGAAGAGCATTTTTTGGAGATTACAGCCCCCGGTCTGTTTTAAATTGTCCATGTCAACACCTTTCTATGGCTTTGGGGTGGGGGGCAGGGTTTTTTCCATATGCCCATATTTAGATTGACTTCGTTTTAAAATGTTTATTTGGGGGAATACAGTAGGATACGCTTTTTTAACAACCATAAACCTGAAATAGCCATAACTAATGATATATGTACAGAAACAAGTACACTAACCAGAATATGTATCGCAGTTCTTTTTCCCAACCAAAGCAGAAAATGTTTCAAAGACTTTTTTTGAAAAGGCATTTTATTTTTCAAGCAGGAAAATAATGAAAAATGCTTTCCAGTATTTGGAGCACTACGGGACAGTGTCGTGCGCGCTGCGGGGACTGGCTGTGCGCGCTCCCTGAAAGAGGAACTTGAAGCGAGGCGAACACGGGAACTTCTAGGAACGGGTCACGTCGGGCCGCTCTGATTGGTCGAAGGTCGCTGGTCTTCCGGGAATCCATCCAATGAAAGTCCGAAAGCCCGCCGCAGTCCCGCCCTGCGAAGGCGTGGTTTTTTTTTCTTTTAATTGTTTTGTCGGTACGTGAGAAACTGCGTATTCTGTGTGCAGGGTCCCAAACCTCTGACATCGGGGAAAATCTCAATTCTGACTGTATACGTATCTGTTCTATTAATTTATTTATTTACGTGCATGTTTGATGGCTTTTTTTTTTTACAGTTTGTCATCCGGCCACTCTTAAAGCTCTCTGCTCTCTCCTTGTCCCAGTTTCGTCCGGCACTTATTAAATGCATGGGTGCTGGGCGCCCGAGACGTGGCCAGTCCGGTTCGGGGTGTGCAGCTGCCGGGCTCCCCTGGGGCAAACTGGTGTAGCCGGTGTGCAGGTCCTGAAGCCTCGTGTGCCGCGCTTGTAATCTTAATTATAGCGCAGCCCGGTGGCCTCTGATCTTCAAGGTCAGTCCCCAACGCAGAGAAGTGTTTCCAGGGACCAGATAAATATTTTATAATAAATGCAAATGCATTTTATTTGCTTTCGCGGTTCAAAGCATACTGTCCCTCAAATCCATGCCGAGGCATCGATAGCACAGCATGCTCGGATATGCGACCTGCCAGATCGATGCTCTGTCTGTACCGCTGCGATAAAACGCCGGCATCGGGCCAGAAAGCTCTAGGATTCTCGGCCCTATTAGCTGCGCGAATATAAGGGAAATATATGCGCGTCTTGGACCTGCACCCGAAATCGATCGCGATATTTTCGTCGGCCCTGACCATAGCTCAAGTCTATTTCTTTAAAATATAGAAATCGGAACGTTAAGATCTCCACTTATCTAACGCTTTCGGCTTGGAAGATTGACGGGGATAGGGCGCTAAGCATTGCAGGGACACAGAGCTTCATGCAAGCTGGCCGGCCTGAGTCTGTCTCGGGTTCGGAGGCTTGGGGTCAGGAGAGAGCTGAGCAGGCAGCGTGACTAATTCATAATTAATGATCATTTTTAAATGTTTGATTTTTTTGCAGTGATTGTTTTGTTCAGTTATTTATTCTTCGTTTCTGTTGTAAATATATTTATTTTTCATGTGACGCTAACATGGGGATTGTAACTTGTACAGGTCGCGCTGTAGGAATGTATATTAAGGATTGAAATGGGGTGGAGGTTCCTAATCGTCTCCCTCTAACCTTGATCTGGAAGATTATTTATGCCCGTGAGCCTGTCTGTCGGATGACCTAGAACAGCGTTTCTCAAACTTCTTTGTCCTGGGACCCAACCATATCAGGCTTTGGGGCTGCAGGAGCAAAGCTCCGCGGACCGCCGCCGGTCCGCGGCCCATAGTTTGAGGAACCAGGACCTAGGGGATCCAGATAAATGCATTTTTAAAAGACAAGGGCCTTTACATCAGGTTTGGAATCCAAAGTTTATGTAGAAATGCTGTGTAGTCAAGCATCCAATTAATTTAATTTTTTTGTTCCGAGGACATTGTTTGGTCTGTTGTCTGTTATTCGGCTTTCACTGATTGCATTTCATTTTAAAGTCGTTTTTACTGAAGTCTCAGCTACGAGCTGTGGAGGCAATATGCAGTAATGGGGGGGGGGGGGGGGGTAAGGGGGGCC
>JAODKL010000062.1:7047887-7064586 GCA_026780765.1 Petrocephalus schoutedeni
GTGGTGGGGGGGTTGGGGGGGGTGGTAAGGAAAACTCAAAAGCACAGTCAAAAGCACAAACACTGCAGGATTATACTGGGGGAAGGCGGAGCTTACGGTGTTCACGCCCAGGGATCTCAGCAGTACTCTGTTGCCATGGGAACCACCCCACTGATGCCGTAGGCCGAGGGCGCCATGGATGTCTTGCACCTGCCGCCACACGTTCCCCGGTGCCCTGTACGGCATTCGGGATGGTTACCTGACTGACCGCGTGCCCAGCCATTGGTCAGATCCCTGACCAATAAGTGACCACAGGAAGAGGACAGCTCACCATGGGGGGGCGGCGCCCTGCTGCACCCCGTGGTCCTGCAGCAAGGTCCCAAGCGGGAGCACCATCTCCAGGGGCTCAGCAGCCTGCACCTGTGGGAAACTGCTCTGGAAGATCCGCTCCAGACAGCTGCTCAGAGATGCCTGGGGGCACAAGAGCACATCAGGACAGATCTGATCAGATTCAACTTTATCGTCATCATGCAATGGAGAAGTGCCAGTGATCTGCACATCCAATTAGAAATCAGAATCCCCGTTTTATAGTTCAGAGATCCTTTCACATTTCAGAAATACCTTCTTTGTTACTTGAGTATGTAGCATGAAGTCCACTTACCCAAAGCTATGCGGTAAAGGTGGCGATTTTAATAAATGATAATAAAAGATCTCCACCTATAACAACCATTGGTTGTTATAGGTGGAGATCTTTTATTATCATTTATTAAAATCGCCACTTTTACAACATAATTGTGGGCAATGTGGGTACAAAGGGATCAAATCATTGATATGTGGACTGCAAAAGGTGCAAAAAACCGAACAGCAGTTACAAAAAAAAAACAGTTACAGCTGCCTACCCTTGACCACAAGGGGGCAGTATCGTCGCAGCAGAACTCTGATCTGTTAACTTGACAACCCTAAATCTGCAGTAGGTTTTAAGCAGAGGTAGAAAGTTCAGGTTCAGAAAGTACAAATCCAGACCAAGATTTTGTTTCGACCATCCTCTTGAGTACTTGGTGACTGTGACTCTTTGTGCTCAACTGGATGGTTGGAACAAAACCTTGGTCTGAAATTGTACTTTCTGGACCTGGACTTTCCACCTCAGGTTAAAACGTACTGCAGATTTAGATTGTCAAGTTAGCAGATAAGAGTTCTGCTGCAACGATAGTGCCCCCTTCTGATCAAGGCCACAGCTGCCCGAACTATGGTCAAGAGTTTAATGGTTACAGCTAGGCCCGTCCCATCTGGGGGAGCACTGGGAAATACCAGGAGACTCAAGCAGATTGCTGAACATGTGCATATGGAAATGCAGGCCTGTATCACAGCCTGCACGGCTGATTCAAAGCTGAAAACTACACATACCGACAGGCTGGCCCTGCTGCAGTTCCATGGGCAGTCAGAAGAGGGTGATGTGGAGGCAGCATTCAAAACATCCAGCCAGCTTGCTTTACTGTCCTTTGAGCAAGTAGCGTCACTTTGATCCACTCCAAATGCAACCCAGGAGTCACCCCCAGCCTGGACCCTGTTTTGCTCCCCGAAAGCGTCCCACTCCGGACCTGGCTCTGCCCCAACAGGAGCAGAGCTGAAGTCCGCAAAGCTGTCGCTGCCGGGGAAGCCGGCCAAACTCTCGGCCGTCCCCTCCTCTTCACGAACTGCCCCTACAAACTGCCTCACATCTGATGATTCCCTTGACAACATGGTGCTACAGTCCACCAACGCCGTCTGGCCTGCAGACTCTGCCTGTCTGAAGCTAGCATCCTTGGAGTTTTCAGAGTTCTTGGCCTCCACCTCCCTTGTGTGGTCAGAGCTTAAGTCACAGAAGTTCTCCACCCTATCCGTGGAAACCTCTTGACAGAAGGACGCAATGTTCTCGCCAACAGAGACCCTGGTCACACAAATGGACTCCATGTCCTGGACTCTGGTCTCCCTGCTGCCCACCTGGCTTACTTCCCATTCCCTCCTGCCAGCAGTCAGTACAGCCCCCTCCCTTTTCCCACAATCCTCTGCTTCAGCCTCCTCTTTGGCAGTGCCCATCTCCTCCCAGGAAAACTTAGCAGAAGTGTTCTGACTGAGAGTCGTTCCAGGGTAATGTCCATCGCCCTTTAGCTCAGAGCCCTCCCAGTACCCATTGCTCAGGCCCACAGCGCCCAGCGGCACACGGCTCACACTTCTTAACCCATTCACTGCCAGGATTGTCCCTTTGGGCCACTCCTTTTCCATCTTCTCCAAATGAGAGAGCTCTTCAGGGTCTATAATGTATCGGCACCCCCATGATAAGCCACCGTTAGAGTGAGAAGCAAGACGTGTAAACTCTTCCTCGGGATGGGATGGGACTTTCCTGGGGTCTGTGGTTGTACATCCGTGTTTGGGTGCTTGGACATAACCTTTCGTGGCAGCCTTAGAGTGTGCCACATCCCCATTGCAGGTCCGGGATTCACCCTGACTGAAGTTCACCTCGATTCCGCTAGAGTTCCTGCCCTCAGGAAGGTGGCACTGATCCACTTGCTGCTTCCAGTCCCCTACATGGATGGTCTTCAGGGGGAAAGCCAGACCCGAGCTCTGGATGTTGCCAGTGCACAGTTTTGCAACCTCCACCTCAGCCCCATTGCAGGGATACCCCGAGCCCGCAGCCCCGAATATGGCTACTCCATTGCCAAGGTGATCCAGGCGCCAAGGTTCTGTCGGGTGAGTGTTGGTGTTGCAGAAGCCAATGGGAATGTCAAGCTCAGTGAAGCTGCCGCCTGGGGAGACCCCGGAGAAGCCCCCGAAATCTCCAAATTCATCATCTTCCTCTGCCTCCTTGCCCATGGCAGGGGGAGAGGAGGGATACAGGTGGCTCACATTCGGCTCCATAGTGCAACGACCGTCTCTCTGAGCCTCACCTTCACACCTGAAAGGAAGGAAACACGCTTAAGTTCCACTAGACCCTTGCACTAAGAAAGCCCACTACACTATGTACAACATATGACATTATGCACAATATCAAGTTGACTCTAAACACTACCCCAAGGCTCCCAGTGTCCATGCACACAGCATGCAAATGCTTGTAATTTGTGATTTTTTTTTCTTTTCTTGGTTGGACTTGCATGCAATTTTTCCGCAGTTGTCATATCAGTCCTTTTTTCAGTGTTTATTTTCAGTCTTTTTGGTATCGGGCCGACTTCCTACCAAACAGAAAGCTGTGCATTCAGTACTTTCCTGGAGATGAAAAATTCCTTTAATGGAATATTAAGTTTCAAAATCTAATTTGAAATGGAGTGGAACAGCGAGTGCTAAACTGCATTACGCTGGGGATGCAGAAATGCAGAATGCAGGCACAGTACTCATACAGACTGAATGTATGCCGTCATTATAAAAAACATTTAGTGCATTTCTTTAGATAGTTCCCCAGTGCTTGTGCAACCTTACGTCCTCATCTCAGTTCTCCCAAATGCTACTTTACATTAAATTATTAAAATATTCCAAAAGGACATCAATGTGCTCAAGGCTATGGACAGCTCCACCTGTAACCAATTTTACACAAAATATTTACAATTCATTCTTAACACATGGTGTCCAGGTGTGTGGAGTTTAAGTCAAGGGAGGTAATGCTAATATTATACAATTCCTTGGTAAGACCTCATCTAGAATATTGCCCGCAGGTTTGGTCACCATATCTTAAAAAGGACATTGCAGCCTTAGAAAAGGTACAGCGTAGGGCCACAAGAATGATTCCTGGTCTTAGAGGAAAGGTTAGCTGAGCTAAATCTGTTCAGCCTCAAGCAAAGGAGACTGAGGGGGGACATGATCCAGGTCTATAAGATTCTAACAGGTTTGGATGCTGTTCAACCAAATAGTTACTTCAGCATTAGTTCAAATACAAGAGCGCGTGGCCATAGGTGGAAATTAGCGGAAGAACATTTCAAACTGGATTTGAGGAAGCACTTCTTTACACAGCGTGTAGTTAGAGTATGGAACAGTCTTCCTGATAACGTAGTGCAAGCTGAATCCCTGGGTTCCTTTAAATCAGAGCTAGATAAGATTTTAACAACTCTGAGCTAGTTAAGTTAGTTAGCTAAGCTAGTTAGTTAAGTTCTCCCCAAGCAAGCTTGATGGGCCGAATGGCCTCCTCTCGTTTGTATCGTTCTTATGTTCTTTCTTATGTTCATGGCGTGTGTGTGGAGAGCGTGCCAAATTCTCCAGGCGCTGTTGGGTCACCATCAGAACAAGTGGCACCAAGCCAGAGCTCATCTCTGCCCAAGATTAATCTGGGAAATTGGGCTAAACATCCCCATCCGACGAAGCCCTGGGGTTTTCGGACTGAGATTAGCTGTTGTCCAGCCCAATCCCTGCAGTTCCCTGGAGCAGGACCCCCAGCGAGGATCCAACATGACATATACACAGCCCATTTGGCTCCACCAATGAGGTGACAAGACACATATGAGCCAACCGGTGGAAGTCATCGTGCCTCAAAGCACAGGACAGGGAATTGAAGTTTGGATTGATATATGACAGGTGCAGTTTGAACAGGGCAACCTGCCTGGGGAAGACGAAATCCAATCAATATCCACCTGTCAGCTTTCGGGTCTCGGGAAATATTCCGAAAGGGGCTCGGACATCATCTTAGGCCTTTATATACTGGTGGACGGCATGCTCAAGGGTGCATGAACTTATATAGGGCAAGTTTAGCTCTAGGTAGTACATTTAAGGTAGAGTTACAGGATGAAGGAGGACATCAAGACATACCGGCAGGAGGCACCACGTCTCATGGCAGCAGACACAATTCCACTGGATGACACGAAGGTGGGAGACACTGCCAATAGTGAACGATGGTCATGTGATGGTGGAATCATTTTGTCGTGAATGTAAGTCTGATTGTGCCATTGACCGATAAGGTTAAGCGAACACTGAAGGCCTGAAAGAGGCCCCCTAAAAGTGACAGATTAGCACCACCTGCGATGTTCTGGTATGAAAAGGAGCCAAAGGCAGCAGGGGCCTGCTCTGACCTAAGAGGGCCTTCTCCTGTCAGGCACTGAATCCAGACCGACAGACCCAAAGGCTCAGGTCATTAAACTGGCTGTCGTTTGCCGCTGATCGTTTCTGAGACTGAGCTCATGCCTCATCTCACTCCTCATCACAGAACCAACAGGACAGAACAGAGGGAGTAGAGCTGGGCTTCCAGACTTAAATAGCTTGGGAGGCCACCGGCTTAACAGAGCTGTTTTTTAGCCAAATGAGAAACAAGATAGAATTAAGAACAATGGAACATCAATAATCTGCTAAGCAGTGGGGGTGGGGGTGGGGGGAACCAGTGGTGAAATAAAATAAATGGATGTATGGATAATGGATGGATGGATGGATGGAAGGATGGATGGATGGATGGATGGATGAATGGAAGGATGGATGATTAGTCAAAACATATCGTGGGCCATTACTTTGAGGCTTCTGGAATAGAATAGTCCCTATGAAGGCGTCGTGACAGACACTCAACCAAACGAGAGAGACCAGCTTCCAGAGGGCACTAACCCCAGCAGATTTAGGGACAGGCCCAGTAAACATGGGCCCCCATACAATCACCTCACCCACCTGGTACAACTCGTAGCTGAGAAACCAATTATTTAATTAGCTTGCAAAGTGCTGATGTCCACAAGGGCGTAATTTCCGGGGGGGTTAGGGGGGTCATGACTCCCCCAATAATCAGATCCAGCTAATACAACCCCCCCAATAATCATGTCTCCCCCTAAATGGGTGAGGACCTCAACCCCCCCCAATGTTCAAACCAAAGTTACGCCCTTGGATGTCCAGCACATGTTAGTTTAAAAAACAAATTCTCACAGGCCGACAATTATTAGCAGAATCCCCGTCGGTATTGGTAATATATTAAATTATTGACCTGGCTCACGATAAATGGCAACACACTGACTCCTTTACACGCAGGATTAAATGGCAGACTAATTCCACCCCCCCCCCCACCCCACCCCCAGCGCAGTTTAGTCAACGCCACTCTGCACTTTGCACTTTTCCTCAAGAGCCTAACGTGTCAAGCCACTGACAGTAAAAGTGCCAGCTTGAGTGAATAAGTGCATTGGAATGGGACAAGTCAGCCTAAAGTGCAAGTGGTCACGACGAGCGGGAAATGGAACACCACTCAAGGGCTCCATTACAAATGATCAAAGAAATGACTGCTGTTCAGCTACTGCCTCGCTTTGATGACCATAAGACTCTTTCATTGTTTGTTTGTTTTTTTGTCGTATCTTGCAAGTATTTTCTACATCCATCAAAATTGATCTTTTTCACAGCAAAATAAAAAAGTAATTCTAGGCAATATAATACAAAAGCTAAAACCCCTAAACATGATGAGTACATGCAAACTCCAGTGGTAAAGGGGGTGAGCCTCGTATCCCCAATGCTGGGGGTGTAAAACTTAACGTTCACGATGGTCTTCCATGAGAACAAAATAGCTACAAACACTGTTCATTGCATCAACTCATCAGAGGGTAAACATTTTTATATATATATAAAAAAATCCCTTTTTGTGATCTTGTGCTATACAAAATTCCCCTCAAAGAAATAAATCTAACCCAATATAAACAGGTATTCCTTAAAACAGCATATACTACGTTAAGCAAACAAGGAATTACAAGGAGAAGGTGATTTATGTGTACTGTAAGGGAAAAAAAACATTTACAGTGAACGCTCAGTCAGAATGATGCTGCTTGTTGGAAAACATTGCACAATTGCAGCTTTCGAAGTCCTCAGCGGTGCAGTTTTTCATTTCGTTACCAGAATTTTATCTGACAAATCACTCACTTTACGCAGGAAATGGTGAGGAATGACGGAGATGTAAACACCACTCAGTGGTTAGATAAGGGCGACTCGCGAAAATTGAGCTGACAAAGCGTTATGGTAGTGGGAAGCAGGACGTAACATTTATATAGGCTATGCATCAAGACTTGGGACGTGAATGTAGTTTATGCTCAGATATCGCGATCGTACTCGCTTAGTATATGCCTACACTGCAGAGAAGGATTAAAGTTATCTTCCAGAGATCGTTGCAGGATTATGTTTTATAACGCATTAAACACATGGCTCGAATACTCCAGTGACAGCTGTCAAACTGGCTAATCTCTCAGCCCGAAAACCCAGGCAAGCGGTCGAGGCGTGTGCATTACACTATCGCAAAGGGGATTTTATGTTTCTCCCTCGCACCGTTATTGGGACAGAATCAACCGTGCGCTGCCATTACGGATATCCAGCGCTATTTAAAGCCGCCGGATAGCCGGCACTTCTTCGGGTCCGTGTCTGCGTCTTAGCGCAGGCCAGAATAACCTGCACCACGGATCGGCTGGGTAATGACACTAGACATCGCGCCGCAAAACACACTGTACCATGCAAAGTGGAAAGGCATACAGTCAGACAAAATAATCACCGCGAGAATTATTTTCAATCCTGAAACCTTAGATCCGAGATCAAAAATAAATACAATATTTTACATTATGTATGAAAATACGACATTCTACATTACGTATGAAAATACGGCATTCTGCATTATATATGGCTTCATCTATAATACAGTAAATAAGAATGATGATGATGCGCCTTCCCTATCTATATTCTCCCAGTCCTTTTACCATCATCAGTATCCCATTTAGGCCTGACAGTGCAATAAAAAACATTTAACTTATAGGTTACCTTTAAATGAAGTGTGCTAGGCGTGATTGCAGAGAAGCATGCCGCTCTCGCCATAGGCTGCGGCTCAGGACGGCGCACCTGACGCTGCCATGCCAGCTCCCCGTTCGTGTTTGACTGAGTAGCACACAGGGGCTCTTTAGCAAACAAAAACGCCTAAGTGGGCGGGGGTCGCACCTTGCGTCACTTCCGGCTGACGCAAAGTCTCCTTTGCGTCGTAGGTTCTCCTGACGTTTGGTCCAGGAGTAGCAGCTCTTGAATGTAACTGTCATGTTCTCTTAATTCTGCTTTAAATCATGTGATATTGAACTTTATCAGGCCGTCAACGATTATGTTAGATCAATTATATGAACGATCAGTAAAGGTCAGCACCTCTCGTCATCTACGCATTGGATGTAGTTGAAACTTATACTTCAAGATCTGTTTATTACCTACGCTGCCAGTATGACAATTAAGCAACTAGCTGTATTAGTATCAGTGTTCAAGAACTACGCATATAATTGGTTGAAACTGAACAGTTTAAAAGTTTTGTCGAGTATTACTTCTACACTTAATAAAAAAGGTAGGGGAAGTTGGTGACAGACAGAATGAAGGTTTCAAGTTCAGATTGGTTTGGAACTGTGCTGTCAACTCCCTATTCAAGTGTTTTTTCCTCTGCATTATCTGATTTGTTTTCAGTTGGGTGAATTTGCATTGTTATTACAGGTTAGATGTCCTTTTTCCCCATGAAGAGATTAATTTTAAGGTCTTGGTGGAAACCTAACATTTTTAATGTAATGTTTATTATGTGGGGGGTAAGATGACTCAGTAGTTACTGTGGTCACCTCACAACTCCGGGACCCCTGTCCCAGCTCTACCTGTGTGTAGTGTGCATGTTCTACTCGGGTCATTGTGGGGTTTCCTCTGGGTCCTACGATCCAATAACACGCTAAGGTGGAGTGGAACTGGAGTTGCCAGATTGCCCATAGGGGTGTTTGTGTGTGTGTGTGTGTGTGAGAGAGAGAGAGAGAGTCCTGCCGTTTGATTGGTGGCACCCTGTACTGGTTTGTTTGCTACCTTGTACCTGTAACTTCAAGGATAGGCTCTGGACCCCGACAGCCAAAGGTGGATAATTCAGGTCCAGACCAGGATTTTGTTTCAACTGCCCAGTTGAGTATAATCAGTCAGTCACAGAGTGCTCAACTAGCGTTGCCACACGTCCCTTAAAACACGGAATCGTCCCGTATTTGACAATCAAATTGTGCTTCAATACGGTTTTGAATTTTGATTTGGTTTTGAAGTTTTGATTTACTGCCACTGGTGCGTCACTTGGTACAAAGTGGTTGCTGCAAGTCCCCACTTTGGTAGTGTAGTAGGTGAAAATTATTATTTACTCCATCAATCTCCCAACAGTTTAACATGGACAGGGTCGCATCTCAGGCAGCAGAGGGCACTGGGGTAACCATGGATGGGGTGCCAGTCCGACTGAGTCGCATCACAGCTTTCTCCCTCCTCCCTTCTGGCAGAAGGTGTGGACAGATCAGCATTCAAAACTAAACGTTTCCACACATTACACGGCTACTCAACAGCCGACGGGAATACAATATAAAGACATGGTACATCAAAACTTCCTGTCATTTGTAAACTTTAACACCATTCATTTGTTGTTCGTTTTGTGATGTAATGTTTTGTGTCATTAAATGTCATTATAGTCTGCATTGTTTAATGTTCCTGTGTCATTGTTGTCTGATGCTGCTGCTTACTGTTATTATTTAATATTTGTGGCAGGTGTGTGAGTAAACATCCTTTTGTGCAGAGTACATATGACAATAAACCTGAAACGTAATCCCCGGGGGTGTGAGGCAGTGCTGAGTCACCGTGCTGACCTGCATAATTCATCTTCAAAACTTTGTTTTATAACGAGTTAGAGACCATTTTAATATTATCGATCCTGATATTGCTCTAGGTCTGTGCTTCACACTTCACATATCCCGCATTTTACATACCGATTTGTTGTTTTGAATCGCAGCAATTGCCAACTAATTTTGCTATAACAAAAGTTATTAAAGAAATCTATTTTGGCCTGAATTTCATTTTCTGAAGGGGGAAAAGGCATCACAAAATAGGAAAGAGCACACAGCGGATGTGTATTTTTCGTTTCTCGTTGTGGGTATTAACTTTCCCGGCACTTCGTACTCATGAATAGCGCAATTGTTGCTGGCTTCTGCCAGCCGCATACGGCCGCGTCCCACTGGCGGCAAATCACGGGACGCAGCTGCACCAGCGCGGCGACAGCCCGTTTGCAGACCGTTGAAAGGGGCAGTGGGCATAGAATAATAACGGCGACATTTTTACCTAAACCGCCGCAGAGAAGTGTTCAGCAAATTAAATGACGCTTATTTGGAAACATGCTATATCAATTCTACAGATACCGATGCCTTTATTGGACATTTTTAAAATATATCAAAAGTTACAAAAATGTATTGCATTACAATTATATGTAATGAAATATAAAAAATGAATTTATCATAATGTATATTTATTATCTGTTTCTCCGATTGTATATACATTCTCTAGAGTTACTTTAGAGTTTACTTTTGTATAATCTGTTATTGTAGTTAAACCGCAAGGCAAGTTATTTTAATATGAATGCGGATTATTGCCCTGTAAAGAGAGATAGCAGGACACAGATATATACAGACATGCACAGATACAGAGATGAGGATGAGACTGATAGTGGTACAGTGACAGCACTCAGATCCAGAAGCATTGAAAGAGGCAGACAACTAGGAGCATGACTCAGGAAATTATTCTTAATATACAGAATCTGTATGATAAACTTCTGTTATGCATGTAGTAGTTTAAGGGAAGTGAAAATAAAGCACATTTGTGTGATGGGACGATAAATATCTGGTGATGCAGCATGGTGATTCAGTCTGTCAGCGGGTATCACTGGCTGCACACCTGTCGAGTCGGGAGCCAGGTGCGGAGCGGGGAAGCATAATCGGGAGTCCACAGGGTGAGGATCACGGAGGGTTTATTGAACACAAGCAGGGAACAGCACAAAACAGCATAGCGACGTCATGGACCAGACTGGGGAAACAAACTTAAACGTGGACTTAAATACACAGGACTAACGACATGAACGAGGAACAGCTGATAAACGAAAGGATTAACACGAGGTTAATGAGGGGGCGTGGCACATAGGAGGATCGGTCGGGCAGGACGTGACAACTCCCCACCATTGTGGGTGAAATTCCTGCCAAGGCCCTCTGTGTGAATATGTGGGCTCCTTTCAATTACTCTGGTTTTCTTCCCATAGTTCAAAGACATGTGACTCAGGTGAACTGCCATCCCTCCTTGGCCTTTCGCATGTGATTGGCGGCAGTCCAGCGACGCCCTGACACCCCATTGGAGGGTGTCCCTGCTTCAAAGTCACTGCAGCTCCGCACTGGCTCTGCTCCCGGACAAACCCTTAGCGTATACATATACATATTACATATGATTTTCACCGTCAAGTTAAGATTTCATTATATTGCCCTCTCTCTTCTCAATCTTAAAATATCCAAAGACCCAAAGTTAAATATAAAACATAATAACATATTCTCTAAATTCTCCTCTCTGGCCAGTCTGCCTTTTAATAGATGTCTGAAAACCTCATCTGGTCGTTTCTGGGAAATTTCTGCCCTGAGAATTCAGTGAGTACAATGCTTTAGTTAATTCCACTAAACACACTACTTAAAATTTGAATGGGTGATTCAATAATTGCTCAAATTGAATTGAATGCCAGCAATGACACGACAATGAATTTTTGCATCCCAATATAAAAGCCATGAGAAAAAAAATGACATTGTGTCAAAAACATGCATTTCAATCTATTCATTTAGCCCCTATAAACATGTCCTTCACAATATCTCGTTCGCAAAAGGTTAGTGACCTCTAGCTGTCTAGCTGTCAAATCAATACTATGACCAACCTTTGACTGAATCTCGTAGCGTTGCCAATGTCTGGCTTTGAATAGAGCACACATAACGTCCTTTCATTATGTCCTGCACAATGTCACTAAGTGCAAACATCAAAGTACTGCTGTCAGAGCAAATCTAGGCTTCATAAACAGTAGAACGATTTCCAGGTCCTGAGTCATCCCTGGCAGGCTGCAAACACCCACACCGTTCAGCTTCTCATGGATCTTAGGAAATGGAATAAGGAATGCTAGTTACTATTCTTAATTGACATTCTTCAGTCAATTTCGAGTCCGATAAGCCTGGAGGTTACAAAGGATGGTCAGCACGCAGCTGTGGTCCCTGCACCTCCTACTTACTGAGCTGGAACCAATATGCTCACAATGTAGCTATTCCTTATAGCTACAGTATATTCCACTTTGTGACACATGGGATTTCCACTGGGACAAATTAAGAAATGAGAAAAACTGACAAAGCAGTAGCGGGTTTCAAATTTCCCACTGAGGCTCAAAATGAGGCACATTTTAGGAGGCTGAGAAGTTTGAAGTTGAAGCCAACAGATAATGTCAATCAAGGCACAGCCTCTGAGAAGATCGATTGGCTCACTGGGAGTTGCCAGTCGTGTGGCACTTGTGGGCGGCACAAACCCGGATGGATCCCAAACGTCAAATGTTTGGTCGCTCACTTCTTGGCCCAAAAACCAAATGACAAGTCACCGAAGCACTCAACATTTCAATAAAGTGGCCACACAGAGGTCTTCTTGTTCTGAAACGGGCCGCTTGTCTGAAACGGGCCACTTGCATGGATGAGCGGTTTCAGAAAGCAGACCTATGGCACGACACTTTCAACCAACATGTTTATTAATTCAGAAATTCGAAGAGGAAAAAAAAAAAGAAATTCAACGCAACAAGAAAAACTCACCAACACAGACATCCCTAAAGGGCTTTCTTTCAGAAATACGGTCTTGCACTTTATTTAGCTGATGGGAGACCGAGTCAGTTCTGTATGGCTACAAGATGTCAGATCTTTCGGGAAATCGATCAGGACTCAGGCAGAAGATGAGAAGTAGGGTGACTGTACACACTTTTCGCACAGAAAACCAGGCTGCCTGATTTCTGTGGTCCCACGTACAAAAGCAAAAATGACCACCCACCCTGGGAAGGGGGGAGGGAGTGCATTATTTTTCATGTAGTCCAGAAACATTTTCTTTTTAAATAACATCAAGACAATGTGTATTAGCTGCGATAGAAGTGCAAACACAATAAATTACAACAACCATGGACTCTGAACAAAACATAAAAAAATATTAAGGCAGTCAATTTGCTAAGCACATTCAGGAGATATTTTTTACCATTGTAAGCTCTACATTGACTAGTTAAAATATCATGGATGATGCAATGCTTACATAAAACTTCTCATAAACAAGCAAACAAGTGACAAGCACAAATAACAATAAGACAGGGCGATGCTCACACTGTACCCTTGAAGTGTGCATTCTAAAATAAAACCAGGATGTTGGCCTTAACATCTGAGTTGAATCTTTTTACAGAGCGAAAGCAAAAAGTAACCAAGCAAAAGTAAACTCAAGTACTGACCAAAACAAAAAAAAAACAGACCATTGTTTCCAAAAAAATCTTTTGGGGAACACAGTACACCATTGTCCAATTATGAAGCGCGCTGGGTACGAAACACCACGCTCATGCCATCAGTCTGTAACCCTGCTCAGAATTCGCACACCGTGTCCATGGAGACGGCCACGGCGAGGGCTGCTCGCAATCGGGAAACGGGGACGTCTGTCTGAAAGTCCCCTTTCAGAGCCTGACAGTTAAGGGGTTCAGCAGCACTGCAGCTCAGTATTTCCTTCATCATAAACCCTCAGTCTTTTTATTGGAAGCATTTGAAAACAGACGTAAACAGAGGCCCGGACAAAAGGGGCCCCATTCGCATCCAAATGAGAGCCTGCGGGAAACAGACCAAAACCTTACGGCAAAAGTTCTTCCAAAACTTAATACTTTAATGGAAAATTGGTCTAAAATTATCTAAAATGAGTTTAACGGAAATATTCAACAAGCAAAACTAATACCCATGTCACTAATCTGGAATTAATAGTGCCATATACAGTATCCAACTTTTGGATTTTAATAACTAGATTTGGTCAGGGCTAAAGACACATGTTTTCAGGATTAATGTGGTCCTGACTGCAACTTCATGTAGACCTTGATAATGCCTTCCAATCTTAATCAGTCCTTCCTATTCCATCCTAGGGATGGACTGGAACTCCCATATCTCTAGTCCAGAAGGACAAAGTGGACAATTATGTTTGTCTCATTAGCACTCAGGAAACATCTCCAGATATAAGTTGCACTATAGTTGAACTAGTCTGTTTTGGGAATTGATATATAATGCATTGAGGCTTACTGTTCACTGGCCAAAACAAATTAAATGAAGCTCAGTTAGCAGAATATGGAGTCTTGGAACACTGGAAAGGGACCACAGCACAGTATAATTATACAGGTGTGGCTAATGCACCCAGATTTTCCACCTGAGATGTAAACATTAATCTCCCTCCACATCAATAGCTCCACGTCTATAACCTCAAGAGGGGATGCAAGCCCATAGCTCCCAGCAGCTGGTATGTCAGTGCACAAAAAAGACAAATCCTTCATCGAGTGAGTGCCTACGGGAGACTCGGAGAGGCGATCTATGGAAGCAGTGCTGGAGGACTGCTAGCATCAGCACCGCGCCGCGCCTCACCAGAGCCGCGCCGTAACGGAGACGGAGAGGCAGCACGAGCCAGTCCGGTGCCTTTACTGCGCTAAATGCCCTACTTACAAAACCTCAAGCGCTGCACAAGCAAGAGCACATGAACAAATTAACAGCCCAGCTCTACCTACTACATCACTGTCACCCGCCTCTAATAGTAACGTGAGTATACACACAGAAAAAAGCCTACTGTGTTTCTTTGTGGTAAGAAACAAAATCAAACGTACATCACACCCGGTTGCTACACGGCCAAAAATACAGGTATGGGTTATAATTCTCTGTCAAGCAAAGATTAGGGAAAATTACCAAGGCGCTAAAGTTATTGTCATGATTTACAGCCTGCTACGTTCTACACAAAAGCTGTGGCGGAATTATTACATTTTAGCTAGCTACTGTGGTTTATTTTTAAAAATATTTATTTTACATTCAGGCAGTTCAGGAAGGTAGCAACTGTCATAGGGTGCTAGCTGTCACGGGGGAGTTTGTTTTTAGGTTTTCTAATTTGCATATCGTTGTCCTGTCCCCTCATGCCTTGGAGGGGACGGGGAGGCCGTCAGACACGAGGGAGCTCTTGTCCAGGGACTTGTGTCTTCATGAACGCTCAACTTGAGATGTTCAGCGTGGCCCACATTGCAGACCTCCCTCCCCTCCACCACCTGCTAAACTCAACCAGTCACCTCTGTTATTACCCCCGAACACTCTGCCTGTGTTAGCACCCACGCAACCCCAAGTCGCTCGCTACGTCAAAGGGACGAGACGAACGAAAGTGGGGGACTCCGTATTTACAAAACTCGGACCTGGAAGTGCCTCAGTCACCTGACCAACCGTCAGTCTGACAGCCCTCATATTACACAGCTTAAAATGCCCCTTTAATAAGATAAAATTCCCCAAATCATCCCATGCTGTTGTACTGCCCCTTCCCTTCACCGCCGCCATCTTCCTCTTCAATCAAAAGCTTATAAATGCATGTTACACGTTTTAGCGATTTCCTGAGAGTCTATAGGTTTATTAATTTAACAAAAATGATTAACATATGCACTTCCAGGTAATTTTTCAGGATCATTTTCCACAGGGAACCTCTCTGGTTGGGTGGCACTGCTTGGCACACGATACCTCATGGCAAGACTTACTAAGTTTATTTTTGCTTATTAACTTTTCTTATAACGGACTGAGACACTCGTCTGAGCTCTCTGCCCACCCTTTGGGGGGCAGAGGGGCTGTCGGGATGGGTTACATAGAGAGAGCATGAAGGTGCTACGCAGTTGTGGGGAAGGGGGTCAGTGTCGGCACCACGGCTGATGCCCCGTCAAATCCAACAGAACCCCTGCCCCCGCCCCCCCAAACTCCCCACCTCACCCCTGGCGCTCCCTGAGTGCAGGGTTATCCCAGCTTGGTGATCTGCAAACTCCCACGTATCGTCACAGTGTCGATGGTGAGAAGGGAGACCACGCGATGGTAGAAGTCAAAGAGCTGGTGTCCGTCCACGAAGACGCGGAAGCGCTGGTGCTCACAGTGAACCTCCATCTGCACAGAGACACGCAGAAGGTGGGGAGTGGCGGCCTGGACTTTCACGCTTAGCAAACGGTACCACGGCGATAAGGCAGGCTCACACCCATTCGTATACTCATGAAACAGGTGTGCTACTTTATATTGAGCTTTATCAGATAAACCTCTCTTGCTTTCGGAACTACCTTCTGTTTACTTTAAACGTGTAACCTAAACAATAAGAACTCAATCTGTTTACTGACATCAAACCAATTCTGTTAATTATTATCAGTAAACTGGTATGCCTCCTTCATGTCTCCCCAAACCAGAATAAATTAGCAACAGACCTTTCAATAATGTAGAACCTACTAAAAACAACGAAATCACTGCCGATTCACGAAACAAATACTCTATTGTTTATTACAGTAATAAATATATAAAGACAGCTTTTCAGTGGGCGACAATGCAGTTAATGTGTTTGATAATGCTTGTAGTGTGAGATTCATTCATTTGCAAGCAAAAGAAGGACAACTGGGAGCCCAGCTGGGGCGCAACCCAGCTCATCCCACAGCCTACTGGGAGCTCAGCTGGGACGCAAACCAGCTCAGCCCACAGCCCACTGGGAGCTCAGCTGGGACGCAAACCAGCTCAGCCCACAGCCTACTGGGAGCTCAGCTGGGACGCAAACCGGCTCAGCCTACAGCCTACTGGGAGCTCAGCTGGGACGCAAACCAGCTCAGCCCACAGCCTACTGTGAGCTCAGCCCACAGCCTACTGGGAGCTCAGCTGGGACACAAACCGGCTCAGCCCACAGCGTACGG
>JAODKL010000062.1:7064686-7080889 GCA_026780765.1 Petrocephalus schoutedeni
ACTGGGAGCTCAGCTGGGACGCAAACCGGCTCAGCCCACAGCCTACTGGGAGCTCAGCCCACAGTCTACTGGGAGCTCAGCTGGGACGCAAACCGGCTCAGCCCACAGCCTACTGGAAGCTCAGCCCACAGCCTACTGGGAGCTCAGCTGGGACGCAAACCGGCTCAGCCCACAGCCTACTGGGAGCGCAGCTGGGACGCAAACCGGCTCAGCCCACAGCCCACTGGGAGCTCAGCTGGGACGCAAACCGGCTCAGCCCACAGCCTACTGGGAGCTCAGCTGGGACGCAAACCGGCTCAGCCCACAGCCTACTGGGAGCCCAGCTGGGACACAAACCGGCTCAGCCCACAGCCTACTGGGAGCTCAGCCCTGCCAGATGACCTCCTAGTTCCCATCATTTTCTGCCTAGCGGATATAAGCCACACATCAGCAGCCTGTCCAAGTGTTTACCTGAGTACACATGCAGCACCAAATCAGGAAAAGCACCCAAGCTACAATAACCTGACTTAAACTGGCAAAAGCCATATCAGAGTGTACAGAGCACTTTGGGTCTGATAGGCACTGCTGGCCAGACCTGCTGGAGACAAACTTAAGATTCTCTGCTAATGGCCAACTGAGCTAGTTCTGAAAAAAATGTAGTTGGACATGCATTTTATTTTTACTAGTCTTTAGTTAGTCTTCAATTTTATGTACTTAACTTCTTCTAAATTAGTTGATTACTCGATTGAGTGGAAGAAGTGTATTTCCGTCCTGGGCTGTGTCCCCCCCCCCCCCAAAACGTACTCTCACCTGTACAGACGTCTGGGCAGATCAGGATGGATGAAGAAACAATTTCCCCCAGGGGCGTGTATTAAGTATCACTATTCTATTCTACTATCTCCTCTTGGTTTCAAGCTGGGGGTTGGGGGGGGGGGCTGGTGGAGATAAGGGAGGGGGGCATACCCGAAAGGGCTGGTCCTGTATGAAGGGGAAGTAGGCGATGGCTGCCTCCTCCTCGCCCCACACGCCGGAGACACACGCCCGCCGCAGGAACTGCCTTTCGGCGAAGCGGGCACACAACTCCAGCGCCACGTCCGAGGGAGGCTCCGCCTCCAAGCCACGCCCACACGTCAAGCTGATGCAGAAGCTATGGTGGCACAAGGGGGACATTAATACAGTCCATCTGCTGCAAGGTGACTTATAAAACATAAAACATGCGTCTTAAATTCATTCATTAAATCCTGGTTGGGTAGTTACAGAAGGACATGAAGTTCATCTCCACTCTATTTCAACACAGAAGGACACACTGATAGCTTACATACTAGATTCTAGATTCAAGTCCCATTAAGAACATCATTTTAAATTTCACATAACATCTTGAACAATAAAACCAACACACTACTTCTAGTAAAATGCCCATCTCAAAAGTATATTTAAAAGAACTGTAAAAACTTATTTAACTGTTAAAACACAACATACATTCTTCTCATGGGATATGTATGTTTACCCAGCTTACCCAAGCAAAAAGCAGGCAGTAAGAATACATATTTAAGATTCAGTGTTGGGGAGGTTACTCATTAAAGTAATCCATTACAGACAAGTTTGGGTCCAGAAAGTACAAATCCAGACCAAGCTTTTGTTTCAACCAATCAGCTGCATATAAAGAGTCACAGTGTACCCAGCTGGTTGGCTGAAACAAAACCTTGGTCTGGATTAGTACTTTCTGGATAACTCCAGTAGTGGATAACTTTTGTTTCCCCAACACCATTAAGATCACATTTTAAGATTCTCCCATTACAACACATTTATCTTGTGCGTCTTTGGATATTACACAAGGCCTAATAAGATGCTTTGATTGAAAGCCTTCACAGATTGATAGGTGATTTACGGATTTATAGTAAACCATTTACTGGATCAATTCTCTGTTCTTATGTCACTGCTGGACAATTCCCCATACAGATGCAAATCGTCTTCAGTACGGAAACTCTTCTGAATATAATTACTTCCGATCATAAATATGTAAATGACTGAACAGATAAGCCACAACCTGTTGACCAAGGTATTTGAAAGTCAGGCTATTATCTCCTTATTATCTAACTTAAACTAATGGGGGACTACCTCGCTCTTGTCAGTGTTAATTTTAATCATCCCAATTTTAGTCTATCTAGAACTAATCTTTAATCCACCCATGAAGTCATATGTTTAAATCAATTCCTAAACTGAAATCAAGGTTATTGGAGATATAATATCTAACTGCATTAAATGTAAAAACGTGTTGCAACAGAATACAATTGCTTATTGATTTCTGAAATTACGCCGTTATTCATGGAAATACAGGTTGACGAATGGCTTATCGGTAAATATACCTTTCAGGGTCAGGATCCACAATCCCCATGACAATGATCTTTTTCCCCGGCCTCATCCCTCCTCTGATCCGGCCGCTGAACGGAACGGTCTGTAGAAGCCACGGCATTTTCTCACATTATCACCCAAACCCAGAATAACCAGGGGGCTTATTTAACATACTTAAAAACGCCGAGGATTACATTACCAGCAGCCGCGTTATGTCCTCTTTGTCGGGAGAAATGAGACCTGGGTTGCCAAATGAGTTATTCAGATGTTCATCTTCCGTATTCTTATTACATGAAAAAGCAACCATACGGGGAAACAGTCATTTGATGTGATGTATATATACATGCATCTGTTGTTGCACAAAGAAACATAAACAGGAAAAAACGATGTGCTACTAAGAGTAACATGCGAGCGCAGGGGGAGAGGCATTTCAGTCGTATAAATCAAGCGGGGATTGCTCGCAGGAGAAATAATATGGGAAAATTACTGGCAAAACTAAACAATACAGAAACCGGACGCGTGTGGAAACATGTGGCAAACGCTGTATCCGCGTCGTTATCGGGCACGGCGGCGCTGGACGCAGTGACACGGAGCATAAATCGATAGATGATGCTGTCCATAGTAGCATGCCAACGTGCCGGCAGCTAGAGCCAAAAACCGCAGGAGCCGCATCGATTTTCTTTACCCACCGATACATATACGTGCATGCATTTGCCCCGTGGATTTCTGGATCGCATCATAGCTTATTTTAGGAGCCATAATGAAATGCACGGGCTGATCGCGGTCCGCACGCATCTCCACCATCAACTATAGGGGACAATAAAACGCGGCAGAGCCCGTTGTTTCTCTTTTTCCGCAATATTACTTACAACTCCGTCTTTTTCCGTGCCCGAAACCGCCATCTTGTACAGAATAGCATAGGATGGTTATCAGCTGGGGGAGGCCGAGCAGCTCAGGAATTTGTTGGCGGCGTGGTGCTGACTTGGGCTGCGTCCCCCGAGGTATTGGACTAGAGACCCGACGAGGAACTGCAAGCAAGTGACGCCCAGGCGCACGCCTTATTCTGCCCGGAGGCGCAATCCTTGTCTCTCCTTAACCCTTATCATCAACGGCCAAACGCCCTCTTTTTTATACAGGAATAATACGGATGGGACCTGAGTATTTCATTTACCTGAATACTTGCCTCCCTTTTCTGTAAATACGCAATGTTTACTCCGTTATGTTTTATTTGTATTTCCTATAATACATGTACAGTTTTTTTCCATTTTATATTTATTGAGAAATGGTATTTAGATGCATTCGTGATGTAATCACTTTATGTCGGCATTAATGCATTCTACAGTTCATTGAGTGGTATTATGAGGCCGTAGGATACGGTTATTTTAAAGTGAGGTTGGGGACCCCACACAGATGTTCCTTTAAGTAGACCTGTACGGCACAGACACGCCAGTCATGTATGCCCATCACTAACAGTCGGTAAGATACTGCCCCCATGTGGCGAAGAAAAGAAACGGCATATGGGATAGAATAATATGAGTTGAGTGCAGCGCTAACTACCAGTATGTCGATATTTCGTTTTGCTCTGCGTTGGAGGCTGTGAAATACTATCATTGTCCTGAAAGTCTTGAGAATTGAGTGTTAAACACAACAAATCGGTTAGCAGTGGTTAATACTCCGTGACCTGAACTTCTTCGGTCAGTAGTTCTGATTACCTGATTTGGGCCCCAGCATTAAGTCCGCACTTTCTCTTTATCAAACCAAGTTTTTCTTTGGTGTTGTCATTACAGGTAACAATTTTCTTCTGAATCCGACCCCTCACTGAATGCATTATATTTAACATATTTAAATCCGAACCCGTTTAATTTATTTACTTTCCATGACTTGTATTTTGCACACAGGTGAAATGCACTTCACATCATAGTGTGTTTCCGATAACATGGAATTGTGGAAGTTTGTATTGCACTTTATTATTTGCAACACAGAAATCAATCCACTGATGTGCAAATGATCCACAACAATGTAAATATCTCTGTATTGTATTATCTACAAAAATACGGAGCGATTTGTACACGTGAAGGGAGTTTGCATATGTGTGAATCACGTTACATTTATGACTTCCCTCCTGTTTATTTGCGATTTTTGTCCAATTCCTGCCGTTGTTGATCTGCAGAAAAAAAAAATCCAGGAATTTGAGGTGCAGTTATTAGCTACACCAGCAGGTGGCGAAGGCTAAAAATAAGAGTAGCTATTTAAGCTCCCTTAAGCTGGCTCCGCTACAATCTTTCGCAAATAAAAAAATACAACGTTTTTTTTGTGCAAAAGTTATGATTTGATTATTGTTAAGATTTCTGCAGCTTAATTTTCTAGAAAATAGCAATAGAAAATAACCCCCTACAACAGCGCACGGACATAAAATCGGTCTGGTTTTTTTAGTGCCCTCTTTGTGCCCCAGAAATATTTGGATCGCCAAGAGTCAAGCGCTTATTTTCGTGCACAAAATAAATTCTGTGGCACAATTTATTTATTATTAGTACTATTTCAGGACGAAATCAAGTGCTGTCTTGCTACATTGTGTCCGCAGAAAGACAAATTCCAGTTACATTTTGTCCATAAAAGTGTAAAGACTTTCACTCAATGTTTCATTTTGTGCACAGTATTTATATCAGCACCTTGCATTTCGTGCACATGTATCTGCTTTCTTGAATTAAAGAAAGTCAGTTTATGGACAACGTGCATTTCGTGTATCAAAGAAAGCTATTTAGTGGACGAAATTCATCGATTTAATGATTCAGTTATTGGCTCGTTCATTCAGTCATTGGCACCGACTAGGCACGGAGGAGAGGTGCCAAGTTAGCAATATTGGCATGGACTAGGCAAGGGGGTGCAGCTAGGCAAAGGGGGCGCCAGGTTAGCAAGTTAATAAAAGGGGGCACCAAGTTAGCAATGGGGCGCCAGCTAGGCTAGGGCCGTGCAAATATCCAAGGGGGACGCCAAGTTAGTAAAAGGGGGCACCAAGTTAGCAAAGGAGCCATCAACTAAGCAAATTGGGCGCTGACTAGGCAAAGGGGGAGCCAAGTTAGCGAGTTAGCGAAGGGGTGCCAAGTTGGCAAAGGCGGTGCAGACTAGGCGATGGAGGTGCCAGGTTGCAAGGGGCTGCACCAAGTTAGCAAAAATCCGAAAATAAATGGGCGGGAAGTCAGAAATGTAATGATTCACACATAGATAGGAAGTGATCCACAAAAATGCAGAAACCATTTTCATGTGTACAAATTCACTCCGTATTTTGGTGGATATCATTTTACACAACACAAATAAAAATACATACATAGTTGTGGATAGTTAAACATTTGTGGATCATGATACATATTTGTGGATTGTCTCCTGTGGGTTACAAGTAATAAAGTCCCACAAAAAAATTCCATGCGGAATGGTTAGTAATGAGATTAAACTTGTCTGTAATACAATCGACAGGAGTGACATGGGATACTGTAAATGTAGCAGACACGGCAAACGATAGTGCTGGGAACGGCAGCGCTTTTCATTAATGAAAGTCGAGGGATTTGAATACGGTATCCGAAGCACGCAAGGACATGGCCGTCCGATTTGGAGTTTTAAAAATCCTGATAAATCAACAATAATCGTCACGACTAGCCTTGTATATTTTTACTCACTGTTGTTGTTTATCACAGTTTATCACGGAGCTATTGGCTCCGGCGCGTTAGCCTGCGCGCATCTGCCTGCTCGGCTCCGGCTCGGCCCTCGCCCCACACCCCCCAGTGATGGCGGTGGATGCTGCCGCCGATGTCCCGAAAGCAGCGCTCGAAGTCACGGAGATGGACGAACGGGTAAAGCAAACATGCATCTACACCGCCTAATGCTGATGTCGTAACGGAATACGTCGACCTATACAATATATGCGTATGTATATATATATATATATATATATATGAAATGCGTTTATTTTTACGTGCCAATGATCAAACGGCTAAGCAACAGAAATGCAGGATTCATGCCCTGACAAGAATGCGTAAGAGAAATTAATCGTGAATATTTAAATATAAAGATTATTCTAGTATTATAAGAATTGATTAAATACGCAGACAGGAGATGCTGCAATGACGCATTGGCCACAAACGGGGATAAAAGCTCAACCGAAACCTGAAAGCGCGCATAAAATGTGCACATTTAACGTGACTTTCTGTGCGAGTGGCGGGGCATTTCTCGATTCTTCGATTTAAAAAATAACTCAGAGATTTTTTTGTTGATTTTTTTTTTAAATTCATCCTCATCCTGCCAGTGCAGCGTATCGTATTTTATGACACATTATTGAACCCAGTGTAGCCTACTGTTTTTATTCTGCTGCAGCTGAGACCTGTGTTAAAGTCAAGCGGTATTCATTTTTTACAGATTATTTTTAAGAACCTGAATGACTAAGATAAAGAGAGAGACAATATTGCAGCAATTAGCAACACTTGAAGCGATTTTTTTTGTGGTCGGATCAGTCGTCCTGAGAAGTTAACTCAGTAGGTGAGTCGGGAACATGCGGCTTTGGCGCATATCAGCCTAACCTGTTCCGCGACTGTCGGGCGGCCCGGAGCGTGGGGCTGTCAGCTGATCTGCGCTCGCTCTTCCGATCGGGGAAGGGCGCTGCGCTGCTGCGGGTCGCCAGCTCCGGGTGCCCCCTTTCACGGTGAGTCTAGTCAGGGTGCCCCCCTTTTTAAATAGGCATGTGCATATCTAACAGTCGCGTTTCTGTATGATCGGCAGTCTGCAAATCCGGCTTCGGTGATCAAAGAGAAAATCCTCAGAAAATGTTTCTCGTGAGCCGTAAAGTGCGATGTTTCTGCACTATTTTCACTAGCGCATCTTAATCAAATGAATGTAATATTAGGTAATCTGACAGTGTGTTGCATTATGTCCTTGTTATATTAATAAGCGTACTAATAACAGTGAAACGTTTCTCTAGTATTCACCGTCACTCTAACGTGTCCCGCCGGATGCAAGGCACGGTTTCAATGTAGTGAAAAATAAGTGAACCCACCACTGAAAGTTCCGATTAAGTCTTGTGACCTGCTGAGAACCCAGGCTTAACACAATGTAGATTACACATGAACTCGATTGTGTTGTTTTTACAAGCGGGACCGAGCCGGTTTGAAATCATATTTAACTACAGCTGGACTCAAAAGTTCATGGAAGAAATGTTAGCGGCAATGTGGCGAAAAAGAGCTAAGGATTACGGATTACGGCCCATATGACCTAATTTGGGTGACTGACGATTCGGGGCTGTTGCTATGATACCAACTAGTGAGATCAGAACGTGCCTTATATTTTGTTCCCCAGGTTAAATGACACCTTCTGCATGGCTGCTGTCAGGTTCATATCTATCAGGAACTGCATAATTAATAAGCACTGTCTGCTATGTATTTGTCCTGCGCAGCAGTGTGGTGCACAGACTTCTTGCGGGGCAGGTGCTTTTCGAAGGGGGGCTATGATTCCCCCAGGTAAATTATGCCCCAACGTAGGCTGTTGGAACGGGGCGCTAAGAAACTCAAAAGGGGGACACTTTTAGTCATTTGGGCAAAAACGGCAGGTGCTTAGGTCCTGGGTTTCTAACCGGGATATTCACTCAGCTCAACACCACAGAAGAAAAAGGTGCATTTCTGTTTACCCCCCGATCCGTGTTCTGCCTTTACTGAAGAGCGTCGCAAGCAGAATGAAGAGTGACGTGGAGTCCGGCAGCACGCTGGAGTCCGGCGCAGCAGCTATACAGTGCAGGGACGTCTGCAGGTCCTACGGCAAGCTGAGGGTGCTCAATGACCTCAACCTGACTGTGCCGCGTGGACAAATGTGAGTGTCTCCTCTGCCGGCAGTCAGCACTGAGGGGGCATAGCCACCTGCAGCTGATCTACAGCGTCTGCCAGGTTGTTTGGTCTGTGGGAAGTTTAGATCCACATAGTGATAGATACCAAGTTATAGATGCTATTGATGTTTCGTCCATAAGTGGTGCTAGAAAATATTATAGAATAGTGACACTTAACCCCTGTGGGGAGAACTCACTTTTTGCCTGCAGTGTCTTGTTCTCAATGCAGCAGACACATACGGGGGGTCACAGTGCAGGGTCCGCCAGGCTATTTATACCAAGGCTGGGGCTTGACCCAGCACCCTTTTGAGCAACTTTTTGAGAGAGGCTTAGCCCACACCCAGCTACTTGCCAGACAGTCCACATTCCTACCAGGAGCTGGGAAGGAGCAAAAATGTGGGCCGTCTCTGGGACTGGAAAACACTGAGATATCTTATTGGCAGGCACTCCTGATGGTCGGATGTACCCTCGTTCCTTCTCATAGCTACGGCTTGCTGGGGCCGAGTGGCTGCGGCAAGACCACGCTGCTGAAGTGCATTGTGGGAACGCTGACGATCTCGCGGGGTCACATCACGGTGCTGGGGAAGCCCCCCGCCTTTCCCGGACATGGGGTGCCGGGTAGGATGGTCGGGTACATGCCTCAGGTAAAGGCCAACAAGTTCATCCGAGCTATTAGAGCAAGTCAGACATTTTCAGCCTCTGGGAGTGATCTCACAGGTCTTGTTTGCGTGTGAATTTCAGTCCGTCAGAGTCTCCTCCCTGTTGCCTTGGACTTGAGTTCCTAAACCTGAACTGTACTATATTCCCGACCTCCAAGGGGAAATTCATTTCCATTGTCATTCTCAGGATCTGGCCTTGTACAACGAGTTCACCATCAGTGACACCTTGTGGTTTTTCGGCCGCATCCACGGCCTCTCCCGAAAGGACACGCAGACCCGGATGCAGTTCCTAATTGAGTTCCTGGATCTGCCCCAGAAATTCATCCTGATTCGGAACCTCAGGTAAGCACCTGCTTCCATTTCTGTCCTGTTCTGTTTTCGCCATCGCTGGTGTTCCTTCGCTAATCTGTGCCCCCGAGCCCCCTAAAACGGAGCAGCCGTGAGCATTTCTGGGCCACTGAAGATTCTGTGTCACTGTTACACATTATTTTCAGTCATGGGGCACATGGGGCATTTTCTGACATTAGAGCTGAGTTGAGGTACTAAGGAAAGCCAGAAATAGTAAGGTTATTGTATGGGATTTCATTCAAGGTATCCTGCAGATGTTTGGGATGTTGTACAGTGTGATACATGCCGGAAGGTGCTGATGCAGTGGTCATTCGGAATCAACTGCAGGCACCATATTGTTCATGTGGCTTCTGGCTGATGTTGGGCAACATTTTGAGAAAAGAAGAAGGCACAAGAGCTTCCAAATATCAGGTTTTTTGGGCAGGTTGTTGTCAGAGGGTACCCTACTTTGTCGACAGTATAACGCTGAGGGGTTGCGATGATAAAAATGACTATTAAGCAAAGTTAATTAATCAGTTAGTTAGTTCGTTAGGCAGCACGGTGGCACAGTAGTTAGCTCAGTTGCCTCGTACCTCTGGGACCCAGTTTTGGACCTCTGACATGGCTCCATGCATGTGGGTCTTGCATATTCTCCCCAGGCACTCCACTTTCCCTTCACAGTCCCCAAACATGCTAAGGTTCAGAGTTTGCTCTGTGATGGGTTGGCATCCCAGCCTTGTGCCCGTCGGGTCCATACCCCCTGCGATCCTGAATAGGACAAGCGATTTTAAAAAATGGATGGAATTCGTTAGTTTAGGCCCCAAGGTTTTGGGGCTTTGACAATGTCTTTGCGGTTGAAGCCAATGTCAGTCTGAATTCACATACAAATTTGGCCCAAATCTCCTGTTTATCCTGCCCTCTTGCCTGCTGACTCTGAGCTCTCATTGGTGGCCCGGCTTATCAGTCTCAGGCCATGTGACTTGTGGCACACCCATGAATTCCAGCTGGGCCACATGAATATCTTGGCGTGGGAGACAAGAGGTCGCCTTTACAAGTGGCCTTTCAGCCATTCATTCATTTGCATCCAATCAGGGCACAGGGTGCCTGTAACCTCTTCTCCAGAAGCCACCAATCCCATTCATTTTCCCATAGGCCTGAAACAGGATCTAGAAGAGGTCTTTTGTGCTCACTTTCCAGTAAAAGGAGCACCAGGCTCATTATTGCATCAGTCTGACGCTGGTACATTATGACTAATTGTTTCCCCGTCCTGTTAAACAAGTGGGTCAAGGCATTAGAAGGCCTGTTTTCAGAACGGCAGGCGATCTCTAGTGGCATCAGCGTGACGCCAGGGGCACCTCGGCATTCCCACACCCCCGTCACATGGCGGCCGTTCTGAGGAGTGTCCCTGTAGCCCGCATAAGCTGTAAGAAAAATGCTGGGCATGGCAGTGCTGTTTGCAGCACCAGGCCCAGCTGATAGGGCCGGGACTGGTCCGGCTGGTTCTCGCCGTCTCTCTCGTAACTCATGGGGAGAGTCGGTCATCTCCTAAATTGAAGTACAAGCCAGTCTTTTGCAACCTGTGGGCGTGTAAGAGAATGCAGTCATTTCATGAACTGCAAGCCTGCAAGTTCAAATGGTGCTGTGTAGTTCAACGGTTACATTAAAATAAAGAGTGAAACAATTTTTTATTCGCCATTTATACAAGCACATAGGAATTGTTTGGTGTGGTCTGGCCACCTTCTGAACGCAGACAGAGATCCCTAATCCACAGAGTCATACATCACTGGAAATAACTACCACATGTGCATTTACCTGGTTAAGTACAGTAAAGTTAGTGTAAGTGACTTAGAGTAAAGGGTTACACTTGTTGGGTTTTGTGGGATTCAAACCCACATCCTTTGCTAGCATAAACGGTGCTAACCATTGTTAACACACTACTGTACTTCTTGAGCTACAGAAGTAGGGAGGGGTTGGCTTTGTAATAACAGGAGTGTGGTGTGGGAATTAAGGAATTGGGCCCGTATTGCATTTCACATGAGGCTTATTTATTCCTCTGTCCCTGCCGCCCCCCCCCCCCCCCCCCACCGCAGTGGAGGGCAGAAGCGGAGAGTGTCGCTGGGTGCCGCCTTGCTCCAAAACCCCCAGCTGCTGATACTGGATGAGCCCACCGTAGGGGTGGACCCTGTGTTACGCGCCAAGTAAGTGCTCCCAGCCTTGCTTTATAGCAGGCCTCACCCCCAGTACCGGGCCTGCTCTCCACCCTGCACATGTCCCTGGCCACAGTGTCGCATGACACACCCACCGCTGGGCCTCATCTACAAGCAGACCTGCAGGGTGCCATCTACTCGCCTTTATCACACTACATGACAATGCCTGCACCCTCAATGCCACACCCCAGCCCACCACAGGTCATCTCAGGTCCCAGTTCTCATCACGTGCCTACGGGGGACACTGGCATCACAAGGGATTTGAGGCATGATTTATTGAGGGCCACTCTGTGTGCCACGTGTATACTGTTCTGGTCCAACCGGGTTCTGTTTCTGTTTTAATGACCACTGCTTCATGTTTATGATAGGTAGTTCACTTATTGATGTACAGTAAGTCTGGATACAATGCACAGTTCAGTTTACAATACACAGTTCCATTAACAATGCTCGGTTCTGCTGGTTATGATGCACAGTTCAGTTTATTATACACAGTTCAGTTTATGATACACAGTTCTTCTGTGTACAATGCAAAGTTCAGTTCATGATGCACAGTTCCATTTCTAATACACTGTTCCATCAACAACGCTAAGTTCTGGTCACAATGCACGATTCAGCTTGTTATATACAGTTCAGGTTATGATACACAGTTCTTCTGTGTGCAATGCGCAGTTCTTCTCGTTATGAAACACAGCTGAGTTTACGATACACAATTTAGTTTATGATATACAGTTCTTCTATCTATGATGCACAAATCGTCTGTTTACGATGCATTACAGTACGCAGTTCTCCTGTTTGTCATGCACAGTTGTGTTAGGATGCACAGATGTTCAGTTCATGACCACTCTTCTGAACTTGTAGTTCCTCTGTCTGCTTCTGCTCTGCTCACTTTCTGCTCTGCATCCTGATTAACCCTTTCCCACGAATTTGCCTTTGTTGCTTGTGTGCATTGTGACACCTCCCTCTCCACCCTGAGCCCGGTGGCATGCTCTGTGAACTAGTTTCACAGAGAACTACCTGTGAACTACCTTTCCAGATAAATTCTCACTCAGTTCAAACTGATTGTGTTCACATTAATTTATTTAATCCAAACCCAATGCGCAGGTGAGGGAGACAGCACATAACAAGCTGTCAGGAGCCGGCTTAGGTACAATGCACTCAGAGATTGAGTGCCGTTGACTGAATAAATGACATGTATGCTGAACATGGAGCTTAGAGCAACTCACTAGTATTGGAATCATTTGCATTGATTTGTCCTTTTGTTACATAATTCATTCAATCATTTTCATCATTACTGGTTTTCTCAACGGGGTTTAATGCTATTAAATATATAAGATGGAATAACTCTTCTTTATGTGCCTTGGCACATGCATTCATGTGTTGGTTCTCCAGCAGGACCTGCTTTTGAGCTTTTACATTTTTAGCACACAGAGCAGCATTTTTGAGAAATCAGACCCAGCTAGTCCCTGAAGCAACTGGGGGTTGTGGGTCTCACTGAAGGGCCAGACGGTGACATTACTTTTTGAATCAGCAACCTCCCGATTCCAGGCACCGCATCCGGACCCACCGAGCTGCACACCGCCCCCATAGTCTGTTCATTAGCCTTCGCTTATTTTAGGTGACATAACATCAGTCCAGCGGTGGCCCGGTGGGTTACACTGTAACTTCAGGCCTCCTTTGTACATGCTCCCTGCGCTTGATTGTATGCTCTGCTTTTGTCGTGGTGAACAGGCTCTGTGATGAACTGGCTTCCCATGCACAGTGTCCTCTGTCTTGTCCTTCCTAGAATAGACACCAGGCCTGCAGTGACCTGGAACTGGATTAGCGGTTATGGAGAATAGATGCAAGGTGTCCACCCATTTCGTTGTAAATGCATAAATATCGATGGCGGTTTAGGTGGAACATATGAATAGTGATTGTGTCATCAGGACGCAGGTCGAACATATTGGTGAGTACCATTAGGAATTTGGCTGATCCCCATAGACCAATCCGGTCCGCACAGGGTCCTACAGACAGTCCACATTTTTGCTCCCCTAACGAGGAGTGTCTGACAAGGAGCTTGGTGGGAGCAAAAATGTAGACCGTCTTGTGGGTCCCCGAGGGGCGGATTGGGGAACGCTGCTATAGACACTTTGTAGGACGCTGGCCTGTTTAGGACCCCACACTAAGCTCTCACCCTCATCCCTGCTCCACACGCTCAGGATCTGGCAGCACCTGGTGCAGATCGTGAGGGACGGAGAGGTGTCCGTCATCATCACCACGCACTACATTGAGGAGGCTGGGCAAGCCCACGTGGTAAGAGGGGGCTTCCCCAATCTGCCGTCCTTTAGCACTGTCTCTGAGGTGGTCCCCAAGGGTAGCTGTAGGTTCAGATCCCCACCTTAGCTGGGTCCAAATGGAACAGTCCAAAAACATACAGACACCTGTCAGGCAAACCACTGTCCCCAAATTAGTTTATGACAGTGTGTGTCCTGCAGTGGCCTGACATCCCCCTGGCGTGTCCCATGCTTCCTGGAATAGGCTCCCCATGACACGGTTCTAGACATGGAATGTGGAACACATCTGAACAAGGAGGAACATAAAATCATGTCCGCTGGTCTCTTTGCTGTAGAGAAAGGCAATTATGCCTTTTTTTTTTAAACTCACGTATTTCAGGCTTTAATTAATAAAGCTTTACGGGTCTGCATTAAATTACACATAGGTAATCTGTTCGTGATCACCCCCCCCCCCCCCCCCCTGTATGCTGCTTGGGTGACAGGAAGTGGCTCATTCGGCAGGCGTGAATTACTGGGCGCAAAACGACAGCACAAAACAATAGCTTCTAGACAGGAGACAGCCGTTTCTTTTTCATGT
The DNA here is from genome assembly GCA_026780765.1 of Petrocephalus schoutedeni. Classification (NCBI taxonomy): domain Eukaryota; kingdom Metazoa; phylum Chordata; class Actinopteri; order Osteoglossiformes; family Mormyridae; genus Petrocephalus; species Petrocephalus schoutedeni. Next base: position 7,078,921 of record JAODKL010000062.1, read on the forward strand.
CCCCGCATGTGTTTTTACTTTTTTCCGCCGTCGTCTTTCCTGTTCTTACACCTCCCGCGCAACGTGATGAGCTACTGTGCAAAAAGCACGAGAGAGGGCCAGATTCACGGCGGCTGAGGAAGGAAGCCCTTCTTAGCCTCAGGGGGGAGTTAAAATGCAGAACCAAAAGTATTTTAGGGAAATCACTTCAGTCTTCGTACGGGCTGGAGTCGTTCCTAACGGCTGGTCTTCACAGTGACCCAGTGTGCTGGTCGCACGTCCCCTCTACAGCGGGACACGCCTCTGCTGCATTTTTCCCTTTCAGAAGACAGGCAGAAGGTCAAACGGCGAGGCGGGACGCAGAAATGCGGCCCATGGGCCGCCCAGCCACTGCACTTCCCGTTCCAGAGTAACCAGCGGCAGGTGCAGGCCGAGGAGACGACTGAAATTCTTGGTGGTTTCTTGGTCGATCTTTTGCTCTCCCCAGGTCTCAGCATGGAGGCCATCTGCTGTAGCACAAAAGCCTTCAATAGATTGTGACGTGAAAGTCGTTTTTCTGGGCGACCACTTCCTTACGGTCTCAGCCACTGTAAAGCTGCAACGCGAACCGCTGCACTGCACATTCACTGGCCAAGATTTCTGAAGACAGCAAAACTTTTTAGTTTTTTTCCAAGTGAACAATTAGGGCCAATTAGATAAACAAGCTCCAGGCCAATTTAAACCAAGGCATATAGACTTGGAGGTTACATCGAACACGCGGACTGGCACCTTTTTCACCATCTCAGGCCGTCTTGTCTTTCCTCCGCGCAGTGGGAGAAGAGCACTGGCAGCTATCATGCTACATTACCTTTAAAGGTGACGACACGTGGACATTACCTTTAACGGTGACGACACGTGGACATCACCTATAACGGTGACGACACGTGGACATTACCTTTAAAGGTGACAACACGTGGACATTACCTTTAAGGGTGACGACACGTGGACATCACCTTTAAGGGTGACGACACGTGGACATTACCTTTAAAGGTGACGACACGTGGACATCACCTTTAAGGGTGACGACACGTGGACATTACCTTTAAGGGTGACGACACGTGGACATTACCTTTAAGGGTGACGACATGTGGCCTAATGATATACTGTCATTACCAGACTTCTGCCTCAGTCAGCTGATACCTGGGGTGAATTGACAATGTTTGCAGTAGACAGTGTTCTTCCTGGTGGTAAATATGGTTCTTGGGTAAACTTCTCTAGCTGTAGCTGTATGTACATAACAAAAGTCTTGTCTTAAGATATTAGTCGTAAGCCAAGGCTGCCTAACCCTGCTCCTGGAGATCTCCCACCCTGCAGAGCTCAGGTGCAGCCCTAATTTAACACACCTGACACAGATAATCCGGCCCTTCAGTAGCATCTCAGTATTAACACCAGCTTTAGCGGCTACTTATGTCATAATGTTCTGTCGTAAGGTGTCAAATTTTTTTGGTGAATTTCAAATACATTTAAGTTGACATCCAGAGAGGGAATATAAAGAATCTTTGTTTTGCACTGCTCACAGACATTTGTATAATGCATAGCTTCAGCCTTCTCATGATGAGTGCATCAATCGGCATGACACATGGTGTGTGTGACCATCAGCTCATCTGTCCGTCGCCATGTCTGCCCATCTCTGTGTCTGCCCGTCTCTGTGTCTGCCCGTCTCTGTGTCTGCCCATCGCCGCGTCTGCCCGTCGCCGCGTCTGCCCGTCGTCGCGTCTGCCCGTCTCCGCGTCTGCCCGTCTCCGCGTCTGCCCGTCTCTGTGTCTGCCCGTCGCCGCGTCTGCCCGTCTCTGTGTCTGCCCGTCTCTGTGTCTGCCCGTCGCCGCATCTGCCCGTCTCTGTGTCTGCCCGTCTCTGTGTCTGCCCGTCTCTGCGTCTGCCCGTCGCCGCGTCTGCCCGTCTCTGTGTCTGCCCGTCTCTGTGTCTGCCCGTCGCCGCATCTGCCCGTCTC
>JAODKL010000062.1:7088974-7106319 GCA_026780765.1 Petrocephalus schoutedeni
CCCCCCCCATGGCCCCCCCCCCCCCCCCCCGGCCTCGTACACAGCGCCAAATTACGCCCAAAGGTCATTCTGCCGTTTTGTCAATAAGTGGTCCCACTTACCTGTCCCATGCCAAAAACCAGAAAGCTAGCAGCTCATATGACCCCAACTGAGGCGGTGAATACATTTTAATGAGCGGGATCAGATTCAGATGATGTTTGTTACGGGGATGGTCACAAACAGGGTTTCTGTCCAAGCAAAGTCTGAGGCATTGGGTTCTGCTGTTCCGCAGGGTGGGACCTGTCACGGATGATGGTGTGGCGTGGCTTCATGGTCACCTTGGGGTGGAACACCTTCTTCCTGATCCTGGCCACGGTCATCCTCAAGCTGCGCACCTGAGGGGTGGAGTAGGGGAATGTCCGGCACGTCCGGAGTCGGGGAGTGTCGCTAGGCGAGGTGCAGGCTCCAAAGACTAGAGCAGGCCTCACTGGCTACTGGCTACACTTCTTGTTTTACTGGCTGAAGGGGTGGGGTTTTTACCCCCCCCCCCCCCCCCCCCCCCCCCCCCCCCCCCCCCCCCCCCCCCCCCCCCCCCATCGCATCCTCCTCCTCATGCCCACATTGGCTGGGTCCGGTGCTGTGTGATTATTGGTATAAATTACCTCAGGACTCCCCTGTCACCCTTAAAATGATCGACTTTTACAGGCTGGTCTGGGTGTGAGGGCTTGGTTATTGTAACTAATCACAGAAAAATATGTGAATATAGTGTATGAGAGAGGCAGAAATATATAGCTTCCTTGGTCATTAAATTTGTACATATTGTACTCCGATGATACCCAAAGGTGAGAGAGTCATCGTATGATGACTCAAAATAGTCTGATGGCGTTTAATCTCTCACTTCAGATGTGCAATGGCATTGAACCCGCATGACTGCTGTCTACTATGGTGCCAAGTAAGGACAGAGCAGAACCAGACTGGATTTTATTTGTGTTTTTTTGTGTCTGGAACCAAGGCTGAGCCTTTAACCGCAAGAACATGGCACAAGTAATGGGGCTGTCCGTAGACGATTTATCGCTGTATTGATTGACCTCATAATGCGGCATCCAAGTGCTGTGAAATTAAACCAGCAATAGACTCATTAATGAAGCACAAATACCAGCTATATTTAAAAGTATTAAATAAATTAAAAGTGACCTAGCTAATAATTTCCTGGCACTTACCTCAGCCAAAAAGAATCTGATAGATTTTTATTTAAAAAACTATATAGCACTCCTAGCTATAACCATTTGAAATATTACGAGCTGTAGACTACGATGATAAATATTTGTTCATGTAAGTCTCACTAAACAAACCTCGGGTGAGAGGTAAATTAATGGCCATGAGGAACAGTCTTCTATATCAATGTTTCCCAACCCAGTCCTCGAACACTAGACTGCCCACGTTTTTGCTTCCTCTCAGCTCCCAGCACACCTGTACTAGGTATTCGGTGTTCCTGATTGGCTGGGAGCTGGGAGGGAGCAAAAATGTGGACTGTCCGGTGTACCCCGAGGACTGGGTTGAGAAACACTGTTCTATATGACTGTCTTCTCGTGTAGGCCAGCACAGCAATCATGGGGCCCCACAATGGAAATGGCCCGGTTATAGGTGGGTCTCTGGGTCTGAAGCTTCCTCATATGGCACAGGGCTGCGAAGCAGTGAAGGAAAACAAATGCATGTATCCTGGTGAGGCCAGTTGATGGCCTGCTGAGCACTAACAATGCTCATTTGTGCCAGGCAGAGGAGGCGTCGTCCATTGGTAATCGTGACTCCCCCCTTCCGTGCAAGCGACCGCCGCTGAGCCCAGCAGCTCCGCATCCATTTGGCTGTTTTCACAAGCAGTACCATTATAATTAGGGGTGGTGAGGGTGCTGCAGCACCTCCTCTGGCTGTTGGTGGTAATGCAGCATCAGAATACCGTAATGCAGCATGCCCACGCCTGTCATTTCATCACCGAAAAATATAACGTTACGTTAATTATCTTGCAATGGCTCACAGGCTACTTTACGATTACTTCTAAAAAAGGACTACCATTGTACCGAAGATACAAAAGAACTTTAGTAAAGTCTAAAGGTTGTTTGCGACTTTCAGCACCTTGAATTCAAAACATCTCCACGCACCCACGCTCTCGTCGTCTGCTGAATTGCTTTGTGCCATTGAGGAGCCAGAGGCTCATGTTTACATTCAGGCCATCGTGGCTGGAAGAAGCTTCTGATGGACCCAGTCTGATACCAGTACAAAGGTCTGAGTGCAAACTTGTTTGTGTGTTTTCCAACATCTAGTATTTTTTATATGTATTTTTCTCTGTATTTTATTAAACTTAATAAAGCCAATTTGATTCTTCATCTGAACACTTTTTGGAGACTCGCGTCAGCTGACGAGTCTGAGGAATATACGTAATTGTAAACCAAATATATTTAGGGATGTTTGATGGAATGGGAATGTTATTAAACTGTCAAGACTGCTGGGCACTGATTTTTACCAAGCGAGGGCTGGGGAGCTGGATATCATAACACCCAATCTGGACATGGATCAGTGAGGACCTTCATGCTGTATCGCAAATGACAGAATACTGCAGTGGTGTACTGCCATGTGATAATTAACCCTACGACACTGTTGTTTGCCCTCTCTCTGTGCCCTGCCCCCTACATTTACTTTGATGAGACAATAACAACAATCTGTTCCTCTGCATGGGGCCATGTTCCGTCTTCGTGGTTGTACCCAGCTGCCCATGCTAAAGTGGGAGTGAGCTCCACGGGACTGGGGTGGGGTGCTGCTTGTGTGCGATCTTCATAATCAGTTACTCAGCTGACTGGGAGTTGAATTGCTCGGGGATATAATTGCTTCCGATTGCTTCGGGTCCCGTGACGTCTATGACGTGCGAGCTGGGGCAGCACAATGGCTCCCGTGGCCTTAGTTTGCTGTCTTAGCTGTAGCAGTATTTTGGGTCCCGGCCCACTTCCTCTCTTGGAGTCTCCTCCCTCCTCTGCCTGAAGCTGTGTGTATATGGACGTCCTCCAAGGAAATCTCTCTTTTTTTTTTCTTTTAAAACAATAAATCTTTGTATTAAATGGTCCCGGGTTGCTCTTTCTTGCAGAAGTTTCGCTGGGTGACTGCTTTACTATACTATGAGTACTAAAGAGTAGTCTTTTTGCTTATAAATAGTAAAGGCATATAAAGACGGTGCAACTTTCAGATGACGATGTACTGCAGCTTCTGGTTCACTAGCACACATACGCCCCCCCCCCCCCCAGGTCCACTCGACCCCTACTGGAGTGTCCCATTAGCATTTCGGAACAGTTTTCTCTCAGTGGAGGGAGACAGCCTTCAGTACCATGTTTATTCAATATGGTCCCACTTTGCTCAGAGACAAGTGGACGTTCCCAGCCGTGACGATGCAGCCAGCAGCTGTGCTTTAACACCACACACTCCTCCCCCTGCATATCCTGGCCCCTCTTTCATATTTCATATTGGCCCCCCCCAGCAGTCAATGGAGATTTTCCCCTGTGGGATGAACCTGCAGCCACTCGAATTAAACATTATTTAATTTAGTTGTTAAGTACTTCACATAGGTTACATTTCTACTAATAATGGGATATATATTTCTCAGAATGCTATAGCATCATTAATATTCCATCAGCATTAATCACAATTTTATTACCTCTATGACTGCTTCCACTCTCTGTAACAGCTGGTTTTTCTTTTAACTTACTAGTACCTATCTAGATTTTGCCATAATTATGCAGAAACATAACAGAAATTGCAACAGAAGTAAAGAACAGTAATATGCACTCTCCATCCCCCCACCCCCACCCCCCCTACGCCAATGGGGCTGACAATCCACCTTGGTCATGAGACATGAGTATATGAGTCTTACTTTTTGGTCACAAACACACTTCAACTTCACCCCCCCCCTCCCGTATGCCAGTGAGAAGGTCACCGCAGTTTTGATGCCACCTGCGTCACAGTGTCCGGCACGAGTCACGAGGGGCTCTTATTGTCACCGGTTGCCAATGAGCATGTCACTAAATGTGCGCTTGGACCTGTGGTGCTAATCCTCCAACAGGATGGGTCACCAGAGGGATCACTGCTGTACCGGTGGCAGCAGAATCTGTGTAGCTCCTGTCTGGTCCACAAGGCCTGGTTAGACTCGCAACCAAAGAAATACATGAGCCTGTAAAGGGCAAGAATACAGTTCTCCTGCTCCCTGCATCTGCTTTGAGGAGGCAGGGTGAATAATACACCAGGAAATTTATGGCAACTAACCTGCAAGGCACCAAAGTTACTTTTCAAGGAAATACACATACAGGCACTCTACATGCACGCAGACACACGCACATAGACATTGTTTTCATATCTTTGTGGGGAACGTCCATTTATATATAACGCTAATTTCAACTATGATATCCTTAACCCCTGCCTGGCCATAACCTTAACCATAAGTAACCAAATGAAATAAAAGGTTCTTGACATTTTCCATTTTTTGATTGCAATTGCAGACTTTTAGAAAAATGAGTTTCCCCTTGTAGGGACCAAAAAGTATGTCCCCAAAAGGTCAAAATAATAGGTTTTTATTGAATATATCCATATAACACACACACGCGCGTGTGCACATATGCATGCCTGCAGCGTGCATGCATAAAAAATCCAGCCGTCCGCTCTCTCCCAATGAGTTTGTGATATTTCAAACATTCTGTAAACATGTCTGTGTACATGGTTACTGTTGCCACGGCTCCCCGACAACAGCAGCCAGGCCAGCGTCCAAACACTCGGCTGTTGGCGAACATAGTATTTGGTTTAGCATGAAAGCAACACTTTTTTTTCTTTACTGTGCGATCCCGTGGCACCTAGGCTGACCTCTCAAAGCCCTTTGCTCTTGCCCTCTGCTGGCTCACTTGTACTGCTGAACTCACCACAGTGGCTGTTGCTATGTCATTTTATGTTTAATCAACAACAACACGCAGGCATACATGACCACTATGAAAATAAGTCCTCACGAGGCTGAAAATACCTACTACCCTTACAGAACTACCCTTACAGCCAGATCGGATAGGTCTCATTTTTGGTGGGGAATCAAATGAAAAGGGGAACTTCAAAATGTAGATGTGTTGATCGTATGGATACATGATTAATATATTCATTATACACATGACAAAGGAAAGGCTTTGACTTGGCTTTAATTTCATGCTTATTTTATTAAAGTTTGTTGTAAGTGAGGGGTGGAGTCTACATTGTTTAAATGATTGGATCTGCCAATGCTTGTATGTCATACGTAACTTCAGCTGACTTAAAGCAATTCTCATCCATCAAACATCACGGCCATGCTTTCTTTGGTGAGGTTGGTGAGGTTGGGGGGGGGGGGGTTGTCCTCCTCTGGAACTCCTAGATGAGAATGTTGGCAAAGCACAGCAAGGGTGCTGGAACGTTGTGACTATGGCAACAGGCACAAGACAACTAGTTGGGCGCCAAGGAAGATTACGAGGCGAGGGTGAGGCACTCTGTGGAGAGGCAGTGTGATGCAGCACACTCTGTGGCCGTGTGTGTGAGAGAGAGACAGAGAGAGAGAGAGAGTGCATGCTGAATAATGGGTCTTTGATGGCACAGGATTGCAGAGCTTCAAACTCAAGCACAAACTTTGACTTCATATGAGACAGTCACCCCAGAAACAAAAACTATCAGTAAAAGGAATTAAACCCCAAAGCCTCCTGCTGATCTTTAAAACATAAAGCTTCATAAAGAAAAAGATTCTGCTGCCCGGGTGTTGCAGACACACACTTTAAACTTATTTTTTCCTGTTTTGATAAGCCAGCTTCAAGCATTGTGATATTCATCTGTGATGTTCTGCTGAAGAATGTTGTGATAATTAGAGATAAGTCAGTTTCTCTCTACTCCTCCATGATAGCATGTGACAAAACACAATGCCATGGTGTGACACATTATGTACTTTATCACAAGGTGTGTGTCTGTGAAGTCAAAATTAACTGCACATGAAGTTCAACCTAGTCTTTGGTCTTTCGTTTTATTCTTGTAAATTTGGGTGAGGGGATGTATGCCCGGGAAAGACATACACCTGGCAAAAAAAATGTCCCTTTTCTGCAAAAATCTAACTGATGGAGCCCCGAAGAGCCAGAATTACATTATAATCAGGAGAAAAACTGTCGCAAATCATGAGGGGCTTAGACTGTTGCAGGACTCCAGGTGACCTCTGACATTGCAAGCCCCAGAAGCAGGAGACAGAAGGTCCGCACCCCCAGGGAGCAACAGCCAGTGGCATGCGCATTGCTTTGTGGTGGACAATCTGATGGCAACGATCCTTAGGTGCACAACAAAGATTCGTGACCCATCATCGACTGGACCCCCCTCTCCCTCGAGAGTAACTGTGAAGAAGGACTACGGAGAAGACTCCTTTCTGCCGGGAGATTCAGGCTGTCTTCACAGCTGATTTTGATCTGCTGAGGAGACAAGTCAGCGGCGTGTGGCATTGGCAGGTGCAGAAATAAAAGCGCGATCTTTCTTGGGGAGCGCTATTCCTGCGTGCAGAGCTGCTGTCAGCTCCGTGTTCGCCGAACCATCTGTCCGCCTGCTCCGAAACTCCGCGCGCTGCTTTATCGGGAGCGTTTATTCCGTCAGCCGCGGGAAGCTCTCACCACTCAAATAGGCCTACCTACATGCTTAACTATATCTTATTACTATTATTTCTTTTAACAAATGAATGTTAACAGCTTCATTTCATCATTTTCTCTCAGGATCATGTGTACATACTTTGGAATCCACAAAGTATATTTAAAAGTTTAGCCCGATATGGGGAAGGGTGAAATTTCAAAAAGAAAACATGATTACACTGATCCATTGCGTGTCAAAGCATAAACCAAGATATAATCCTCCACTTTGACCTTAAGGTTTCAGATCCTGGTAAGGACAAGGTTGCCATGGTACTGGGTACAGTACTCCTTAAATCTGACATGGGTTGAAAGCGCCTAATATTGTTTCACTAGCGTGCAGAAAAATGTATGGAAAATCTAATGATTTTTGCGTCAGTCTCAATCACTGGGTATATCCCTGGTATATCCCTGACCTCCTTTCTGTACTCAAGAGACACGTACATGTGGTCTTGATATGTGAAAAAAAGAAAACTATGAAAAAGGAGTGTGAGTTTTCTTTTTTCTTTTGATGAACGCTAAAATCTTTTAATTCCACTGTAGTTCTGTTCTCACTTGAAACGGCCATAAATCTTCTTTTTACGACCTTTCATTATAAGTATTTTAGTCATCGACACAAGCAAAAATAAACTCGTACTAACCCTTCATTACAGTGGGAAAGTTGTCTGTGTGTTTGTAGTGTTTATGCTACCTTTTACGCTAACACCGACTGTGTGTTTGTAGTGTTTATGCCACCTTTTACGCTAACACCGACTGTGTGTTTGTAGTGTTTATGCTACCTTTTACGCTAACACCGAAAGCTGAACAAGAAAGTCTTACTTGCAATACAGAGTTGATTCAGAATTTTTGGCATGGCGAAATACGAATGTCAATTTTACATAACTGATGTAAGTTACAACGAAAGAACTGTGTGGCTCTGAAGACTGACTCACGGGTTGTGTGTCGCTTACTGTCAATAGAAAAGAATGTATGTCAACATGCGGTACACTGTTTCTTAAAGCCAGTTCTCTTCTCATGTATAGTGCATTAAACTATATGACTCAGTGAAAAGCCTGTTGAGCTGCAATTGCATAATGCCTGAGAAAATGTGTCACTGGCTGAGGATTAAGAATGTAAGAATAAAAATTTTAATAATCGGACCTTTCCGCAACAATCAGAACATTCTTTGCTGACATCACTGGTTTCTATCGGGCTTTCAGAGAACAAATGTGTCTTTTTACAGAAGGCAATACACCTACAGTAAATTAACATAATATACGTCCGAGCAATGGATTGCAAAGTACTGTAACCGAGATATTATTTGTGATGACTGTAAAATCAGTCACTACCACTGCATCTTTTATTCATTCCAGCACCAGTGCATATAATTACAGATAAAGCAAGTCACATCGTCGCGCAATCAAGCAGTTAGAAGGCGATGCTTCGGTGCGATGCATTGTGGGAAATGTGTTCGCACAGTTGATCGACAACGTCGGCACTCGTGAAGTTGAACTACATTGCCCATAACCCCTTGCAAAGTAATCGCTCTGACGCGACAGGCTTTTATGCCTATAAACCTTAGGGGGCAGTTACTATTATGATCAGATGGCTTTTACTGTGCTGTGCGGGTGGTGAGTGCAATTAAAGCAAACGGTCAAACAAAGCGGTTCTGTTCTGGACTGGTGCTGAAAATCTGCCACGGCGGGATTTTAAAATAACAGCAGTTATTTGTTAGATCGGCGATCTAAGTCCGGTCCGCTGGTTTCACTCGGAGCGCCCAGCTGCACCGACCGAACCGTTCGGGATCGCCGCGATCGGAGCCGCCGTAAGTACCGTGCACGGCGGCGGCGGTGGTTCCCCGTTTCCCATTCCAGTAATGTGCCACATTTTGTTTGCAGTCGTCAGCTGCTACCTGCTTGGGGTGGACTTATAAAGAGCGCTCGGATTATACGTGGGGACGCCTTAATGCTCTTAATGCCACCTTCCAGGTGACAGCATAATAGAAGCTTAGTCTACAGATATTCACTCCGCTCTGTTTGTGTTATTTTGTGATAACAAGGCGTTGCTATTAGTGTTATCAGCGTTTGATAAGTGTCCGGTTAAATATTCCTTAACCTTGACCTGGTGTTTGGTAGAGCTCCTAGTTTATTGTTATAGCATATTCATAGAGAATGACAGGCTTAACAGCCGCTCGTCTTTAGCTTGCCAGGTGAATGTGTGCCGTTACACATTTATACAATTTGCAAGCACTTACTCAGGTGTCATTTTATAGACTCCTTTAAACACGCTTTCCTTTATAGATGATTTAAGCCAGGCGCATCGGTGCCGATATTGCGTGCAATCGCGCTCAGTGCACTTCTTGGTATCGTTTTGCTGATCAGTTTGCCGTTTGAACCAAAAGAGAGAAGTTTTCTACACTGACATTTGAAAAAATGCTTTTCATCCGTCTTCCGACCTGCGTTAGTTCACGCTGGCGTTATCTGTAAGCCAGCGAGGTTTAGCTATACCGCATCACCTGCAGGAAATCCGTCTGCATTTTAGCTGTTTGAGAGCGAAGTTTTTTTTTACACTCTTCTTCTTTGTTTTGCGCTTCTGCTTTGTGACTTCCCAAGACTTTTCGGCCGCTATCCACAGTGCAAATGTAATCGTGCACATTTTTCCAGGAGAGTTTAGACTGAGCAGGAGGAATTAAAATAACACCCGGGACAGTGCGGCATCAGCGCTTGCTGGGTTATTTTTAATGAGTGATTTGTCTGTATCTTGTCCTGTGAACATCTGGCCAGAAAGACCGTGCCGTTCTCTCGTGATACTTTGGCTCCAGCACCTTTTATTGCCCTCCCTATTCGGGCAAGTTCCTGTGAAGAACCCCGCAGTCTCCTCTACGTGGAAGTGCCCTGTGCACTTTTAGCAGTAAGCCATGTATAACACCCTATTGGCAGGCTGATCTAGTTTTTCCAGAAAACGACTGACAAGCCCATATTCTTCCGGCGTTTTATTCCGAGACTGGAGAAGACCATGACTGTCTGTAACGAGCTTTCTTCATTGAGTTTTGATGTTTTTTCTTTTTTTTTTCTTGGGGGGTGGCGGGGGTTATAAATAACCACACATAAAAGCCATGCTTCCTTTACTGAAATGGTTTGACGTTCCTCTGGTCTAAAATGCTTGGGAGTCTCATATTCCAGACATAATGCTTTTACATTCTGGGAACTGGGTGTGAATTTTGGCTCTGTAATCCATTTATTAGGGACCCCCCCCCCCCCAAGGGGGAAAAAAAACAATAAAGAACATAACTTGATGATGGAGTTGGAATAAAGGCAGACATTCTATGAAACCATGCCAGTGCAGGCCTGTGGTCATGGAGCATTGTCACTACCATCTAATGGGCCACTGCCACGTCCCCGTTGTGGCATTTGGTGTAATTACACTCATCCAGGGTTTTAACAACACAGCACTGGGTCAGTTAAGTTGAGTGATTAGGTCAGCATGAAATCCCCTAGTCAAACAAGGGTGTCCTGGTTCCCCCCATCTGAACAGGGTTTTTACTGGGTGTGTATGGCAGAAAGATCATGATATCATGTTCATTGGTTTCTGAAGGTGATCCTGATGGTCAGATGTGTTGCTGTGCATGGGTACACATGCACTGAAAAATGATGTAGGGCTGTTGGCCTGTCCTACTCTGCACAGTTTGGTGAAGTATGCCTCATAGCTGTGTGCAGATTCTGACCCTCTTTGCACCCAGCTGGTGGATCATAGCTTTGAGGATGTCAACAGCTGGCAGAGAACTGAGGTGGTCAGGTCAGCACCTGTTGTGTGATGTCACTTCCTCCTGTGAACCAATGAGACCCAGCAGCTGGTGATGGCAGGCGTGCTTCAGGGAACTTCTAAGTCATTCTTTTTTCATTGTATTATTTTTTTTGTTTGTTTTGAATGTCCAACCTGTACGGAATATCGACTTACGCATTAATGTGGCTTGCGATCTGTGTTGGTATTGGTTGAACATGGTACCGGAACATAGTCAAAGAAGTCTATTGATCGTAACTGGAAAAATGTAGACGATTGCTAACTCATTCAGAGCGGAAAGCCTGTGGAACGGTGATCCTTCAGCGGAGGCTTTCCCTGGTATTACAGGTAGTCAGATAAGCATCAATCCGAAGGATTCTGGGGGCTCTTCCCATACTGACATTCTGTGTCATAGGTCCCGGGGATTGATGGAGGGGAGCTTTGTACTTAGGCCAGGTGGGACCCTCTGACTGATGGTAGCTCTCGGAGCTTGTTAGAAAGCGACGTCCTTCCACATGGCGGGACGCAGATACAGGCTTGTGGGAGTAGCCGTGGCGACGGGTGTCACCTCTTATGTGCGGATTTGTGCTTTTATTTGATATGTTTTAAATTATTTTTTGCAGCGGCAATTTTAGTTTTAGAAGTATTAATAGAGCAGGGTGTGTACGTGTTAGAAGCCAGGGCCGCTTATTCATGCGGTGGTGCATTTTAGGGTTGGAAGGTAGGTGTTGTGTGGCATTCCCTGCTTCTCGTGACATGGGAGGAGGGATTGGGAGGTGATGGTGACTGTGGTGGTGGGTGGGTGGGTGGGGCGTGAGCTGGGGAGGCCGCCCCGGGGAGCTGTACCATATAGCGATGGGGGAATGCCAAGCTGGGGAGGCAGTCACAGGCAGGTTTGCAGGAAGCCTGTTCGTACAAGGAAAGTAGGTCAGGCGGTGGGCACGTGCGATGCTGTGATGGAGGGGGGTGTGAATGGGGGGGGACGGGGGATCTTCAAAATACAACAGGGGGACGGTGAGCCTTTGGACGAGCCGAGATGCACTCCGCCCACGCCCGCTGTCCACCTGCGGAGCATGTCGATGGACACTTCCATCATTCTGTTACGGTGGAGTTCTTCAGAAAGAGGCAATGCTTGCGTGTGCTGCCGGGGAATGTGAGCCTCCGTGGGAGTGCTAGGCGCTGCTCTGCTCCTCATTCTAACGGGAACCTCCCTGTGTGTCTAAATCCTAGATATAAAGCCATAAAACACTCAAATGCTTTAAACCCTACGATCTGGTGTGGTGTGCTTAACTGTATGAAGGAACATACCTTCGCTACCTTTTACAGTAATCACTTCATTTTCTAAAGCCCTCTTTATATGCTGTGGCATTGGGGATTTGATATCTATGCAGCTGGCATAATCTGCACTTTTCCTGATTCTGGAGCCGCACTTTACCTGTTGGCCCATTAGATGATTGGAGCCAACAGATTGCTCTCCAGGAGGGCTTATGTTGTGCCCCCTGTCTGGAAAGCGTTGGACCCTTGGCGTCTTTTCACAGGTGCGATCCTCTCCCTGCCACTTCCTGGCCGTTAATAATTCAGCAAATTCATCAAATAGCATGAAAGTGACCCCTCTAGCCACCACCGCACACGCGCACACGCGCGTACACACCTGCGGTTGCCGCTAACGATGCTAATGCTGCTAATTTCACTAATGCCTTATGAAGGTTGGTCTCTGCTCCACGGAGGCGATTTATGGATGGTTTAATTAATGTCTGCTGTTCTCGCTTGTTTCTCTCTGTGTGCATCTTTTTTGTACCGTATTTAAATGCCCCCCCCCCCTTTTTTTTGGTTTTGTATCCAGATGGAGCTGTAGGTCATTCGAAAAGAGCCTGGGAAATAGCGAGTGTAGCTTGTAGCCACTACAGCTTTCAGGCCTGCGAATGGGTTGGTCGAGATGAGCTCTGATGCTGTTTCTCAATAGATTAATCACTCAAATTTCTTCATAATCCTTGGGTTGGATCTCCTCAGAAGGTTACCTAAGAGAATTTTAGCTCTTGAATGTTCCAGGTAATCCCCTCTGGGCTCTTATTTGGCTGTAGACCATGATTTATGTATGACAAGCACGCAGACAAACGGTGAGTTTGAGGTGCAGAAGCAGCTGTGCTGTTGGGTACCCTGGAAACCCTCTGGGTGGAGCCACGTTTGTGGGCGTGTGGCCCAAGGAACCTCTCGCCTGTCACTGGCTGCTGGTCAGGAGTTTGGGTCCCACCTGACTTCACAAAGGGAGCTTTGTGGTTTGGCTGTGGTCGACACTGTATTTCACTTTGGGGATGCAGACGGGCAGGGTTGCTGGTCCCGAAATTCTTACCTCCTTTGTGGGTGGAGTTCAGCAGGAAAACTAATTATGAAGGAGCCCGTGTGTATTCTGTCGGGCCAGAGGGGGGCGTGGGGTGGTGTGGTTGCCACTTAGCTGCCCAAAATACTTTCGGAGTCCCCCTAGGTCTGTCACGCTTTCGGTCGCCTCGATGACTAGGTGGAGGGGAACCAGCCAAAGTTTGCTTTGCTGTAGCTGAGAGGTCCATAGATCCTTAACCAGAGGTGGGTAATCCAGCTCCAAAGAGTAACAATCCAGACCAGGATTTTGTTTCAACCAACTAGTTGAGTACTCTGTGACCGACACACTTAATGCTTAACTGGTTGGTTGAAACAAAATCCTGGTCTGGATTTTTACTCTTTGGACCTGGATTGCCCACCTCTGTCCTTAACTGAAGGGACAGAGAACCATTTAGACCCTCACTGGATGCCAAAAAGGTTAGAGTTAGGGTGACCCTATGAGAGGCTGGGTGGAGTTGAAATCCTTTCATTCTCATTGTTTGGCCACAAAAAACCTGAGTGTAAGTTTCCTGTTGATGCTACTACAAATATATGATTTTAAATAAGAATTAAAGAATAAAAAGAGAATGGGTATAAGTGAGGGCTTGTACCCAAGTGGATAGTCAGTCAGTAGTAAACTTCTGATTGTAGTATAGCATGTAGGGATAGTATGAGGTATTAAGCAGATGTCGCTATTAGAAACGGTGATATGTCATAGAGCATATTGCATGTAGTGTGAAGAATTATTGCGTTTTATGTGTTATCAGCGGGAGTCAGTGTTGAGGTTGCAGGGTGTCCCAAAGTGCATGCCAAGCTTGTCAGCCAAGGAGCAGTGCTTAATTTGTTTTCCAAACCATTTCAGCCGTCTGCCATTACTAGAGAGACATTTCTGTTTCAATTTGCATTGGAAGTCTCCAGAGAATGAAATTTGCGGCGTTTGCAAATTGCGTTTAGTTTGAATCCGGTATTGACGCCCCCTGCGCATTCCTGACTGTCGATATTCCTTCCGTCGCAGTGCTTAAGAAGAACTTCAGTCCATACCCGCTTGATTGCGCAAAACCCGACAGCATTTTGTTTTTTTTTTCTTTTTTAGTGATGAAGATTCAGGTTGTAATATTTTTGGTAGGTTTTCTGTGCTGTGATAAGCCGACGCTTGTCTACAGGGCTTGGGTGCCAAGGATCTGATGTAATGGTTGAGATGTTTCATCACTCTCCTAGAGTGTGGCTCAGAGGGTTCGCATGCTGTGCCAGTAATCGTCAGGTTGCTGCTTTAAATCCCAGGATTGCAGATTGATTTTACTTTTGAACCTTTGAACAAGGCCCTTCACCCCAAATGTTCCAGGCCATTAGCTCTAGGGACTGGCTGACCCTGCCGTCTCAGTTGTACAGCGCTTTCGATTAAAATTGTCTCCTAAATAAACATATTGTAGATCCACAGTTTAATAAAGGCTCAGGTAGACATGGCTGGCTACCCTTGGCTTAGCAGGGTGTCTGACCTCTGTAAAGCTGGCCCCCATATGTTTGAGATTTTAACCAAACTGGTCTCAGTCGTTTGTACCGTGTTTGTGCCGCATTTATATCCTTTAAATTTTAATTTGTGCTACTTTAGTTTCTGAGATATAAATGTTTGCTAACATAGCGTCTGTCCAGTGTCGACTCTTGGCTAAGCTGTTGAAAACAGGAAAGGTCATTGGCTAATAATTAATCAGGTTCCCTCTTTATTGAAGTAGTCAGGCTCATGTCAGTCGAAGATGTAATTTGCCATCCCGCAAGTTTAGTTGGCAAGGCTGGCCGGCAGTATGTTCGGTAAGCCGCATGAAGCGTGTCTAGGTGCTGCAAATCGGGTTTCCTGTGCAGATAAACTAGGCTTCCCCCCGCACCTGCGGGAGCTCGGGAAGAGTGTCAAGATCTGCGTTGTTGTGACTGGTGCCAGTCATGGGCCGACCTTCTCCGGCGCGTCCAGTTCTGCCAGTTTGTAACCAACCGTGCTTTTATACAGAGATTCGCTGTGCATCTGTAAACATTGGTGTCGGCACTCGAGCAAAAGACACGACTGCTGCAGTACTGGGGGTGATTGCGTTGTACAATCTTTACGTGGCACGCCAGGCTTTTAATTAATTAGATCTGGCCTACAGATTAGTCTTGCATTCTTCACAGAATTAAAAAATGATGTAACGTCATTTGGCTAATCTGCACAGGCAGGTTTCACTGTCAGTGCTCTCCCCCACTGCCCCCCATTCTGCAAGTGGCAAACTGTATCAATGATATAAAACAATATATTGGTTATCAGTATTGGTCAAAATGTCCATATCCATGCACCACTACCTATAAACCTGCCTTTTATTGACTGATAGCTTGCTTCTTGAGACCAGGAAGGTGAGTCGGAAAGGAAAGTGCCGTTTATCGGCTGAAAAGCTTATCAGATAACTGGACGAGATTCTGCAGGAAGAGATGTTATCAGGGTAACTTCTGTGTGATTTTGTTTTTTTCCCCTCCTGCCTTCGTCCTGTTTCTGTTGGCAGGGATCAGTGTGAGTCAAAAGCCTCCCTTCCCGGGGGCAATGGACGCGTGACCGGTCCGAAGCCATGTCCAGCTGACGACCAAACAGCCCCTCGCGTTTCTCTTACTAAACTGGCTTTTATAGTAGGTGAGCTCAGCTTGTATGTTGCTTTATTTTCTCGGTTTCCATGGTACGTGTCCAACAGACCCCCCCCCCTGCGATTTGATATGGTATGTTTTAACTTTATGCCCCCCCCTCGCCCCCCTCCCAGTCCCATCGACACTGACAGACCCTGACGCGATGCCTTTGAACAGCCAACTGCAGGAACAAGAAAGGAAGGAAATTGAATTTTAGAAGTGAAACGTCCACTTTTTTGTTTTTCCCGTATTGTATTTCCAGGAGATACATTTTTTATTTTTTTTTTGTTTTTGTTCTTTTTGCGGTTGTGTTGAAGGTCACAGAGTTACCTGCCCTTCCTGGTGGTGGTGTCTAGCTTGGTGGGTTAGGACCCTATGCCTGCATTCGGAAGGGTGCCGGTTCCAGTCCCACAGTGGGCAGCCTGATTTTTACCTTGGGGCTCTGAATCCCAGTTGCTCCAAAGAGATGCCCGGTGCTTTGGATAAAAGCATCTGCTAAACACATAGAACGTAAATTCCTGGCCATGTGTGAGTCGGAGGAGCCGGCTGTGGTGCCTGTAGTGCCGGAGCCTGGGTTGGTGCCCGTGTGGAGTGGAACTGATGTAATTGTGTCACCGGCAGGTGGATGAAGTCATCAGCACCTTGTCCTCCGCACGCTCTCTCTCTCTCTCTCTCTCTCCCTCCCTGTCTCTCGCTCGCTCTCTCTCACTCACACACACACACACACACACACACACATACACACACCCTCTCCCTCTAGATGCTGCCTGTAATTAAATTTTCCCCGTCTCCAGTCGCATCGTTTCTGCCTCTCCAGCGCACAGTTAGGCCCCCGGGGGGGTTTCTTTCTGTCCCGGTTCCCACCGCCCTAACCCTGCATCCTCATCACTGCCCATGGCCGGCTCCCTCAGTGACGGAAGCCGCCTTGGCTCTTTACATAAACTGCACGTCATGTAGGTGGGTGGAGCAGTGGACATCCCCGTAGCTTAACATCACAGTTTCCAAAAGGTAGTTGGTTTCGGTACTAACTAGATTAGGTGACCTTCTCTCGTTAGTCACTTCAATTAAGTAATTAAGCAGCAACAAGTGTGAGGATAGTGTGAAACGTGGGTGGAGTCCTGTTCTATTCTTAGGAGTCACAGGGTGGAGGACATTTCAGGGCCGTTTGTCTTGGTGATTGGCAGCCAGACGTGGGTGTCTCCTGGCTGCTGTCAGGTAAGCGATCGGAGTAATAAGACGTTCATAATGTTTTGGTCAGTTTCGTCTCGTTTTCTTCCAGAGTTTGGCCCTTCGTTGTCGTGGCAGCATAACCGGTTTGAGGATGTGATTTAGGGACTGAAAATGTTTTCGGCCGTCGTTTGTTTCCCCTCCTTTCAGCCCCCTGGTTGTCGAGGCTGCCAAGTGGCGGTGCAGTGGGGTGTAGTTCCTCCCCACTACCTGCGGGGGCGCTGTGACTGAAGCTGGCTCTGAGCCAGAGCTCTGGCCCATACTGACATTGATGTGGTTCCCATTCAGTCTCCTCTCCTCCTCGTTCCATTTTAACATTGCGGGGATATTTTTGTTATGACAGGCTGATTCAGCCCGTTGTGAAGCCTCATGCTTGTAAACACCACCCCCGCACACACACGCATGCTTTAGTGAGACGTTCTCCGAGCTGATAACTTGACCCCGTGCCCCACTGTCGAAGTCTTTTGATTGCTATGGAAGCAAATGGGTGCAGCACAGACTTCGAGGCCGAAAATAGCTGCTGTTTTGATGAATGAGATTTGCGGATTTTTTTTTTTTTTTCCTTCCGAATTTCCTGTGACGATTGTGTGTGGGGGTGTGTGCCTGACCCGCATGTGATCAGCTGCCCTTAAGTTGACGGGAGAGAATGACTTACCCCGCCCCCCTGTAGGTCATTGCACCCCCCCCCCTCCC
>JAODKL010000062.1:7111201-7151992 GCA_026780765.1 Petrocephalus schoutedeni
CCCCCCCCCCCCCCCCCCCCCCTCGCGTTTTGTCATCCCGTTTCCTCGGCTCTCTGTTCACCGGTGCGCCCCCCCCTCCAGGCTTTCCCACAATCCAGCTTCAGCTGCTGCGCCTCAGTTTTCTCGAGAGGACAGTAAGGAGGCGTGTTCCGACAGGCCCCGGGTTACAGCTTATTATGACTCATTCTTAAAAATGCATTATTTTTTTTATTATTATTAATTCCTTTTTACTTTTTAAATTTTTTAAACCTGACGTCTAACTTTGTGTTCCTGCCAGCGGCATCATAAATATGTAATTTCTCCATGTCAGTTTCATGAGATATTATCTCTGTGGTGCCAGTAATGTTTTTAGAATTGGAGCAGTTGTTGTATGGGCTGTGATTTTTTTTTTGTTTTTCTTTTGTTTTCTTTCTTTGTGGCTCCTGCCTTCTCGTTTAGAGCTCGGCCGTGAGGTCCAAACAATGGCTTGTTGTTGTTGCGTCCTGAAAAGAATGCTGCTCTGCGGGGAGGGTGAATGTGGGGGGGACCAGAGGAAAGCTGCCAAGCCCTAGTCACTGCGGTAATTTAATTTGTAGCGTCATATTTTATTCATGAGATATTTGGCCACAAAAGTAAAATCATCTGGAGCAACACGGGGCCCACCCTCGTACGGCTTGGAGCCTCCAGGCACAGTTTTGGTGGGAGCTCCACATCTCGGTTCCTGGGATGGCTCGATGTTTGCCGCCAGGTGATTGGTTGTCAGGGAGGGTTTTCTGTGAGTCAGTGAGGAGACTTGTGGATCGCTGTGAATTTCGTCTGTGAGACGACAAGGTAGAGATTGACCCCACCAGATCAGGAGAGAACCCCGGATAGACGTAAAAGCTGAACACGTCATCTTGATTTATTAGTAGAACCAGATTTGATTGTAAAATGATTGGGCTCAGTGGGACTCCATTACATTCCATTAAACCTCCATTAAATTTTAGAGTCTGAGTCCCTTGGGGGGGGGGGGGTTGTATTTGGAGGCCAAGGAGGTACCAGCGTACAGGGCGGGTGCAAGTTTGTCATCATCTGGGCCTGTGGTTCCACAGTCACACCCAGAATTTCTCTCCAAACCTGTGACACGGATGCTGTGAGAATGTTGGGGGTGGGGGGGGGTCATTTATGGGGGATGGTGGAGCTTACGGGTTAGTCTGTGCAGAATGGGCCTTGGGAGTGTTCTTTGGTTACTGAGGGTGTGTGCATGTGCTGTTCACTGATGGTAGAAATGCACACTTTCTGGTTTGGAGTAGGACAGCCGGAGGGCGACTTGAAAGGACCTTTAACTGTAAACAACGACGTTGTTGTGATGTGTTACCCTCCTCTTCTAAATGATAGGAGCCAAAGTTAAATCCTTTAGCTTTACCCCTTTGGTTTTAAGTCCACTTTCACATGGGTAGAAATGGGCTGGTGCAACCGCTATGTAATGTTGTCACCTCAGAGCCATGTGGTTATGGGTTCGAATCAGGCAGCTATCTCTGTGCAGGTTTTGGGGTCTTGTGTGTTTCTCTCGCACTCCCATGGGGCTCCTCCTCTGTCTCGGGCGACGGCTGCAGGCCTCCCGCCGTAACTCACCGTCGATGCCGCCCGCAGGTACAACGGCTCGCTACCCAATGGGGACCGCGGACGGCGCAAGAGCCGCTTCGCCCTCTTCAGGAGGCCCAAGGCCAACGGGGTGAAGCCCAGCACGGTGCATGTGGCCTGCACGCCGCAGGCGGCCAAGGTGAGGGCCCAGCGTAGCTGGCGGCGACTCCTCCCACATGACATGACGGGTCCCGCCCCCGCTAACCCCCCCCACCTGCTGCTTCCTGCAGGCCATAAGCAACAAGGACCAGCACAGCATCTCCTTCACCCTGTCCCGTGCCCAGACCGTCGTGGTGGAGTACACACATGACAGCAGCGTGGACATGTTCCAGGTGACCTTTCTGACCTTTGATGACATCACTTCCTTGATGTGTCGAGCTGGTAATTCATCACACTTTTACCAGTGCAGTCACCCTGATCCTTGACCTGCCCCTCGTCCACAGGTGGGCCGTTCCACTGAGAGCCCCATCGACTTTGTGGTGATGGACACGGTGCCCGGAAGCCCGGCCTGTGGGGGAGGCAGCGAAGGTGGTGACCTGCAGACCGTCCAGAGCACCATCTCTCGCTTTGCCTGCCGCATCATGTGCCAGCGGGGCCCCCCCCACACCGCGCGCATCTACGCTGCCGGGTTTGACTCGTCAAAGAACATCTTTCTGGGGGTGAGTGCCTGGAAATGGTGGTCGGGGCCTATCAAACTATAACAATCTAGCCATATTAATTCTACTGTGCCTTTAACTATTTGATGTGTTTTTATAACTTAAAGTCCAGTAAATTCAAATCATTTGTTATTAACCATACCCTAGAAATAGAACAGAACCTCATCTCATTAGCTCATTCAGCTAGGCTGCCAATTCCCAAGTTAAGCTCGACATTTGTGTGTGTGTGTGTGTGTGTGTGTGTGTGTGTGTGTGTGTGTGTGAGTAGAGCCATCGGGTTCTTTGTGTCCTTTTCAACTCGATCGGATTCCTAATTGGCGCGTTCTCGTAAATAAAAAAATAATATTATAATTCCCAAATCTCCACATTGCTGATTGAGTAATTAAGAGGTATGCTGGGATGGGGCTGGTGGTGCATATTGGGATTGGGAGCTGTATTTATCAGCAACTGAAAAATAATTTTGGGGGAGTGGGTGAGTAGTGGCAGGTCCCTTGTAGGGGGTGGAGATGTTAAACAGCGTTGCCCCCATCACCAGGAGAAGGCTGCAAAGTGGAAGACGTCGGACGGGCAGATGGACGGGCTGACCACCAATGGCGTGCTGGTGATGCACCCCCGCACGGGCTTCACTGAGGACTCCAAGCCAGGTGTTTGGCGGGAGATCTCCGTCTGCGGCAACGTGTTCACGCTGCGGGAGACTCGCTCAGCGCAGCAGAGGGGCAAGATGGTGAGCAGGCCGCGACGTGCAGCGGGGGCGGGGCCGCTTCGCTAGCAGGCCGCGACGTGTGGTGGGCTCCTACACCTGGTTGTCACATGGGCATCGGAACTGTGGAGGGGGCGGGGCGGCTAGCGGGCGCTCCGGCGGCTGGGTGTCACATGCCCGTTGGAATTGCAGCGGGGGCGGGGCGGCCAGCGGGTTGCGACGTGTGGCGGGCTCCTACAGCTGGGCGTCATATGGGTATCGGAACCGCGGCGGGGGCGGGGCGGCTAGCCGGCTGCGATGTGCGGGGGCTCCCGCGGATGGGCGTCACATGGGCGTCGGAACCGCGGCGGAGGTGGGGCGGCTCCGCTAGTGGGGCATGGATTTGAGTCGGAGGTGCGGAACCTGGGAAGTCTCTGCATCATGAAACATAATGACTTAGATTCCAAGTAAGAAGTTCTGCTTATGGGCCACTAGGGGTCCTTTAGTATGCCCCCCTCCCTCACCCATCCATTTTTTGAATTCCCCCTTTTGACTAGCAAGAAGGATTTCAAAGCCATAAGCTGGATTCGTCAGTGTGTTTTGTTTGGGTGGGGTTCCCGTGGCAACCACGCAGATGTTACTGCGGGCGTGTATCCTTGGCATGTAACGCGACGCCACTAAAGGTATCTACTGCTGTGGCCTGGGATCTGCTGGATGGGTTCCTCTGCATGGGCTCCGTCACTTTAAGGGGGTCCCTGCGGAACAGATGTTACACCAGGGAACTCTGGGTAATGCCTAAGCGGCTGTCACTCTCTACTCTTCCCTACACACAGCGTGTACAAGTAGCTGATTTTGGAACGGAGAGCGAGGTGGTTTAAACTCCATCTTCGCTCTTTTCCAAATTGCAAATAAATGAATATTTCTGCAGTGGGGCATCTCTGCAGTGATGTAGCAAGAGAAAGGGGGAGATTGGAGATGGGTTGGGTTCCTTCTGACCCACTCAACATGTCTTTGGGGAATATTCAGACGCTCCCTGGGCTCACTGATAGTCACTGATGGTCAGTCTGTACATATTTCATGAAATGACACTGGGAGATGGGGTATCACGGTCAGGAGTAAAGCTAGGGGCTGCAAGGATGCTTTCTAAGGGAAGCCAGTGAGGACACCAATGTGTCAGTGTTTCTATCGGAAAACATGGAAATTTCACATCACTTAGGAGGAAACTGGCCGTAGGTGTTTTCACTAAGGGCTGCCATTGCCTCTCACTTTCTCCCAAAAAATGTCTGCTCTGTTTCACTTCAGTTGCTCCATGCCATAGCTGACACTCCATAAATTTACACCATTGGCGTCGCTAAAAAATGTATGGGAAACTAGTGGCATCTAGAGGAGAATAGAGGAATTGCAGCCTCACATTAAGAACTGTGCCAGGTGAGTCAGGCTCTGAGTGTCCCGTCCTTCACCTCCCCGCCCCCACAGGTGGAGAACGAGACCCAGGAGCTGGTGGACGGCTCGCTGATCGACCTGTGTGGCGCCACGCTGCTGTGGCGCACGGCAGAGGGGCTGTCACGCACGCCCACGCTGAAGCACCTGGAGGCCCTGCGGCTGGAGATCAACGCGGCGCGGCCCCAGTGCCCTGTGGGCCTCAACACGCTGGCCTTTCCCAGCCTCCGCCGCAAGGACATGGTGGACGAGAAGCAGCCGTGGGTCTACCTCCGCTGTGGCCACGTGCACGGCTACCACGACTGGGGCAACCGCGCCGAGCAGGCCCCCGGCGGCCAGCGCGAGTGCCCCATGTGCCGCGCCCGTGGCCCCTACGTGCCACTCTGGCTGGGCTGCGAGGCCGGCTTCTACCTGGACGCCGCCCCGCCTACCCACGCCTTCAGCCCCTGTGGCCACGTGTGCTCGGAGAAGACGGCGGCGTACTGGGAGCAGATCCCTCTGCCGCACGGCACGCACACCTACCACGCTGCCTGCCCCTTCTGCGCCCAGCAGCTGAGTGCCGAGCAGGCCTACATCCGGCTCATATTCCAAGGCCCCCTCGACTAGGCCGCAGCCTCACTGCTAGGCCACAGCTGGTCACCCTTAGCAACCAATATCCTTCATTTCTTTTTGACCTTTGCTGAGAATTTTGGACCTTTTATCCTTCTTTTCTAAAGTGACATTTAAGTGATTCGAATCCTGTACAAATAAAGAAAAGAGATTTACTATATTTTTGTGTGAAAGAGGGAAGATGGCCAGTTCACCCTCGCACGGTCTTTGTGTGCAAAATTTTTTTTAGGAGCTGAAGATGTATTTTATTTACTAATGTACCTAGATTTAAGGTTTAGCACCCTTTCACTGATGCAATATCAATCATTATACAACTTTTCAAAGCTGTTCTATGTGGTTTTGTCTGTTTTGTTATTTTCCACTTTTTCAAAGAAAAATAACCTGCAACTATTTATGTTGATAAACAGTAATACTACCAGTCAAATGCAAACTATATTAGTTTATTGGAAAGCATTTATATTTGTAATTAATGAGATATTCTTTGTTAATGTTTTTAAATACAGTATGAATGTCAGTGAGGGTTTCCCATAGTCTATTAGTTGCTACTTCTAAAATTGACTTTTGTTTTTTTTTAACACTAGGGATCTTATTAAATGCAGAGACTGTATTTCTCGAGGTGTATGATATTAACCGCCCCGTTACATCACCAGTGAATAATGTGAGGCCGCACTGACAGGAAACTTGGCATCCTGGTGAATATTTACGAATATTACGTTACTGTGGGAAACCATGTGAGTGTCTTGGTGAGTGGTGAGCTTTGGGTTTTGTTTTTTTTCTGTTTCTTCTGTTTTTGTCACTTTTAAAGCTGAGTGAATCTTTTTCGGCTATCAATTAGGTTATCCTGTTTTTTTTTGATAGTGCATTTTCCTTCTTTTCTCACCAGTTTTTCTCTCTCTTGTATCACAACCATCTGATTTTTTTTTAACAGCTTCCATGGCGTCGTTCGGTTTGTACTAGTTGGAGCGGGGGGCCTGGGGTCAGTTTGGAGGTGGGTATCTGTTCCTGTAACTTAGGCTCGTGATCATAGCATCTTTCCTGTTCCTAAGCACGGGCCCAAACGCGTGACCTGTCTAGCTGGCTGTTTGACTGAAGCTCTGTGTGAAATTTGACTCATGCTAACACACCCACCTCGAGCTTGTTGCTCTTCTGAAGCCGCCGATGCACTAGTCCCTCAGATGTGTCTATAACGCACAGTGGCCACCTTATTCGGTACACCTAGCTAGTGCTGGGTAGGACCCTCTTTGCTTCCAGAACCAGTTTAGGGGACATGAGTTCAGAGAAGCCTTTAAGCACTCCACTGTTTTACGGTGCTGTTATCATCACAGCTGTGGCCTTCCTCATAACCTGTCCGACGTCTCATTGACGATGTGTTTTCTGCAACAGAACTGCCACGGGGAGTGTGTTTTTAGTTCATCATGCCATTCTCTGTAAACCGTGGTTACTGTAGTGTGTGAAAATGTGTGCGAGTGTCTGCCTCCAATATTCACACCACATTCAAAATAGATTGGGCTTCTGAGGCTTAGCCACATGACATGTGGACCTGTTGACCCTGTGGGCTGTATGTATTCAGAAGTGCCCACATGATTGACTGTTTGCAGAAGCCGGCTGTTTGCATTAGCAAGCAGGTGTATGTGAGGAAGTGGCCACTGAGTTTATGCACACACTCAAACGCGTTTCAAGTGTGTTCTGAAGCTACGTTTGGAAGCATACTTTTTTTGGGGTGTTTTCTTGAAACATGCTGTGTTCAAATTCACAAAAATGACACGGAAATGCAGCAAACTGATGAATAGGTTACATACTGTACAGATAGATATTAACTGACTTTTAACTGAGCCTGGACTGGATAAGAATTCTGTACACAGCTTATGTATGTGAGTATTTATTGTCTGTTAAGCCATGAGGATTTTGGTACTGTGGGGCACATCTGTACCCTCATGTCAATTTGGGGAGTTTGGGGTCATTAATTAGAAAATCCATGCCCACAAACATCTATGCCAGTGTATTTCAACCTTTTTTGAGCCACAGCACATTTTTTACATTTGAAAAATCCCACGGCACACCACCAACCAAAAATGTTACAAAATGACATGTTGACATGCCTAGTTTTTTAGACCAATTAAGTGAAATTGGACAATTTCCCACGGTACAGCTTACAATCTCTCAGGGCATGCTAGTGTGCCGCGGCACAGTGGTTGAAAATCACTGATCTATGTGACCGTGCATCTGTATCTGCAGGCGTGATTGGACATGGTGGACGCTGACATCGTCCCTGTCAACTGTGAAAAACAGTGTAGCACTATTCACCTCAGGGTGCGACCCGTGGCTGGTCACATGCATTCACGACTGCCATCAGCGTGCACAAGGGAGGTGTGTGTGTTTTCATGTGTCATCGTTAAATGTGACAGATGGTAACAGCCTTTCTGCAGGGATGTCCCGTAAGGAAGGGCCCAGTCCTTGGTGCATCCCCCCGCCCCCGAACACTGCCAGTGGTTTTACTCGCACAATTTGCATTACGCGTCTGATCCTGTGTCCTGGAATCCCCGACCGGGCTGTACGGAAATTGCTAACATCATTGTTTAGAGAGAATTTGTTTTTTGTACCAAGATACAATAAAGTGGAATCAAACATTTCACTCTGATGTATGGTTGTGTTTCATTAATGTCAGGCGGACACTTGCTGAGGGACCTTGTCTTCATTTTGGCCAAATTAAAACTAACGCAATTTCCTTGATTATTAAGCATCCGAAAATGTGTTTTTAACTCAAGATTCTTCATCGTTATCTCGCTGTTTAAGGGTACATCGGCACAAACATTTGTGTGCCACGCCCAAAATGGCTACCATGAAGTACCATTTTCCTGGGGCCCCCAGGCAATTTGTGCTGAGGTGTTTTGAGGCGTAAAGTTAATAGCCTTCACTGCCATTACACAGACTCCTGTTTGCCAGTGAGGCATAACCCGCGCTTAATTGTTTATATTTGTCTTGATTGCTCATATTAGCTTGGAATGGAAAAATGAGGCCAAATGCAATCTGAATTTATTGCTGGTGATTTTTATATTCTTAATAATACTTTATTGATCATGATGAGGAAATTCTCCTCTAGCCCATCTTGCGGTCCATGATGTAGGTGAAAGCAAGCCTGGCAGTGGAGGGTAGCCACCAGTAGCAGCACCCATGGAGCTGGGGGTTAAGGGCCTTGCTCAAGGGCCCATAGACATGTGATAGTTTTGCCAATGTCAGGCTTGAAGTTCCAGTAACAGGTAGAGAGGCTTAGCTCACTGAACTGCTCGCTGTCTCTTCTGTGCAAAAGGGCCCTTATAAAGTCCTGAGAAATTCTCAGGCTGTTTTGGGGCAGACTGCAAATTCAAAGAAAAGCATTTGACCTGAAACATTTTCTGCCTAGTATTTCATGCTGATTGTTCTGAATTGGTCTAATTTACTAGCAAAAAAGTGTTTTTGGGAAAGAGCAAATTTTAAACTATGACATCAATGCTTCCCTGGACAGGGTTGGGATCACCATGGTCCTTGGTTTTTGTGGTGCTGGAAAATGTACTTATTGACAGACTCCTGCGCTGAAACACAGTCAGCACTATTCAGAGTTTCAAGCTATGTTTGCGACCTCCGGGAAATTCGCTATCAGACCTGCACATTTACAGCGTCATTACCAAGAACGACCACAAGGTGGAAGCAGGGCTCACAGCCGTGCACCTGCGTCCTGGTTTCCGTTCGTCCTGAATTGAGACGCTCGTAATAAAGCAGCAGGAAGGTCTCCAGCACGCTACCAACGTCAGCTGACCTCGGCTAGGCGCGGGGGTGCGCGGACGGTTTAGAATGCTGCTGTACCCCCGATTACCTGCCAATGCTGCAGCCTGGGGGTCTGCAGGATCTCTGCTAGGCAGTGCTTCAATTACAGGGACATCTGTCATAAAATCAGCTTGACGTTTGTTTACCATGCTTGCCTTTCAAAATTAAATTTTCCCAGTCAAGCATGGCTGCAGTATTTTTTGCAAGAACTTGATTGGCTGTCCACATGGGGTTTTTCCTTTGGGGAGGAGGGTTAGCAGCATTGGGGAGTGGGCGGTGAGGGGGTGTCTGTTGCCTAGTATTTACGGCCTTGTACATGGATGAATGCGTGTTATTCTGTTGCAGGTTAGTAGTCTATCTCCTCAGGGCTTATACAATCCTCCAAAAACATGGAGGTTTCACGTAAGATTCGAGGACGTGGCAAGGAGAGAGTGGCCGCAGCAATCGGATCACGTAGTGCGAGGGCGTCGGTCTTGAAAAAGCAAGCGCCCATTAATTACAACCAGCTAAGTAACAGCTGGGGGGAAAACTTCCTTTGAAACCAAGTGATCTTTGAAACCAAGTGCTTCCCTCTCTGCGCTGAGATCACCGTGACTGGAGATAAGGCTTCTGAGAAGGCACAGATTAGAGGTTTTTTTAAGGAAGCCAGATCAAAGATTTCTGATGCTGCCAGTTGCCCCCCCCCCCAAGGGGGTTAAAGGTCAAGGCTATTACATCAGCACCTTGGCACTGGGATATGAAAGAGTTCTAATATGATGCATTTTATAAGTTGGGTAAGATAGAAGTTTATGGCCTTAGAGCTCTATATTTTTTTCTTTCCTACACGTTCCTTCTGTCATGGCTTACCTTAATCTCTCCATACTTCAGTGCACACATTCTCCGCTGTTCTTTGGATTGCCAATACTTGGGTAACTACAGTCTGCCAGCCCTTCTCCTCTACAGATCACCTCTTGTGACCTTCGGAGCACGAGTGCTGCTTGGGGCATCTAATTGGCCGGCCGTGTCTTTGTTGTCCTCCTGCTGTAGATGGCAGGTCCGCCTGGCAGCCCAGGCTGGAGATTGAGGTCTCGGTAACGGCTCGCCGACTCACTGCTGACCTTCAGCAGGACCTTGGGTTTATCGGTTTCTGACTGTAGCCCTGCTTCTGGCTTCTGTATAGGAGAACTTCTCGCGAGAAAAAAAGCCAGGATGGCAACACAGTCCTAGGAGATATTAATAACAATAATTAATACTTTATTGACCCCAATGCAGAAATTCTCTTCTCACCTCCCCCAACCTTTCTCTTCATGAGAACAAGCTTGGCTGTGAAGGGCTGCAACCTTGAGAGGCGCCCAGGTAGCTGAGGTGTTAAGAGCCTTGCTCAAGGGCCCACGATGTGCTGCAGCTGGGCTTGAACCAGCAACCTTCCAATCACACGCACAGAGGCTTAACTGAACAACATTCTACCTCCATATGTGAATGTATATTGAACATCACGCCTGCACCATCTGGCCCTCCGCATTGATGGTGATTCCCAATTTGAAAGCTGAAGGTGGCCATTAATCTTAACACATCTGTGGATCGGAACCCATGATGATCCTGGCTAGGACATATGTATGACTCAGTGGGTTAGGATGCTGTGTCTGTGATCAGGGGGTCATGGGTTCAAATCCCATCTTTGGCAGAGTGATTTCACAGTAGTGATTGTGGCTTTGGATAAAAGCATCTCCTAACTAATATACAAAAATGTAAGAAAGACATTCCAAACAGTGAAGGCAGAGACTGACAGAACAGCAGTAAAATCTAACCAATAGGATTCACCCCTCTGTGTCAGCCAGGCACTACGGAGTTAAGTGCTTTCTTGAGTGCATATTCAAGGGATACGAAGGCTAGATAAATGTACTTCATGCTTTTATCCAGCATGTAGGCGTTACTGTGTACTTTCAGGTAAATAAAAAGGCCTCTCTGAAGTAATTTATACTCTTTTGTGCATAAAGACTGACAAACAGCCGGACTTACGGCAGAAGTTCCGAGGATGAATGTTTCACTACTGTGCTTTAGGCAAACAAGTTGCTGTTTGCTAAGCAAATAACAGTAAAGTATTTTATTTTTTTTTGCTTTTTTAAGTATAAAGCCATGTTACGCAGTGCAGCAGTCTGGTGTGGAGACCTCCCAAGGGCTGGGGGTTGAGGGCCCTCCCCCGTCTCTGTGTGAGTGGAGATTTGCAGGGGGTGGGGTGTCTTTGAGGACCAGTGTTGCAGGTGTGTAGGTCGGCTGGTCCAGGACTCAAAAGGCTCATTTATACTTAAACCGAAAGGACACACATAGCTCTGGCCTTGGTCACCGGCATTTAACTTTTTATTCATTAATCTGGTGCATTTGTCCAAAGCGACTTAGAGTTCAGGGAAGGGTCGTGATTTTCATGTGCGCTCTGGGATTTCCATGCATTTGCTGAAGGTTTCTTCTACTTTTCCTGAGATTTCAGCGTTTTCGCACCACAAACTTGCACACATTATGGTCATCCTTGTGCTCTTCCAAAAAGGTGGGTAGCTGCAGATCTCTTCATGTAACTATTATTCGAAAGCCTGCGTGGTCTCGCGTGTGCACGAGAGATGCACACAGCTCTGTGCGGACACAGAGAAATCTGGCCCACGTTCGGGGTCACGGTCGACCGCGCGGTTGTCATTGATGCTGGAAATTGCATCGTTCAACCCTCGCAGCTACATGGATGAGGAAAGTATAAATAAACCTCAACGGAGGTCCTTAGACCTTGGAGCAGATCTCACGGGTGGCAGGGGGTGAAAGCCAGATTTCCGGATGTTAAGAGCTGCTGGTCACAGTGTGAAGGGGATGGTGCAGTAGGGTGTGACTAGTGTACGTGTGAACGTGTAGTGAACGTGTACCTGACACGCAGGGGAGGCCCGAAGAATGTTGAGCTATTGGATTGTAAGGAAACTGAAGTGAAATTGATGCGGGAGGGTCAGTGACATTGTGTACGGAAAACCGCCACTGGTCTGATCACAGGATCAAAGCAGCGACCCAGTGCGATTGACTTTCATTCCTTTTGTTGACCTTAAACGCATTTGAAAAGAAGCACAGCAGAGAAACTGAATGTGTATTGCACTTTATTCGGGTTTATCGAAGGCAGGAACGGGACACACTGCCTTTAGCAGGTGGGGGGTCTGTAAAGACCTTTACAAGGGTGTTAAAAGGTCACATCCACCCTGAGGGGTCCGACGGGACACGTGGCTCACAGGTGTGACAACGGGGAACGGGAAGCAATCGAACACAAGGACGACATAGACTCAAAAGACATGATGGGAACTCACAGCACCCTCTTCCCTTCACAGTCAGGCGCGGCCAATCACGGGGGTTGTCAGTGTGTCATGTGACCAAGCTATCCGGTTGGTGGTGGTGGGGGTTTACAGTCTAGGCCTCAGTGATCCAGGATGCGCAGGTTGCCAGATACAATCTTGTTCTCCAGCATGGCGCCTGCCGGGATGTCGATGCGGTCGCCATGGTTGGCGATGATGATGACGGTCCCCTGAAATGAAAGTGCGCCATCATAAGACGGGTGGAGAAGCCGAGGAATGGGGGTGGAGGGGGCATGGATGTGCAAAACGAAAACTGATGAACTGTGCCCAGTTCCATTCATCAACTGGAATTTGAGGTGGAAGGACAGGAGGAAGAATTCAATTCAATTTAATTCAATGCAATCACACAATACAGGAATGTAGGAAAACATAATACATTAGATTTACTAGATGGTAGATGTGGTAGATGTGTATACTCAGCTTGTACATGTACAGGGGAATGAAGTATACTTTACAGCTGTATGAATATAACGGGAAAACCGTGCAGAACTTGTAGCCTATTCCAACTACATTTGGGTTATAATCGGCTCCAAGTTGTTTTCCATGGGCTCATTTGTTTTTGCATATTTAACTGTTTATGTGTGTTATCCTATTCTAGGAGACCGAAATAGCTTTTCTTTTGAGGGTACAGGGGTTGTCATTTGCATTGGATTATGTATTGTTACAGTTGCACTACACTATGTACATACATTTATCTGAATTTAATTTTTTCTTCATTTTAATTCAACATACCGCAATTCAAATTCAACAATTAGAATATCAGGGTTAAAGATGACGTTGCTGCAGCATCCTCGTACCTTGAGCGACACGTGCTTCCCGAAGGTGACGTCCCCAGAGACTGTCAGGTGGTCCAGCTCCAGGACGTCGGGGATGCTCTCGAACCTCGTCAAGTACTCCTGCACCTGCAAGCCACCGAAACGGAAACGGTGAGCGCGGAGGGCGACCCATAGATATCTGGAGCCATTTGGGGATCCAACGGTAATGACTCGTAATGACAGGGAATCGGATTAATAGCAAGTAAAAGTGCCTTGTTAACTTGGTTAAGTACCTATTCTAAATGGTATAATTTATCAGTTAAGGGAAACATGGTGTAGCATGGCAAAATCCTTATGCCCTAGGTGGAGAGGGGACAGAAGGATACACAGCAATGCAAAACAGGACAGAAGAGACAAAAGACAAGAAGAATTTCCTTTTCTTAAATCCTCTCTAAAAATTATACAACACAAAAAAAAAATTTAAGCTTAAGTTGTTTTGAACATAAAGAATCTGCTCTGTAACAAACAAAGAACCAGGCCCACACTGAATGTTGAGGCTGACGGCCGAGCCGGTCGGTGCTGGCTGGATCCAGCTGGTAGGGCTCCGGCCTGTGGGGAAAGCCCCTGCGGTCGGATTCTGATGTCAGCCAGCTTGTCCGTACAGCAGGCCAAATGCCGCTCGGCATGCATCAATATTAATGCAGACTGACCAATATTAATGGGCTGGCCAGAGCCTTCTGGAGGAGGCAGGACCCCAGTCCCCAGTCTGGGTCGGCTCTCGCTCTCTCTCCATGGCTCTGCTAATGCAGCTCAATGTCGCTCCCACCACGGTAATACAGGTCATAGTATTAGGAAGCCCAGCTAGTTTATACTTATAGGTTAGCTTAGCCCTTTAGCAATATGGTAAGCATGATTAGGGTTGGGGGATCGGGGAGGCATGACATGGAAAATAATCACTGAATTACATTTACAGCATTTGGCAGACGCCCTTAGCCAGAGCAACTTACATAAAAGTGCTTTAAGACTACATAATGAATTTTCCTGATACTGGCTCAATAAATTAAAAGTTTGTTCGTAAAAAACAGGCTGAAATACACATCTGGTGAGGCAAATTTCAGTTCTTAAATGAAATCAGCATTGGTTTGGGGGGCGGGGGTGTAGTCTGTTGAATTTTTTAGGGCCCCAACTATATTTTTGTGCAGCCCTGCTGGTAAGCCAAGGTCACAGTACAATACTGGCTGCTCCCCTTCAATAAAACAGCAAGTTTCTCCGTCTAGGTACACTGTGTATACCCTAAGAACTACAATGTCATCCTCTCTAGATCACTTCCCTAAAAAGGCAAGCTTCCCAGTCTAGATTAACAGTAAGTTCTAGCATATCTCCTGATGTAGCAAGAAGATGCTGAGGTTCTGCATCGGCTCCCAGTACCTTGGTGAAGGAGCTGCCCAGCTTTATGTGGGGTGTGGTGGGGAACTCCCTCTTCTGGCTCATGGTGAGGGAGCCGGCTTCCAGGCTGTACAGGTTAGACATGACCAGCAGCAGGTCGGACGTGGTCTTCACAGGCAGGAAGCGACTTCGGGGCACATTGATGCCCAGCGCGTTGTCGAAGCACTTGATGGCGGCGCCCACGGCCGTCTCCAGCTGGACCACGTTGAGGCCTCCATCCAGGGTCTGGCATTGGGGAGAGGATTTGTGCTATGGGTGGGACAATGGCCTTGGCTGCCCAGTAGTTATTCCAGGAAAATCAGAATACGACATGATGGGAAGAAGCAATTCCATCCATTTTTGCTTATTTAGATGACTCTTATGTAAAGCAACATACATTGTTTTGAGTAAGCAGGGTCAGACAGTCTCTGGAGCAACTGAGGGTTAAGGGCTTCGCTCAGGAGCTCCAGTGGTCAAATCACTCTGCCAACCTTGGGATATGAACCAACAACCTTCTCAGCATCCTGACCCTCTAAGTGACACACCCCTGCAACTCCATCCCTGCCATTTCTCAAGAGTTACCTTTGGGCTAGTAAATGATTTATTTGTGGACCAGCGAGTGAGGTGACTTAGTGTGCAAATGATTTTAGCTGAATATTCAGTAGTTGGGGAAGAGCTAAAATTAGCACAGCAAGCAGCCCTTGAAGGGAGGGGATCCTAATTTGCGCTGCGGGTGAAGGAGAGAGCAGACGCTCAGCACAGAGGCTGCAACAGCGCTGGGATTTCATTTCCAACTGTGCGCACAGTGGAAAAACACACTTTCCAAAAGCACTGCGTGTGTGGTGCCAAGCCGGCTCCTGTCCAATGAGCCAATGGGCTTGGTTGGTGGAGACGGTGCCAATACAACAACAAGACAAACAAAATTCATGCAGAGGTCCCAACGGAGCATGAATAGAGCACAACTCTGACCGTTTAGCGAGAGGATGAACGTCATCAACAGCCTGCAGCTGCGCCTAGAGTCACATGACCTGTTTGTGATCTGTTTGTACAGCCCCCACCCTCTAGCTTAAACTGTCAAAGCACCTCTTGCCTTGTGTTTTTTTTCTGCAGCCCCACCTAATGATTCTGATCCTGAAGAGCATTTCCCACTATTGTTGTTCTGAACTGAATGTCTGTTGTTGCACCATGTTCGAATGTCGATGCAAATGCATCTTAAATGGAGCTGCAGCGATCGATGGGGCCTCTAGACCGGATCCTCGTCTCCCAGCTTTCTCATTTGGACACAGTGGACAGTGAGGACAGACACTGACCTGCAAGCAACCCCAGTAAGGGTGTATATAAGAGCAGGGCCACATTGGCACTGGCCACAGCAGAACGCTGACTCCACATCAGAGTGCCCCATCCGCTGTCACTCACTGATTTCAAACATACCATTGACTATTGATGAGGTTGGCCCCTCGGTATGAAGTATGGCTGCTCTTATATCCCCTACCAGTGGGAAACACTGAGGCATACCCAGCATACCTGTACCAGGTAGTCAGTATTCCTGAGTGGCTGGGAGCTGGGAGGGAGCAAAAACGTGGACTGTCCGGGGTTCCCCCAAGGACTGGGTTGGGAAACACTGCCCTGCCTTGCAAAATGCTAGAATCACCCTGTGCTCCCCAATAAAATTCCATGCCTTCCCTGGCACTAACTGGGGTAGGCCCATGGAACCCTACGGGAGAGACTGGGGGATGCCACATTTAGATGAGGACTAATTAAATAAAAACGTGTCCATTGCCTCTCCTTTGTTAAAATAGTGTCTCTGTAATGTTACTGTAGAGTGGTGTCCTGCTCAACATCCCCCCAAGGGCTAAGGCAAAATCCTGTTAGATAATTATTCATTTTATTGGACAAAGAACAAAAGCTGTAAAGAACATCACTCGCATCCCTGTCAATTAGCGATTACTCTTGGTCTAACACAAATTTGGTTTAACAGCAGGGTAATTCAGCTGGAGTGACTTATTCAATAAACATCTCCGTCCAGGATAATGAATGAAGAGCTAAGCTGGAACAGACCCAGTTTGGACA
Source organism: Petrocephalus schoutedeni (assembly GCA_026780765.1). Lineage (NCBI taxonomy): Eukaryota > Metazoa > Chordata > Actinopteri > Osteoglossiformes > Mormyridae > Petrocephalus > Petrocephalus schoutedeni. The sequence goes on from JAODKL010000062.1 coordinate 7,127,592, forward strand.
GGGTGCTGGACCAGACCAGGAATGAAAATCACTGATTCAGATGTCTGGCAGCCTGCCCCCCCCCCCCCTGTGGTGTGTCTCTGGCAAGTGAGTCTGGTAACCTCCTTGTTCCCGATAGTTCTCCCGACCTGCTGCTTGTCCTCACTTGCAGAGTATACTCCCGCGTGCGTGCATTTATTTTTAGCCTTCAAATGCAAGTTTTTCACCTGTCAGATCAGCAGGCCTTGTGTTACCGTGGTTAACTGCAAAGAGCCCTCCCCCCGGGCCGCCGCCGCTCACCTTGGGGTTGACGATAATCTCCATGTCCATGGCGTTCCTCTCCTGCAGCCTCTTGATGGCGGGCAGCGAGATCCACAGGTTGTTGGTGTTGAAGATCTTGAACTTGCTGACAGACTTGAACTCGTCCACGTGGGCCTTGGGCACCTGGGCGATCTCCAGCAGCCGCAGCTTCCCGCCGTACTGGATCAGCGTGCCGCCCTGCCACCAGGAGAGCACACGCCGCCCGCTGAGTTCCCACGATCCACCCGGGCCTAAGCAGGTCACCCCTGCCGCGCAGCGTTATTCCCTGAACGGTGCTTTGCGGGATGCGCCACCAAATGTAAACAGGAAACGTTGTTCTTGTGTCTGATGGCGTCCCCTCTGCGGCAGCATTTGGCTGCCAGCAACAGCTCTCTGGGATTGGACTTATTGAGAACCTGGTTGGACAATGAGCCAGACAGCCTCTGGGGAAATGTTCTGCCGCCAATGCGCAGTGTGAAAGCTCTCTGTGGCATTTCACCTAATCTTCCACATGCAGACTGCTATTCTGAGTGCCCTCTCATCCACACTGGTCTCCCTGTATTCAGACGCTTCCTCGTTCTGCCGGGTTATTCATTCCGTTATCCGCTTCTTGTGTCTGTTCCCATCCCACCGCGCAAAAGGCGCCTGACATTTAACCATCTTTAAGCCGACATGGCCATCAAAGCATGGTGCTTCGCAGTGTTTCACCGTCACTCCACCCCTTCGCTCTCTACTCTGAATAAAACCAAGCACTTCTGCTGATATTTCACGCTGCATCCCGGTCCGAAAACTCCTCCACTAAATTAGTGCCCTTGACAGAGGAGTCCGACCCCTCCTCAGGCAGACAGTCTGCTGGTAGTTTTCTTATTAATTCCTAGTTAATGGTATCGTTGATTATTTGAGAAACTGGCAGCCGTCTTCCCATATTCCTGCTAACCGGAATGTTAATCATTCTCCTTGATGTTAATGGTTTCCCCTGCTATCGCCCAGTCTGGACAGCAGGGGGCACTGCTCTCACCTTGACGTCAGCCCGCGTCTTGTCGGTGACCTCCATGACGAACTCGCAGCGCTTGCCATCCGGCTGGCTCATCAGATGGTGCAGGATGTGCAGGTCCACGGTGGCGCCCAGGTTGTCGATGTTGGACACGAAGATGTACTCCTTCCCTTCGGCGACCAGGCGCTCCAGCAGGCCAGAGTTGTAGAAGCTGGCGTAGGTGTCGCCGTGGCCCGGCGGATACCACGCCTCCGCGTTCTCGCCCGTCATGCCCACGTCTGTCGCCACCGGCAACAGGGACTCTTTATTGATCCGCGGGTATCTGAGACGGGGTGGGGGGGGGGCATGTGTTAGTTATTTCCAAAGGGAAGACCTTTGGTCAAGACCAAACTAACTATTAGCTTATCAACTATTATTATTATTAACTATTATCCATCCATCAAACCTCTACACCCACTTGTCCTATTCTGGGTCACTATCATTTATTCATTTACTTCCTTGCTTTCGTAAGGGATCAGAAAGAAGGGTCAGATAGTCCCTGCAGCAACTGGGGGTTAAGGACCTCGCTCAAGAGCCCAGTGGTAAAAGCACTCTGCTGATGCTGGAATTTGAACCGGAAACCTTCCAATCACAGGCACAGTCCTAATACGCAGAGTCACGCACCGCTCCAACGCAAAAACGAAGCTTAGCGAATGGAAAGTCACCTTTACTGCGTGACTAAATCACTTCGAAAAACTACAAGCGAACGTAAAACAGCTCCACCACCAGGGCCCGTCTCTGTAGCTAGCTCCACCACCAGGGCCCGTCTCTGTAGCTAGCTCCACCACCAGGGCCCGTCTTTGTAGCTAGCTCCACCACCAGCCATTTTATCAAGCTGTTAAACCCACAAGGCAGCAGAGTTTGAGGTAAATTGAGCTTGTACGCCCCCCCACCCCCCAATCAAATATTAATTCTGTCCCATTATTGCAGTGGGTTCTCATTAATCGTTAATTGGCTGTTACTGTTCCATGGCCATGTGACACAGGCCAGAGTGCTTTCCTGCTCAGCCTGGCAAGACCAGCTACAAAGGCTCGTGACCCCCCCGCAGCCCACAGCCAATGGCCCAGTCCGCCAGCTGGGATATGCTAAAAGGATTCAGCCTTGACACCACTGACCTGTTTCGTCTCTGTGGTTCTGACCAAACCAAATATTACAAATTTAACAACACCAGTAATGGCACCGTCTGACTGATCGCATTTAAATCTGATTAATCATGAAAGGCTTCAGAATATTATACAGCGTGTCTGTTGTTAGTCAATAGGGATCTGTACCATGTTAATTATACTGACAGGGGTGAAACAGATAGTCCGTACCATTGATATGAGTCAAAGGGGAGGCATGGTAGCAGAGGTACTGTGAGCATTTATTAGGAGAGATAAGGGTCAGGTATTACATTCGTGGATTTTATGAATGGCATAAGTGAGGAATGTAGCCTTAATCACTGGGTAACAATGAATAAGGAAGGCATTATTTAGAGGCAGTTTATACCTCTGAGAAAATGTTGGGGACCAAAACAGGACATGATGGGAGGTGTATACCTGCTCTGGTTGAAGGTGTGGATCTTCACCCTGTGATGCGTGTACTTCTGAAGGATCTTCTTCGTGTCCTCATCCGTGTTGAAGGAATTCATGAGAACCAGAGGCACGTCCGTGTTGTAGGTCTTGTTCAGGTGCTGTGGAGGACGTCGCCATTGCAAGGGAGCTTGAGTGCCTGCTTTTCACCCGGCCTAGCAGAGGTTTTTGACGGCACTGCCATCTTACCCGTGACAATGACAATACTTGAAAGTCTGAGCCCTGATCTACATGAGGAACCATCAGGCCTATAGACCATCTTTAATGGACATTTTGGACGTGGCATTACATGTTTCTTCATGTGTTTCTTCACGTTATAAACTGTTGTTCTACATGTTTCAATAGATGGGGTAAAGGTAAAATAAAAGTCCCAATCCAGACAGCTGAGACAAACAGGGGAGTGTGGGTGTAACCATAATTACGCGGTGTCGAAACGAGAGCGACTGTGAGCATTGTGGGTTTTTCAATGGACCAGTTTATCTAGGCTAGAAAGCCATTCATTCGGTATAAATGGTAACTGCACATAATTAAATGCATTTATATAGTTACTGACATTCTGTGACATTATGTGGCAGATGTCCTTCAATAGCCGTATCCTGCCTACTTTATCTGCCGTGTTTCTCCGAGAACCTTCCATGACAATTCTGACATTAATGTACTGTGTTCGGTGGCCTGTAGGGGGCGCCAATGCCGTACCTCAATCTGCTGCACCGTCAGGTCCAGGAAGGTGTTCTCATTGCGGACGCTGATGAGACTCTTGGGCCCCTTGCAACCCATGCTGGTCCCTAGGCCCCCGTTGAGCTTCACCACTGCCAGCTTGTCCAACATGGCCGCCACATTGCCTGGCAGGCCCTTGGCTTTGATCTTGTCGTATGGCTGGATCTGCGGTCAGTGGGGTGCAGAGGTTAGAGGGGCTATATTTGTCGAGGGGAGCTTCTGCACCACAGTCTTGGGGGGGGGGGGAGCGTGGGGAGAGACCTGACAGATTGACAGGAAATCATAAGAACATAAGCAATATACAATAAATAAATAGGGTCTCATCCAGATTCTTCTTCTTAGACGGCACTCATATACACATGCTATGGATGCTAACCGAATGTCTCAGTGATGCTGCCCCCAGTGGCCCGGCAGAGGAATGACAGCAAACCAACAGCAGTTTCAAGCATCATAGGCCTACATCCTGCTGGCACTGGGTCAGGCATACCCGGAAATCGGTTTACACTGCTATTTTTTACTGGCATGCCGCCAAAGAAACCCAGTGAAAAAAATGTGTGGTTCAGTGACACGTGTTTGCGATTCTGTAATTAATTCTCTGGGATGAGAATGGCTTTGGGGGGTGGGGTGCGGGGTTTAAGACTACGATTAAATAGTGAGCTATACTACCGGGTGCCATGTCCATTGATAAGATGTAATGAGATCCACCTCAAATCGAACATGAAATACTGAGGATTGCAAGGCACAAGCACAGACACAGCAAGAAACGCAACATAACAGCCACCCCCCGCCCCCACACCCCAATGACCATGTCTGAGGGCCTGAAACTGTCCCCCACGCTCCACATGTGGGAGGGCAGGAAGGGTGGGGGGGCACAACAACTGACCTCTGAAAGCTCCTTAAGGAGAAATACGACATGCTGCCTGATTCAGTAGCTGGAACATTCACCTATTTCCTCATACCTGTGCGTGTGTGTGTGTGTGTGCGGGCTTGCAGCATATACACTCAGCGTGTGTCCCAGCACAGCATTCCCGGCGCTCAGGTTCGCTGGTGATCTGTCCTGACAGCATTAGTAATACCAGGTAATAAAACTGTCCTTTACACGAGCAGTACAATACATAAAGCTTAAAGATGAATTATGAAATGATAATGGATTGGTTCCCTCTAGACATGGAGAAAGTGGATGTAATCACGGTACAGGTGTATGTGTATTGGTAGTGTCCCCCAAGGGGCACTTTGGCACTGGGTGGGGGTGACTGGGTGTCTAATCAAGGTCCTGGGCAATCTGAGTCAGCCTTGTGGATGGCGGGGACCTCACCTGACTTTTGTAATGCTCGGCTAATGTTGTGGTAAATTAATTGCTACGTGATGCATGCTAGGTTCTGAAGAACCGGCCTGAACGATGCAACAGGGCAACCCCCCCCACTGTGTGGGGACAGTGGGGGGCTGCAGCCTGGTTGTGTAATGACGATTATAGGCCAGAGGAGGGAGAGGGAGGCCAGCTGTCCAAACAGAGCGCCACAGAATGCCCCCGGGGTGACGTGTGTGAGCATGAGATGGGGGGCTGCTGCTTAGCAGTCACACCACCTCAGTGCTCAGCGTTTGACTAAAATCTTCACCCAGGCAAGGAGAGCTGGGGGAGGGCATGTAAACATCAACGCCGGGCCCCTTCCACCAGGGTGCCGAGGGAGTTCCCTGTCAACTTCTGCACATGGCCAGTTTCTTGTGTTGCAAGTGTGAACCGCAGAGTGACCGGGATTACAGGCAGGATTTTAAAATTCCCAAAAATCAGAGAGGATGCCTGACAAAGAAAAGAAAGAATAAATAAATTGAAAAATCGCCAAGCATCACAAGGTGGTGATATGTTTTCCTAAGATGCCCAAACCGGGTTTACCATCTCCCACCAGTCACATGACTCACGTGCCACACAGGCTACACTAGTGCCTCGGCACCCCAAACTTTTCACTCCAGCACACATGTAAGAAATGACCTGCATATCCATACAGAGACTCAGGTCCCCATTCATGGATCTGGACCCAACTGAACTGCATTCCTGTGAGTAATCAGGCCACAGAAGACCCCTCCCAGTGGCTCCACAGGAGCAGGGAAGGTGCAAGTTGTAGGTATGAGAGGTACTTCACACTTTTCAAGTCCATGCTCAGGTTTTAGTCATTCGACAAGCTTTACCGCACTGGATCTACTGGTTACTATAAACATGGCATTGCTCCCTACCCGCTAATACATTTCCTTTTATCTATTGCCAGCTTAGGCTTCCAGTGGGTGAGCAGGAACTGCAGTCTGCCACTTATATGATAAAACAAGTATTACTGGTTTGTAAGGCTTTGGTTTCTTTTTTCTTTACATTTTATCATGCCGAGCACAGAAACGGCTCAAAATCTTCACATCACATTTTTTGAGAAACTGCCAGTTTTGTTATAATTATTATGAAGTGTTTACAGCACAGGTATTTCGCATAAGAACTAAGGGGTGATGCTAATTTAAGAATTAAGAATTTTGCGCTCATCCATAGTTTTTCAGTGATGTCATGTATAGGTTTATTTAAGAGTAATTTAGGAAAAATTATTTATTTCAGATTATTTCTATTTGCAAACATTTTTAAGACCTTACAGATTTGCGCAAAATATAGTTAAGTCTATTTTGCCAGCTAACAGGCTGCCTCACGTTTGGACATGTTGAGTCAAAGTCCTGCTCTCCCTTTGATATGGAAAAATGGTATCAGAGGAATTGGATGCCAGTATGCTTACTGACTTCTGCTGGAAAGCAGTGTTACTCAAACCAGTGCTCAGGGACCCCCAGGCAGTCCACCATTTCACACTCTCCCAATTCCCTGGTGGTCTCCGAGGATAGCTTTAAGAAACACTAAAGTACACCAGGAAACCATAGACGTCCACCCCGCACATATATTGTACATGTATATGCAGAATAATGTTTACTTGTGTGTCACTGAAAATCCTTGTGTGACAGATCATTTCTGATCAGATATTTGAATCCACCACCAACAACACTGTAAAAATCACCTACTTTGATGGGTGCACCAAAAAGAAAAGTAAAAATGTGTTGGCCATTGTATTCTGTATCCCCCCCCCCAATCAAATGTCTTTTTCTGGTTCCTACAATTCCCAGCAAGCACCTTCCCTCCGACTTTACATTTCTAAACGCACAAAGGATTTATGGTTAACTGACGAACAAGCACCTGGAGCTAAGAATGCCCACGCACTGTACACTGCCAGGCTGACTGTACACTGTAACTGACAATGCAGAAATCACACCCTTTACAGTGTGAAGAAAAAGGCGGTGACGCGGCCAAGGTTTACATCCAACTACGCCCTTTTACAGGTACTTCCAATAAACTATCTGTTGGACACACATGAAATAATCAAGCAATAAAAACGAAACTCATGCCGAGGTGGAGTTTACGCTTCAGAGGGAATGTTGAAATAGGCCGATTCCTGGAAGACAAAAAAAAAAAGAAAACGTTAATTAACTAATTTATTTTCGGCTTTTCGGAGTGCGACAGGTGGCCTCTTCCCGGTTGGAACGTCGGGATGCCGACCCCAAGCTGAGCCCCAACGTGTATGGGGAGGGGGTCCCTGAAAAAGTCCCTTTCCGGGGCGCTGGGACGGGATGAAAAACTCCACTCCACTGGCGGGGAGCCGGAGATTGATTTTCTCTAAATGGACATCGATAACAATTTCACTCAGCCAGTAGGTTTCCCCTGGAGGTTTAAACTGGCTACAATAATGGAATGGATGGGGGGGGGATGTAGGGAGGGCCAGGACAGCAGGTGCAGTGAAGGTGCGAGGGGGATGGATGCCTGACACTACACAAAGGAAATAAACATAGCCCCCCCCCACCCACCCCACCCCCAGGGGGGGGGGGGGGTCTAAAACCAGCCTCACCCTCAAACCTCCGTGGGCTTACAATCGACATATACTGATCTTGTCTAGTCTAGGCAACTTGCACCCCAAACCACCCCCTCCCCCCACCATCACTCACACAACCCTCCAAGAATTACGGCACTATGTGACAGCAAAATGAGAGCGAGCCGCCAGCGGGAGATGACCCCGCCCCCTTTCACTCACTGACACAGCAATGACACCTAAGATCACGTCAGGTAAGGTGAGGAACGCAAGGAATTAGACCCCATGCCACGAGGACAGAGGCTGCTTCCTGGTTGGCGTGCAGGACTGAGACCATGTGTCACCTCCTGACCCCTGCCTGTCACTTTCGCTATAGCAAGCTCCTCGCAGGTGAATGCCGAAATCCAGATATCTCTTGCTCTTCTGCATGCCGAGTGTCTCTCACAGAGCCATACACCCATACTTCCACATTCATCTGACTAGAATCACCCTGGGGCGGGCACAGCCCATACTGCTGGAGGCGAATCAATCTCTGATGTCCAGTGTAAACACACCGGTCTTGCCTGTCTGCTGGGTTGGTCATACTGACTTCCAAGGTGCATTGGGGAGGACCGCATTCCTGAATCAGAAATTACAACCTGTCTGCGATGTATGTTTGATGTACCATGAATGCAGAGAGGATCTTAGCTGGGGTAAGTCTACAGAATTTGAAGGACAGCCTCAAGCGAATGAAGACACCCAGTCCATCCATCTGTTCCCCCCTCGTTCCCCCTAATAATATTCTCCAGGTGAAGGTGCAATGCATTTCCATCCCCTGGATGCACCCTATCCTCCCCCTCCCCCCCCAAGTGCAGTACTTCCTAGCACTTGGGGACCTTGTCACAGGTGTGGGTCCTAATTACCCAACATATCAAGCCTCAGTGGTTGGGTGTTATGACATAACACAGAGGAATGTCCTTCAACATAATGGGTTGCCTTTGTGAGGGCAGGAAGGTCGTCCTGTCTTTCAGGTGGCCCGCCTTGGCGCCCATTCTACCCTAAAACCAAAAAAGCTGGCAAGCGAGCGGACCAAGGCTGTATCCGAAATTTACCCAAAGCCATCCCACTGCAATGGATAACTCATATGGCAGAGAGGGGACATTTACTGCCCAATTTGGTGGAGGTGAAATGAATTGGGAGGGGGGGGGACAGAGGAGGAATGTGATTGACTGAAACTCACCAGGTCCTCGGGAGGCCTGTTAATCTTCGCCCAGTCCACGGATGGGCCCTTCTCTTGCAGGAATCTGTGGAACAGCTTCTTGAAGCCTTCAAAGTCCTTCTTCAAAACCTGGAACAGGAAGCAACAAAGGGGATGTCAGGCACTCAGGTGAGCCGAGATCAGTCTATTCGCTGTCTGTACACGTAAGACCCTTTAATAACACTTCTTCTGTTCTACCGTATTCTAAGCACAAAGGCACAGCCTTGACACAAGGACAGGCAGAGTAATTGCAGAGTAGCGTAAAGCACGACATACTGACGTATGCTCAAAGAAGAGGCATCGCTGACAGATGGACTACAGCCCCATAACTGCATAGGCAAAGTGACTCACTATAAATGTATTTGTCTATATATCCGTGAGGCATGCAGATGACAAAATTGTTACACAAACAAACGATGCATGTGGTTCAGTCAGCAGAACGGCCAATTGCTGGGGTTTCTTCTTTGGTTAGCCAGCGCACCAATACAAGGGCAAAAACTTTAAGCTAATTTTAGCATCTTTTTCTATAATAGCTTATAATATGCTATAATAGGTTTGTATAAAATATCACAAAATTAAAAAAGCTCATTACTAATACTGATTTCTGAGCTGTTGTTTTCTCACTGTGAATGATGTCACTTCCTGGACCATGATGTCATAAAGGGACTGGCCACTATTATGTAATAGGGCATTACAGCAGTGTAACTGGATGTAAAGTGTTATTGGGGAGGCAAAAAAAAAAAAAAAAAAAAAAAAACATTCAAATCCATAACCTGCAAAACAATAGTAAGAAAACTTGAAAATGTTATATTTAATTGCCAGTTTCTTTAAAGCAGAAAAATTTAAAGCAGTTTTTTTAAAGTAGAAAGCAGAAATAGTGTTAGTGCCTAACACTAGGATATGGCAAAACATGCATGCCAATATGAAATGACCTTGTAATTTATTTAGAATACAGGGAGTCCTCGGGTTATGAGGTTCTCAACATACGACGTTTTGAGTTTACGACGCTAACTCCCATAAAAACTGTCTCGGCTTACACCGATAGCTTCATACTTACGGACTACATGGGCGAACTAGTTTGGTTGCGTGCGGCAACTTTTTTTACACTCATTCATGGTGGAATGATTTCATTCATTTATATTTCATTAAAAGAAATATAAACCCCGCTTGCAGTCGATCCTGGTCTTCAGTAAGTCCCTCTCATAATAGGTGGCAATTACATTTCAGTGTGATGTGGCATGATTTCTTCGTTTAATTGTGTATAATGCAAACCCTTCTAATTGTTTTCTGGATGGTAGTTAAATAAGATGCAAAGCAATGGAATTCGGGTTACATTACTGTCGCAGGAACAGAACCGTCTCGTAAAATGCTACATCTTATAAGAAGAATAGTAACTAATATCAATTCCATCATTTACAATTTGGGCTGGCTTCCCATCCTGGGTTGTTCCCTGCCTTGCGTCCATAGCCTACGGGACAGGGTCTGGACACTCCCCCTCCCCCGACCCTGAACGAGATAAGTGGTTATGAAAAATGGATGGATGGAACATTTTACCACGATATTGCAACATATATGATAAAGACAGGAAGTGGAGCCGCTTAGGTCGCAGCTAGGCAACTGCGGACGTGTAATAAAATTCAATAAATGTCCTGTTCAAAGTTTTTTCGTTTTCTTTTTCCTCATTTTAAGTTGGCAAGAAAAAAGACTCGGGGTGGGACAGGAGAAACCGCGCAGCCGTGGGGCCCGTAGCGCGAGTCATTTCCGCGGGCGACGAGGCACGTGCCAGGGAAGCCCGACTGGAAAACTGGAAACATATGCGTGTTCTGGAGGCTAGATCACGGCTTGGGAGCGTCAGCGAACAGAGAAAGCCTCTGTGTGTGTGTGTGTTTGTGAGAACGAGTATGATTTTAAGGAAGGAAACTGGATCACATCAGTGTCTAATTCCTAATTTCTAACCCAAAACTGGGTTGAAGCCCTGTTCATCTTCATCTGCCACACTCACACGCTAAATGAAAATTTATTGTGGACATTGTGGAATCATTCTATTGGTGACTTTGATGTTTAGATAACTAATGATAACTCTTTTTTTTGTTTCCTCGTAACAGGAGATGCTTTCACTTAAAGGGCCAGAACTCATGAACGGGCTTCAGTTCCCAGAGGGCCACCCCAGACACACTCACCTCCATGTCAGCCCCCTCGGACATGGAGAGAAGCTTCTCCAGCTCCTTGTCCATGGAAGCCTCCAGCTGCTGACGCATCTCTTCCTGGAACTGGGCCATCCTGCTGGTGGGGGCACCTTTACTCAAACCTGAGGACACACCGCAGGTAAGTAGGTACGTGTTGCATCTTAAAAACAAAAGGATGGATGTCCAAACACCTGATACAGAAGTAAGCGGGAGAAAAACTATCCTAGGATTTCTCTCAAGATGTCACCTGAGGCAACGACAAAAGATTTATGAATCCTCCCAATTAACCCGATAACCTGAAGTACAGATGTACCTTTTTGCCTTCTAAATGTCAAAGAATCGAGATAGGAAGGGCTCATTGAGAAAAGGCCAGTTGGGATAGTATACAGCTTTGTAATCAGGATTTACTGGCAGTACATTCACACACCTCATACGTTAAGACAAAAAACTAGTTTAGGCAGAGCAACAGGGGAGGGCAAGATGGTAATCTGAGCAGAAATGCGTGGGGACCTGACTGAGGCAAAACGTTGATTTTTCATGGGTTGGTGATGATTAATGTTATTAACATTAGATTAGTTATTTGGCATTTGTTTTATGCAAAGTGACAAACATTTCTGGCAAAAGCACCGTCAGACAATCCCTGAAGAAATTAGCGGTTAAGGGCCTAGCTCAAGGGCCCAAGGATGAAATCACTCTGTGCGATATATCGATAACATATCGTATCATGACCGTGAACATTTGTGTTGTCAGCAGTTTGAATATCGTGAGCATTGTGATATGGCCTAAACACTTTCATTTCCTTGCATAATTAGCAGTCATAACACACTATTTCTACACAAATTCCATCAAGGTATGAGTCTGTGGTTGGTAAAATTCTTCATTATGCCTTTCACAAGTGTCACGTGCTATCAGTAAAACCTCAAAACCAACTGTCATATTTTCCTATTTTCTACATTTGTAGAATGTCAGACAACTGTGATAAATATCGATATTGTAAAAATATCTGAAAATATTGTGATATTTTTGGGCACATCGGCCATCTCTAGTCAAACCCGTCCCTGGTATGGACAGTGGCATGAGAGGAAAATCTAGCAACAAAAGGTACAGTCTGCGTTTTCACGTGTTACACCATAAGACAAAAAACCCTATTTTTATATGACTTATTAAAACTGCATTCCAGTTCGCAGTCCAATCAATTTGTTGCATTTTTTTCCATGTTCTGAGTCTTTTTAATTAATATCAGCATATAATTATCGATATCGTTTGATATGAATAAAATTGTAATGATAAAATATACTATACATGCTAATTATTTCCTCGAATAACTGGTAATTTCCTTTAACATGTCATAACTCTGCTTGCTGGACCACACACACTGTCAGGAATAAATGCACCAGTTTGTACCTTTGAGGGTACAATTGCTTATCACTGGGGCTGTACCCTCAATGGTCTGCCAACTGTACCCTACAGCTGCGGGTAAATGTGCCTTGTGAAATGGAGTGCCATTGGGGCTGCCAATGGAGTGCCAATGTTGCTTGTACCCTGGGGTACAAACCTGTAGCAGGGCTGCATCCTTTTTCTGGCAGTGTACTCTGGATGCATTACTGACTCAGTTTCACAGCTGGATGTGATCTTTCAGACTGTGCTACAGAGACCCTCGGATGTGTCAGCATTCCCCAACTCCTCCTCAAAGTCCCTTTTGCTGTGTTCGTTTTGGATGATACTTCCATCTTTGTAATCTTTTTGTTTATGTTAAAGGAGCTTACTTTACCACAAAAGATTCATCATCAGCGTTAGAAATAAGACCTTCAAGGAATACGTTTCTTAATTGCGATCTCACTCGCTCTCTGTATTAGGCGGTTTTTCCAAATTAGCTTTTAATTTTTGACCTTTTAAATACAGCACTACCTACAACTTCCCATTCATATAGAAAACGTGTTAGCATAGAAATCCCTGTAAGTAAACGTAATAAAATCCTTTCCAGTTTAAAATTGCTATATAATCGTAAATCAAGTAGTATTTGTTTCAACTAGTGATGGATTTTTATACTATTAAACAAATAACAGCGTTTCGGTTCCATTCCAGATTAAATGTGTCGCATTTCCCTAAATCCGATTGCTGAAATGCACCGAACGCCCGAATCACTCTGGGAAAACCGACTTACTCCCTTCGCAGATATTTATTCCCCCCCCCCCCCCTGCGATCTGTCGAATGAATGGCGCAATAATGGGTAATTCTGTAAGGCGCACTTAAGACAATCCAGCCCTACCGTGGGACAGGCAACACCTGAGGGGAAGTTCCCAAGTTCCCGATCCATAGGGGATGCATAAGAACTGCAGGTACAAATGATAAAAACCCTACCTCATGCCCTATTTGTTTAATTTTTTCTGGGAAATACTGCATTTCTGCACTTAGTTTCGGAATAAGTGGACGCATAAATGCATTGCAAATTATATTTAGTCTATCCAAAGCAAATATATCCATCCAAGGCATATGCGGCGCAGCGCTGTAGGGAGCCTGGAGTCCGTCCGAGGAAGGCAGGGGGCACCCTGAATGAGATGCCAGCATAAATACCCAAGGTGAGAATTTAGAAGGTTAATTATAATGTCTGTATTGTGTATACGCGTTAGATGTGTTGCTCAAAATACAATATGACAGTAAATGAATAGACCTGGAGGAGCAGTTATGACAATTGCATGAATGGGGGCCTTTCGCTTCAGAAAAGCGCACAAGCAGGGCATACAGGGGCGAGAGAGAGCCACCAGGATGCGAGTCGGATATCCAGGGACGAGGCTGTATTTACATCCGATTTGCTTAAATAAATATCTGCTACAAATATTGTGCCAAGCTGCAGAAACAAACACAAGCGGGGGTTTTATAACGCGTTAATGTAAAAGGGTAAGATAAAACAGGAAAGTTACCCGAGAGTTAACAAGCAGCCCATTCCAAATCATAATTCGTGTTTCTCTGTGATATACTCAGACTTGTTACAAATTACTTCAGATATGTTATTAACAGGACAACACATCTGGTGGCTACATTAGTCATCCAGAAGACACTCCTTCGGTCGGAAAAGTTCGGCTACGGATTATAATTCATGTAGAGGTATTTAAAAAAAAAGAGACTTACCTTTCATGTAAAGAGACATCTCAAAGTCGCCTTTATCGCCAAATGCAAGAAACATCAGATGTACGTCCGTGTTTTAATGAAGGATTTCTATTAAATCGCAACTCTGTGGCCGTTTCTCCTTTCGGGTACACGTAACTAGCAGCATGCAGGAAACTTTTTAAAAGTCCAGATATGAGACGGGAAACAAAAAATCCTCATTTTGACAGCAATACGCAGCTCTCGCCGACTGGGGATTATTTTACTTATTTAAAAAAGATACCGATCCATTTTAGGGTATCGGATTGACAAGTCTGGACGGAGGAACGCGACTTACTGCGATAATCGGGACATTATGCTCTCCTCCCACTTTAACTAGAAAAGGAGGGGGGAGTAAAAGAAAAAGCGAAACGACCTTGCGAAAGAGCAGAGCTCGGATGGCCGGGAAAGCCGGTGTTCTGCCGACCGGTCCCGCAAACGTGCGACCGCACAGCGAACAGCCACGGTCGGTTTACGGCTCCGCCCATTCGAAATCACCCTAACCTGGGATCGGAGGGCTCCATCGCCTCGCCCCCTCCTTTTCCTTCCGCGTTTTTAGGGCGTCCCGTAATTACAAACCCGCCGAAATCGCCCTGCTTCCCCCCCACCGCCGAGCCTGGTTAATCAATGACGGCGCCTTAGCCAGCCTAATGGTCCAGGAAGCGCCCGGGAGGATATCGCGATTGGCGCAGCCTCGGACGCTCCGGGCGTGGAATAGTAATACAACCAGATAGCCTGCATTTCAGCTTAGCTTCTAGCATCGATAAGGGGCGGGTTGGGGGCACCGTGCGCATCGCTGTCGTGCATCATATCTATGACATAGAGTCAAGGCGGAATTTCTAAGGAGGGACCATAAACGTCATGCAATTCCCGTTTCAAACCGCAGCCCGCAAACTTATTGCACATTCAGAAACTGCCATTTTCGCGAACTGCACTTACCTGCCTTTTAGACGCTGTATTCTGCCGGCCAACTGCCTAACTTCCCTAACCGAGTCCAGTTCAGATGACGGCGTCGAGGCAGCACGCGAAGCGACCGATCATCTTCTGCGAAGACGAGGCCTTTTATCCTTCCGTTTAAAAGAACCTTGACTTTATCATTTAAGGCGTCCTCGATGTTCCGTCGCTTTGCAGGGTGCGCTCCGGCGGCAGAGGCCAAGCCCAAGTTCCGTCCTAATACACGCGAAGATTTCGTATTCTAATTGGCTGTCGCACAGGGACCTTTAGATGTAGTGTCGTGAAGCTGGAGGGAATCAGTTCGATTTTTCTCCATCCATTCATAAGGTGGGATTCAAACCCTGAGCACTGCAGGAAATTGTGATACTAAATGAATCACAGTGCCACCATTTTCTGTTACAGTGCATTTAGTCATGTTTTTTATTGCTTTACTGTAGTAGTTCCACGTGATCTACAATTACCAGATTCACATACTTCAAACTCGTGTATAAAACGGTTTTAATGGGTAAAATACCTCAAATACATATATGTCACTTGTAGATTTATATAGCGTCTGTGTCCATGAATACTAAATATTCATTGGACATGTGCTTTTTCAATAAGAATCTGTAAGGCAATATATCAAAAGACAGCAGTGAAATCAAAATATTCCGTACTATTCCCGAGTTGGTTATTAATACCCATTCATCCATCGTCTATAACCGCATAATACGGCCGCGGGTAGTTATTAATATGTATGTTGCACTACGATACACCTCAAATACACTTGTTCGATTTTGGTCCACATTCTGTCTTTAATCGAGTGTTGCCAATAACGGACTGCTGTCGATTTCATTAATATATTTATATCAATATATTCAGCTATAGTGGTTCCCTGTGTTTGCCTCGAAAAACCTGGGCCAATGAAATCTTTCCATGCGTTTCTGCGCAGACCAATGAGCCAACGAGTACATCCTAGGTTCATGGTCTGTAAGTAGGGCAGGAAACTATCGTCTCTCTTCCACTGCTAATTACCTTAAAACTACAACTAGACAGTGCCATGGCCCTTACGTGTTTTATTTTTATGAAGTTAGTAGCACAACATCCTCATCCTGAATGCTAAATGCTAACAAGGAGCTAAATTGTGTTGCGATGGTTTTCCGAAAGGCATGCATTCGTCATGTGACTGCGACGTAATAAAACACCGAATCCCGATAAAGAAACCTATGACTTGTGAGTTTGAAAAGCAAATAAAAAAATAGACATATGCATCTGTAAATTGTTTAGTGTGAGCACAAACACTTTGTATGTGCTGGTAGGTATACCTTGTCTGTGTTGTAACGATTTTATTATGCGGACATTGTGATTCGAGCCTTTATTTCTGAATTGCGATGGCTTCCGAAGGAAGACATTGCTTGGACTTCCGAGGGTCAAAGAAATATCGTCATACGTCAAACATCAATTTAGTACTTCCTCTTCGTAATGATAAATTTAACTTTATATTCGTTACACACACGCCCATTGATAGTAAGAACCTCGTTCGGTATGACTGACCAATCATAAGAATTTACGTTTAAATGCGACCAATCAGATTATTACACACAGACACTCTCTCTCTCTCTCTCTCGCTCTCTCTCTCTCTCTCTCTCTTTCTCACACACAGACACACACTCACGTTTGTATTCATATCCTTTGTGGGGACTCTCCATTCATTCCTATGGGCATAACCATATTTCCAGCATTGACAACCTTAACTCATACCCAGACATAACCTTAAACATAAGCAACCAAAACTGTCCACACAAGGTAAAGCTTATATGGTTTTCATGGTTTCCCCACAATTTAATAATTACAAAAACACACATACACAACCGAAAGTATGCGAAACGTGTTTCCTTTTTCCGAATGATGGGAATTATGGGGCAAAGAAATTTCAATAGCGCTAGTGCGACACCATGTGGAAAGTAATGGAATAGCGTTAGAATAACCTGTACTCAATACAAACACCAGGGTGCCTTACAGCAACTGGGGGGGGATACCCCCAATATTTAATTTGGCTTCATTCATGCCCCCTATAAATTCAGCTTTGCCATTGAATTATTACATTTTGGCCCTCCTAATATCAAACTCTCTCCTACGCCATTGCTTCCTATCCTCAGCAAGATGTTCAAACCACATTCAAATGGAATTCAGCAATGTCTCGCAGATACATAAAGGAAACTGCTCATGAAACTGGAAAATTAGAAACCTGCAGTGGTGATTTAATTGAACACTGGATGATCCAGGAACTTATATAGCGCAGGGCCCTCGGAGCGCAGGAAACACCCGGACAGCGTCACAGTCACAGACGGGTAAGTCAGGTATACCAATTCATTACACTGCATGTCACTGGACGGTAGACTGTAGGAGGTAGATCTATGCAAACTCCATGCACACAAAGCAGGGGAAAGATTCGCACCCCTAACGCGGGACATTTGAGGAGACGTGCATGACCACGGATGCACCAATCATACACCAGTGCTTAGCCAATCAGCATAGCCAAGTACAAAAGGTGTTAAAATCAAAACTACTGCTCTTTCTAGAATGCGTTTGTAAGATGGGGGGAGGGGGGCTTGGATTTTCTCCCAAGGTCAGAAGAATAATGTCTCAAAGATGGACTTTGGCTTTGTCCTTGACCACAGTTTATACCTTGCTTTTACAAGCAAATCTGCTCTTTTTTAAATAACATTATCATGCCGGGTGGGGGGGGGGGGGGGGGGTTCATCTTGGACTCTCTGGTTCTTTTGGCTCTTTTCCTTGTCTTCTAATTTCCCCCTTTTTGAATTATTCTGAACAAATGATGTAGGAACATATGAGAAAATGCCATACTTTGCATGATCAGGTTTACACCTTTTTTCCCCCCAAACGACTCTGCACAGACAGATTTTAGTGTAATACTTTTTCAGAGTGCTAGTTAAAAATGCATCTGTGCAAAGACATTTTCAGAGAAATAAGCATAACCCCAATCAGGAAAAGTGTGACCTTATTTAATGTTATTTTAATGACTAAGTATTATAGATCAGCACTCTGGACATTGGAGAATTTTTGGGATTGAAATCTGTCTTTATTTTTGTATTGTATTACAGCACCTTCATGTGCAGCACCTTGGGGCGACTGTTGTGAAATAAATTATATAATAAATTCAATGTCTTCTATTCACATAAAATCAATTGATGGTCAAATAAAGTGTGATCTGTGTGCCCAGTAGCTGGGCTCTTGGAGGGTTTTATCAGCTGCAGAAAGATGTTGACTTTTTCTCCTGCTATTGAACTTAATGTAAAATTATTTCAGTAGTAACTCACTGAATTTTGCCAAGCACAGTCCAGCAAATGACTAAGGGAACTCTGGAAGCCAGCAAAATAGTGAACACTTGTTTGTAGATTTGTCTTTATTGTTGAATGTAACAGGTTATCACTGCCATGGGTAACTAGTGCATTACAGTACTTGACTAAAACTCCCAAGAGACATCTGACCAACATCTGGATTGTTACAATATTCTCCGAATTAAAGCTTAACATATGACACAAACACATGGGGAGCTGCTGGAGTCATTTACAGACGAGAGTCAGGGGGTTTCTGGGGGTCTAAGTGCTGCTTGGAGATTTGTGCTGGACCTAGTCAGACGCCCAAGAAGGAGACAGCGGTGTCCCGCTCCTCCACCAGCTCTGCGGCCGTAGCGTCCATCTTCTCCCGGGAGAAGTCGTTGATCGCCAGCCCATCTACAATCTTCCAGGACTTGTCCTGGGGAGGGAGGAAAAAGAAAAATGTAGGAGGTAAGAGACCTTCATTTCAACATAATGGGAATGGGCACTTTAGACTAAAATGATCTCATTCCCAAAACAGTTGACACTTCAGTATCCACTTACTGTGTCGTCTCTCCACACCAGTGTTTCCCATCCCAGTCCTCGGGGAAACAATGGACAGTCCACGTTTTTGCTCCCTCCCAGCCAATCAGGAACACCGAATACCTAGTACAGGGGACTGCCCGGTGTTCCCCAAGGACTGGGTTGGAAAACCCTGCTCTACATGTTACACAGTAAGCCATTCAGAGAGTTCATGTGGCCTTACCTTGATCACAACTGGGAAGGAGTAGATGAGGTCTTCAGGAACACCATAGGAATTCCCAGTGGAGTAGACGCCCATGGAGATGAACTCACCCTAGTGGACAGTCAAAGAAAATTGAAAACAGCACCATTAGACAGGTGGCCCATGTGACTCACAGGGACACCCAGTGGACAATACTGACCTCTGGAGTGCCAAACCAGATGTCCCTCATGTGATCGCAGATGGCCTTAGCTGCAGACATGGCACTGGACAGCTTCCTGGCCTTGATGACTGCAGCCCCACGCTGCTGCACAGTCTAGAGAGGCAAACAAATGGATGACATTACAATACTGGACAGATTCAGTTTATATTTCTAATTCTTCATCAAATGTCTGCAACCCTAGAGAACACTCCTGGAAAAGCCAATCTCTCTCTGACTTATGCATATCATTCAGAATTAATATCCCCCCCAAGGGTAGCTTGCGTACACTGTATGAGTCTAAGATGAACAAATTAGGATTTAACAGCAAAAGAGAAACATAATATTCCTGAAAGGTTATTATTCTGATTGACAGAACCAAGCATTTATGACAATGCGAGGAGAAGAATCAACTCACAGAAATGAAATCCCCCTTGAGCCAGCTGTCATCCTTCACAGCATCAAAGGCATTCGCTTCTGAACCCTGGACATTGACCTTGGCATGGTGGACATCAGGGTATTGAGTGGAGGAGTGGTTCCCCCAGATGATGACATTCTTCACTTTGTCCGCAGGCACGCCCACACGTATCGCCACCTAGAGGGCAAGTAGTAACGCTGGTAACCTCATATTACGTGTCATACAGACACCTTAAAAGGCCTCAAAAGTGTGTCAGTATGGCCAGATTACTGCCGATACTGCTCCTGTTGATTATTTCATAAACCTTCTGGATGCATGCTCATCAATCATTCATCCAGCCAAACTGCTGGATGAGCTCCAGAGGCACCTGAGAGCGGGCCCTGTTGTGGTCCAGACGGGTCAGGCAGGAGAAGTTCTCCTTGGGGATGGAGGGGGCAGACTTCGCAGCAATCAAGCAGTTGGTGTTGGCAGGGTTTCCAACAACCAGAACCTGGATAATTTAAAAAAAAAAAAATAAAGATACTAATAACATGAATACCACCACAAAAAGCAAAAGAGCTTCACGAAGAACTGTTGGGAAGGTGACCCTTGTAAATGCCAGTTGCATTGTGGCACAATGGCACAAAACGCCGTCTGATCCTGGCTCGACGATGGTACATTACCTTCACGGTCTTCTTGGCATATTTTTCCAGAGCTGCCCCCTGAGACTTGAAGATTTTCACATTAGCCTTCAGCAGGTCCTTCCTCTCCATACCCTCTTTCCTGGGCATGGAGCCCACCAAGATGGCGGCATCCAGATCCTTGAAAGCCACGTCCTCCTTGTCTGTCGGGATGACCTCTTAAAGAAAATGAGAATGGATGTCAGCAGAAGACAGATACCATTGCTCAAGGGAGTTTTACTACACAAAAATGTAGTGAGGGTAGAACGATAAATGATTGATTCAGAGAAATAATCAATCAGATCTATCAAATAGACTAACTAATCAGATGTCTTCGTGCCTCCTCCTCTAGTTCCTTGATCCCCGTGCCTCTGCAATCTGATTGGTTCTCTCTGAAATCAATCATTTTTTCGTTTTGCCCTCAGAACATTTCTATAGCAGCTTGAGATAAGGAAAATGGTAAATAAAAATAGTATACCTCCCCAGCACAAACAAAACTGTACGCATACATGAATTTGCTTGTGAAGAACACAGTGAAACTAAAGTGCCCCCCAGACATGTAAAGAAACAGGTCACAGCCCCCTGCTAAATTCTAATCTACAGAAGGGGCTTCAAAGGGGATGGGGGAGTCACAGCTACCTCTCAGAAGTGGCAGGGCACAGTCCTGCAGCTCCATGACGACACCGTCCAGGACCGGAAGCATGGGAGTAATGTCAAGGAGGAGGAGGACGATGGGCTGGTAGAAGAGCAATTTTAAAAATACACAAATGTTTGCAACACCTTTCCAATAGTTATGAAAATTACTCATAAAAGCTGCCATTACATCTCAGGGTCTAGTTTACGTAAATTTTAAATACACGCATTAAACGGCTGTAGGCAAGACGGTTAAAAGGCCATTTATTAAGTTTCGCCAGCCAGCCCTTACCTGATCTTTGCCGAAAACATCACCCTTGGCGATGCTGTACAGAAGAGAATAGGCGATTTGCCCAGCTGCGCCGGTAACCAAAACTGTAATGGGGTCAGACTGCAGGACAGAGACAGACAGACATGCGCATCAGTACCAGAGTTTGTGAAAACGATCGGACCTGACAACCAGAGCGGCGCCAGTGACGCAGCCCAGGCAGACTACGGAGAGCTTATAAATAGGACATCGATATACTGTACTGCGTACGGATCATGACATGCGACTGACGTAGGAAGGGAACATATTTATAAAGGGGGGGGGGTGGCAAACAGTACCCCAGTATCTGGTCAAGTAGCGCGGTAAAACCTACCAAAGCCATAACACTCATGTCGTGTGCGCACATTCATTTCTGCATGAAAAATCGGCTTGTATGTGATATTGGAATATAGATATGAATGTAAACTGTCCCGTCGCAACAAACTTTATTTAGCTACATGACCATGCGATGTGAAAGAATGAATGAATGAATGAATGGAATTTCTAATAAAAGCAGGTCCATCCAATCATTGCTCCCAGCTGCGTATGCCGACAGGTAGCTTGCGCATCCAGTTAACTAAGGACACAGCATTTAATTTCAATATATTGCACAAATTTTCTGAATGCCTATGTAGGCTTTTGACCTCCGCTACGGGCTATTATCGAGTTGACTAAATAATGCATCAAATGAAGGACAGCCATTTTCTACTAGTAGGCCGCTCAAAACAAATGCACAAGCATAACATTTTAAGTAGCTAGACGCTGAGCGGCCATTTATGGAAAATTCAATAAAAGGCATTGCAAAGTTAAAAATACTACGCGATTTAATTAACCACCTAGCTAAGCAACATCCCACTTCGTCCTTCAGACTGTGCTATTTCAAAACGCGTAGCATGTATAACCACTTCCGTATAAAAAAATGCACGGAGAAAACATAAGCACAAACACTCACCATTTCCGCGATTATTAGCCGACGACAAGTTCGCTCCAACTCCGTGTTAGATGGTGGGGTCACCTCTATTTCTTATTCCGAAGTTGTCACGGGGGAGCGACGGGGGCCAGACGTCGTACACGTGGATCCCGGGAGGATGCTGGGAAATGTAGTTTAAGCGGTACTCGCCGACAAACGGTGACCGCTCCAAACGAATACATTACCCAGTACAAACGGATCCGTGACGAGCTCGCTCTCTTCTCTGTCAGGGACACCCCGCGCTGGTTCCGAAAGTCAGGAACGGAAGATGCCAGTCATTATAATTATCACTCCACTTCAGGAACAAAGTATCGCGATCAGTACTTCACATATATGCATGATATTTTTAAAACATAAACACTTGATTGATGTGCCAGCTAAATGGAAAAGCACCTGATCGGAGATTTTAAAAGCACAAATGACGGACGTGTTCATTTGAAAGGAATTTGCGTTTAATGTAACTATTATCTGTGCAGTGATTTAGTGGCCCGGGTGTTTAACCCGGAAGAGCATGCGCCGCTTCAGCAGGCGTGAGCCCGGGGGGGACCGCTGCAGCTTCCCCGGTTGCTTAGACACGGCGGATTCAATCCTGCCCCTCCGCAAACGCTGATCCTGGCGGAGCAGGGCTGTTTCCACCCGAATGGCTCCTTCACGCCTGCATGCAGCACTTACACCAGTCCCGTTTTCGCCCCCCGTCTACGGGACTGTGGGTTAACCGGGTGATGGTTACATTTAGCATCTGCATGCGCCCTGAAATCTGAATGATACGCGTCTCCTAGAGGTAAGTTAACCTGACCATGACGCTCCAGCTTCGGATCTCTTTATTTCCCTCCGAAATCCAGGAGTTAAAAGCTGCCTGGGAAATTAGGCATCTTGCAAACGCAAGCCTCCATATGACATTAAAAAGTTTGTGGCTCCTGGTCGAATAGACCGTGAATGGCGCTGACATGTATGTTATGGCTGAATCGAGCACTTAACTTCGCCCGTGGCCGCCTTTCCGGCTCGCCCGCCCGCACGGGTGCCGTCCCGCCCCGGCTGCCGTTCCAGGACGCCCGATCCCCGCGGCTCCGTTTGGACTTGATCTTGGCAGGGAGAACCAGCCACCCCCCGTTCGTGAGCCCACGCCAAGGACGTGTGCATTTCACCGGCTGTCTGGCTTTAATTGGCGTGTTCTCCTGAATGTGCGCTGAATCAATCAGAGCCGACAGTCTTTTAAAAGTTCTAGCTAAATTCCATTAGCATTACTGGAAAGATTAGCTGCTCTTCATAATTCACATCTGCATGCGCCCTGACGTGTAATGGTATCGGTTACAGATAGTAGAACGTATCTATACGTTACCAGTAGCATGATTCTCTTATGACGGAAATTAGCCAATACGTTTTGCTGATTTTGCCCGAAATAAAGAAAAAAAACTATATGTATATTATTTTATAGATCTTAATATTCTATTTTGCTCGATCGCATATTTAGCTCTTTATACTTAAGTCAGTATTATCCATATTCTTCATTTTCTTTCTAAAACTGAATGATTACTCTGATAGTAGTGGAAAATCCAACATCATTCATGCAGCAATTTCAGTTCGGTTTCAAAAGCGTCTGTTGTTACACAGAACGGGATTGCATTAGTGAGCTCCCAAGCCGATGGCGTCACAAATGTGAGGCAAAAAATGCCTAATGTAAGCAATATAAAAATAAATAAATCATATGTTATAATAAACTATATATAAAGGGTGTCACACTATTAAAGACATAAATAATAAACTATATCAATAATAATATGGGATTTAATTTAATATGGGTCATTGAATTGAAACTAATTAACTTTTATTGCGCATCTTTGCATGTTGCAAAATGATTATTCATTTCTATGAATCTGCAGTGGCCCGTTGTTGCACTTGTTATGTAAGATGCAGCTTTCCTTGAGTTTTGCTGTCCAGCTGTTTGCTTGGGTGTGGATCGTTCTGTGGGACCCCTCAGATGGAAGGAGGAGAGTGCCGTTTGTAGATGTCCTTAATGGCTGCGAGCAGTGCTTCTCAAATCCAGCGAATTTGTTTCCTTTTGGTTGGATTCTGGGAGTCCAAAATACTGGAATATTTCTGATGGTTCCTGTTTTGTTTTTTTTTTCTTGGTGGATGAGTGCGCCTGTCCAACCC
>JAODKL010000062.1:7152095-7178730 GCA_026780765.1 Petrocephalus schoutedeni
GCATGTCGTGTCAGTTGATCCCACCCCTGAATTTTGCATGACCTCATTACAGGGTCATTACAACAGTGATGCAGAAAGAGCCTGAGTTTGGGTTACAGGGCAGGGTGTCAGGCTGTGTGTTCCCTGGGGAAGGGAGCTTTGCCAGAGAATTATTGAAAAAATAGTTTTTTTTTTAATAGCATGAAGCGCTTTTCCTGTTAAAATCCATAACAATGTAATGGATTTAATGTCAGCCAGTCACTAATAGTTGAGTCATTATTGGGAAGCTACAGAATGTCAGTATATCAGTTACAATCTTACAGTTTTCAAAGAGGGTGGTTAGCTTATTCTTGCATCTAATTTTTATTTATTATTTAGTGATACAATTAATGTGCCTCATTATTCCTGCAGGAGATAATCAGTGGATGGCAGATACCTATTGGTTTGTGGGTATTGCCTGGAGAATGACTCTCTCTCTGACTCTAACTCTCTCTCTCTGACTCTAACTCTCTCTCTCTGACTCTAACTCTCTCTCTCTGACTCTCTAACTCTCTCTCTCTGACTCTGTCTCTCTCTGACTCTAACTCTCTCTCTCTGACTCTAACTCTCTCTCTCTGACTCTCTAACTCTCTCTCTCTGACTCTGACTCTCTCTCTCTCTCCCTCTCTGACTGTCTCTCTGACGCTCTAACTCTCTCTCTGACTCTCTCTCTCTCTCTCTCTCTGACTGTCTCTCTGACTAACTCTCTCTGACTGTCTCTCTGACTTTCTCTCTCTCTGACTGTCTCTCTCTCTCTCACTCTCTTTCTCTAAGATGTCTGTGCTTGCCTATACCCCTCATTTACTTGAAGTGAAGACATTCTTCACTGGTCTGCACACAATGTACATGCAATGAGTTTCTCATGCTCATTTAAGTGTTTTTAATTTATTTGCAGACTTAACAATGACACGCCTCTACCTCCAGTGATATACTGCGTGATTTATAAATAAAATGACCTCTGTGGAACCTTTTAAATCAGATGCTTTTAATATTAATGTTTATAAGAACCCCTCTCTTTCTTTTCTAGCCTGTAGTGTGTGTATATATATATATATATATATATATTTTTTTTTTTTTTTTTTTTTTTGGAATAAACACTTGTGTTTACCTTTCTTTTCCTTGATTTACTAGCACAATCAGTAGTTTACATAAGCAGTACACACACCTCCCAACATGTTAAAGACACTAAAACTCCTAATTAAACCCAGGAATATAGAACTTAGTGTGCTGCGAAACAGTACATATTTCTGTTCTAATGTGTAAGTACAGTGTGCCAGGCTTGGCCCTGCCAGGACTGCAATAATAGGCTCATTGTTGAGCTAGTGGGTTTCCTATTCTTCTCCAGCTTGTCTACACTTGCAAACCCAGACAGCATGGCCAGGGCTGCTGGGATAAAAATTCCTCAGAGCGTCATTTATCTATAACGCAGACGCGCTGTACGTGGCAGAGGCCATGGATAGCGCGTTCGGAGATGACCCCCGCCACCTTTGGTTCCCCTGCCAGCCGTTACACTGAAACGTCCTAGTCTCCTCTCCACCTAATAGTCGTCTAATAGCTGTAACTACGCTCGGGCGCTAGAGGGAGACGTTGCTTCTTCTTTGAATCAATCGCCTTCGGCGTCGTTTGTTTAAAAGAATAATAATAAATAATAAATTATTTCTTCAGTTGTATACTCTGTTCATTCGGCGATCCTTTGATTTTTTTTTAATATATGTTCGTATTGCTGCTTTGTAATTAACTTTCACTATTTTGAATGACAGTTATTTTTACTTGAGGAGTTTTTAAATGTCATCAAGGTGAATTTAGTTGGGTTGGCATACAATACTAAGCTGTATTTTAATTTCCATTTATTACTTGGTTTCCTATTAGGTTAGACTGGTTTGTCACAGGTGTTGACAGGTACTTGGCAGTCGGCCTCAATGAATACAAAAAAGTTTCCCTTCCCTTTACCAGACAACTGTTTCCTTGGCGAAATCCTGTCCGTACTTGTAACTCACAACGCTATCAGGATTTTCTTAGATAAATGAGGGATTAAATGCACCCTGCAATGAGGCATCAGAAAATGAAACTGTATCCACTGTAATGACGTTGATACAACTTTAGATTGCACGTGTGTTCCCCGGAGAAACAGTCGCGTGAAAAACATTAATTCTCTGCCTGTCTTCGTTTACAGCAATGTGTGTTTTTGGCGGCAGGTGGCAGCACATTAATCCCCCATTTAACGTTTCCGTTTTTTCTTCTTGTACAGAGGTGGGTTGGAATAACAGCCCAGACCTTTGTGTTGGGTGTAGGGGTTTGTGACGCTTTTCGTGACAGCCCACCACTCCCTGGTGTGATGGTGTGTCCCAGGATGTCGGGTCCTCCGTGCTCCAAGTTGGAACCTGCCTGCCTATTGTCATTCTGTTTATTTGTGTGGGAAGGAATGTGTTTCCCTGCTCAGTATGTGCGGGGATTAAGGGGCGTGGGGGGCATTGCTACCACAGCACAGATTTTGCCTTTGATAATGCAGTCATCATGACAGCCTGGTCACCCTCGGAAGGAAGGCCAGTCCTGTGCATTATTTTGTGGGTTGCATGTTTTTGCTTTTCTAAATGGTCTGCCAATCAGTCCTTCTCGTTCATAATACTAGGAGGCCTGCTGGCCTGGTTCCATGGCACTCCATTCATTTTCTACAGAATCAGCACAGCTGCTGAAGGATGCTACTGAAGGTCTGGTGATGTCTGTTTCCCTCCACATGATGCTGTCACCAATGAAAACTAGTGCTGCTGGCTCTTCTGCTTAGACCTTCTGCTCCGCTTCTTCTCCGCCATCTCTCCGATTGATCTCCAGGCGCTAGCTGGACCTGAGGGTGGCTTTATGCCATGGTGGCTTAGGGGAGGGTGCCATGGAAATGCAATGCAATTTTATTTATATAGCGCATTTTCACAACATTACATTGACTCAATGCACTTTACATTATCTCTGCCACATAAAGACCCCCCAGTGAGCAAGACAAAGGTGACAATGGTGAGGAAAAACTCCCTAGAAAGAACCAGGAACCAGACCCAAAGGGGGAACCCATCCTCCAGAGGCCGGCAGAGGAGTCAACTGGACAACTGGAATGGGTTCTTCATTTTCTGAGTTCACTTTACCTCAGATACCTCGAGCCAACATGGCAGAAGGGCTTAAAACCTGAAACCATGGAATGAGGCAAAAACCACGGGTGAGCATTAATCATGGCTCCTATGAGTCTATGGTTGGCAAGGCCAGCGCTTCAGATGTCAATGCGTCGCTCCGTGATTCTCAGCTCAGCCCTGGAAACTACCTTTCCAGCAGCAATTGGTCAGCTGACACAGTAGCAATGTTGATTTCCTGGAATCACTATAGCCACTTGTTAGTTGCTTGTAGGGTTGGGGCTGACATTATGGATCGCTGGTACAGGTCCTGGTCTGGAATTTACTAACGTGCTTCCTCACTGAAGGGCTTTAAGAGCCTGTCTCCGAAGTCCTAGCAGAGTGAAGAGGGCACAGAATGCGTAAGGCCCATGGAGGATCTCAGAGACAAGGAGAGTTAGGGTGTGGGGATTGGAGGTCCAGGGTCTGCTGTGATGGGACGGCCCATTTCCCAGTCTGCTGTTTTACCAGTATGAGCCATGAGCATGTGAGGTAAAGAAGTCAAAGTGTAGAATGTTCTGTTCAACCTTCATGGAAAACAATAAACCCATCTTCATATCCATCAATCCATCCAGACCCTTCTCTCCCACTAGTAATGTTGCTTTAGACTAGCACTGCCCCTTGAGAAGCACTGCTCACACCTGAAGAGGTTGACTACTCCCTGTGCTAAAGCATCAGTAAGAAAGAATTAGAAAGGCTTTGTGTTCCTCAGTACTCATCTCTCATTCCCTCCCAAATTGTGACAAGCATAGTTTTTTTTTTTCTCCTCATTTCCTCATGGTTTTGATATTTTTTCACACTCCAGCGTCTTTGACATCCAACCCCTCCCTGACACAACCACACAACCGCATGCTAGAATGGCCAAAGTGTAACACAGGTGCCAAAGGAGTCAAAACTCTAAATGGTTTTTTAAGTTTTTTAAAAACGGCCGTTTACAATACGCCTCACCTGCTTTGGGGTAAGAGTTTGCTCTCCACATTCCAGTTTTTCTCCTAGAACATCTTTGGAATGGGACCTATCAAGATTAGCAGGTGCAGTGAGGGCACGCGTACCATCTTACCGAAAGTTGAGTCATGAATCGAAACTAAATGGCACGTTCCGCCCCAGCCAAGGAAGTGGGCATCACCCCAGCAAGATCCTCTGGAGGCAACCCTTTGCTGGAAGTGTGCTACTCAAAGGCATCCTCATCTTTGACCCAAAACCTGTCTGATTTACTGTTTGGGGGGGGGGGGTGCAGCCGTTTGCGTGATGAGAGCAGAGTTGGCAGTCAGTCAGTAACGCAGGTCTTTAGACCTTTAATTGCACTTGTCTGTCAAGGTGACGTGTAGACCGCACCTACAATAGGTGAGTTAATGCAGATTGGGTGCCCCCGAGGCGTAGGGGGTTGGGAGGCTGTGTGACCGGGTTCAGGTGTGGGACCAGGTCATTCTGGTGTCACCACTCTCACCGCTCTTGTCTTCCTCAAAGCCTGGGTTTTAACTGTTCTGGTCATGCAGGGTGATTTTCCTTAGACTTCAGCTGGAGTTTCTGCGGTCGAAGGGCCAGCCCAAGCCTTTATTCTCTGGGTTTCAAACGGGGGAGTCCTCCGGATCGCTCTTTCTCGTCTCTTGGTGGCCGTGAGGAGTCTCATTGGTGGGCTTTATGCTGGCACAAACTGAGGACACAGCACCTTTGGCGTAATTAAAGATGAAGGATAGCTGGGAGATGGCAGGTAAAAAAAAAAGAATAGTCTGTTAGCGGGAAAAATTATTCATTTAATCTGCCGGTGATTAAATAAGAAATGTGGAGGTTCCACAGGCCTCTTTAGGTCAGGATGGTAGTTGGGACGCCCCTCCCTCACACCTGCCGGAATCGTGATGCTCATGATTGAGCTGTCCTCTGTGCTACAGCAAAAGACAAAGGGAGAAAGGCCGGGGAACAGATGAGGTTGGACTTCTTATCAAAAATGTAGGTGAATTCCACCTGCTCTGGCACACACATCTCATCTCTCTCTCTGTCTCTCACTCTTTCTCTGTATTACACACACACACTCTCCTGAACTTTAGTTTGACAGCCTCTGAAACCCTAAAAGAGTCTAAAGTCTTAGTTCTACCAACATAAAACCTACAAAGACACCAATCTGTTTAGCTTCTGCCTGCATAAATCTGGGACCCCAATCCCCCCTCCCTGCCGGGTGACAAGGAAGAGGTTCATCCCTGAGAGGAGCAAGACTGAGCTTCTTGGCAGGCTTGAGCGGCAGGCCACTCATGGTCTTGCAGCACCCTTTCCGCACGGCTAGTGCCTGAGGTGTGTGGAGACTTGTAAAAGATGACAGGCTAAGTGGGGCATGTGGCAGAAGATCACGGCCTGTAAAACAAGCTCTCCTCCAGTTGAGTTCTGCCAGAAGTGAAGAACAATGAGCGAGGGCAGAAAAGCGAGGGGTCTCGGGTCTCTTAGTCCAACTTGAAAGAGACATGAGTTGCCTTTGAAGTTGAAGGCCCTCTACTTGCAGCGGGGGAAGAATAAGTCCCACCACCGATCCTGTCCCGTGAGTTTGGACAGGTAGGCAGGGACTCTTCATGCAGGAGGTCAGGTTTGCTCCCGGCTGGAACAAAAGGCATGGGATCACCCCGGGACAGGGATTAGAATTTGTCTGACAGCTGCCGGCTAGTGTAGAATCGCTGTGATGTTGCGGCATTGCTCCAGGTTACCGGCGGCCCAAAGCTAAAACACCAGGCTTCTTCATGAACCGAAGTGTTCCGAAAGACAAATCTGTCACTGAAGTTAGACAGGGTGTGAGTGTGCGTGTGTGGGAAAGCTTTTTGAAGTGGGAGCACTGCTGTGAAGCTGAATAAACAGACAGGTTCGGAACACGACAGTTTGGAATGACTACTGCTTAGAATTACCTCTTCTCCGGTTTCCTTTCTGAAGCAACAAAAATGAATTCTTAGCAATCCTCGAGTTAAGGCTGAACGCTTTACTCCACCTGAGATTGGAGTGCCATTGTGTGGACTCGTGTGTCGGTGCGTGTTTATTTTAGGCTAGTGGAAATCTCTGCTCAAGGCTCAGGTGTTGGTCACAGGAGATGTGACATGGCTTTGATGTTCTGGTCCTGGCTGGGTGTCCCGGCTGCTGGAATGCAAGGCGGCTCGGGGTCTCACCCTCCATTGCCCATCCCGCGAATCTCGATGCACACTCGGCGCTCCATGACCAATGCTTCTTTGCATGCAGGCACAATCGGCCACGAATGGCCAGGTCGCTCCATTTTCTGCAAGTAGGTGACCTGTCAGTGCTCATCAAGCAAGTACTCATGGGTACTCCATCCTTATTTTTGTAGTCGCACTTTCTGTCTTTGTTCGTTCTCTGTGCTGCGAGTGTGGCAGTGTGGGCTTGCAGGCCTCCCATGGCTGCCGCCTTGGAGTGGTCACAGAAGGTTAGTTAGTGCATGCTGAAGTCCCACCTTCTGCTGTACTGAAGTTCAGCCAGGACTGCTGTCGGGTTGTGCTCTCACATGCCAAGGCCTAGTTGGTCCCCGGATTTGAGACATTCCTGATTGCACTTCCTGGGTATTGGACAGCGCCCTCCATTGCCCAGACTTGCACTGGCTGGGTTATGCAGCCTGCATGAAGCCGAAGCATCTGAGGGGACGTAGACCACCACAGATACCTAAGGCGTGAGACATAAAAAAGCTGGTAGTGAAAAGACCAGAACTATTGTCCCCTAAGGGCTTTCGGACTATGATCTATGTGCTTGAGCTAAATTGCTCCACTTGGAGTGTTGTTTTTTAAGACTGTTGCTCCTTGATAAGGATTGGGCTGCCCAGGGCAGTGGCTTAGTACAAGTTTAACCCAGCTTTCTCCCGCTGAGTTGTCAGTCGTCACTGAACACAACCCCCTAGAGGAGCAGGACGGTGACCTTCATGTTTTACATCACATAAGTGCTTGTAAAGTTTTCTCTGTGGTACAGCACTCATGGCGCAAAATAAGCCACACATCTTTCAGCGGGGCGTCTGTTTGACTGGCTAACGAAATATGAAAATGGCTTTTCCTGGAGAGATTGCTGAAAAGATTTTATGAAGCTAAAATTGTGAAACATTGCACTTGAGTGTTGTGACAGGATTGCACTTTCATTCATCTGCTAAAGCTCCCAGACGTTAGGGGTGTTGGCCTTGGTGTGACGCGTCTTGGCACAGACATGAGGGCTGCGAGGCTGACAGAGGGCATGCCAGCAGTCTGCCGGCACACAGTGTACCCCCCGTAAGACGGGTCATCCTCACCTTTAGCTGGAAGCTGCAATCACTCAGTGTACTGTTACTATTTTCTGTCTCGTAAATTGTAACCGTCGTCTTTTCCTACTGTCCCCCCCCCCCCCACTGTTATTTTGATATTGTGGAGACCATTTTTTCGGGATTCTGAATTTTGTAAAAATCTGTGACTGCAATCAACAAGCTAAAAACGACAAAAGTCTTCTATTTAGTTTGGTGACGTATGGTTAGGGTCACGCCTGGGGAGGGGACAAGGTTGCCTTTGTTGGCATTAGAAACGAATGGAAGGGTCCCCACAAAGATATGAATACGAACGTGTGTGTGTGTATGTGTGTATTTGTGTGTGTCTCCAGAGCACTATCAGCCGTCAGTGTTCTACAGAAATAGACCCCTTCTTCCTTCTCTCTTCCTCCTCTTTGGGTCCATTTGGCTTCAGTGATCAATGGCATTCTGCTTGGCAGAGTTACACCTGTGGTCCACCAGGAGTAGCCTGAATGTCTCAGGTAAGCCACCCTCCAGTCCCCGCCCCACCTCTAGACCGGAGATCGTGTGCGTCTGCTGGATCCCATTCTATCTCATCACCCTGTTCCAGCTGAGTCCATCAGTAAGCACTTGTATTGTGGTTGGCAGGAGTCATCAGTTTAATTACAGCGAGTAGTAATACATACCGTGATAATCATCCCAGACACACTGGGAGCTGTCTGTTTGTATTCTGATTTGGTTTGGGTAACAGATGGGAGGGGTGTCGCATAATGCCAGAGCCGTGTACCTGCTTCTCTTCCTTTCTTTTCCCTGCAGACGCTGACATTGGAACATACCAGTACTATGATAAGGGAGAACCTGGTAAATACACTCGCCTTGTGTTTCTGTGCTTACACGCATGACCCCCTGCTAGGCAGTCACAGGTATTCTGTGCAGCCACAGAGCACACAGATTAGTTTCTGGCCCCATCAAGGACTCTAAGCTGCAGTAAAAACTCTGATCCAGGATGCACAATATGAAGAGACTCATATAATGGATTCCAAGATGGAATGCACTATGCGCTGGAGCAGAGCTGCAATTCATCTTTCTTCCACTAGAGGGTATTCTAGGGTTGCAGAGATCCGGGTCGGGGTTCCCTCGTCCCTCAGCAGGTGCCCCGGCCCTCAACGTATCATAATGCTCCTTCATAATGCTCCTTTATCTGATTAATGCCATTAATCCTGGAAGTGTCCTGAAGTGGCAGAGCACTGCAGCCAGGGCTGCAGTGGGCTTCCTGTCTGGGGGGGTGGGGTGGGGAGGGCAGGTAGGAACTGTGGGGTACCTTTGTGTACGACAGGGCCGCGGTTCGGGAGGGGGCACTGACAGCTCTCCATCACACGTGTACACACACACGCACGCGCACACACACACACACAGTGATGCACGCATATCTCACCTGTGTCACGCATGGCCATTAAACGCAGTTTCGGTTTATTTCAGCTACCCCGACGGACCAGCTGTACTTTCATGAGAAGCAGCAGTTGGCAGAGGGTACGTCCAGGTCATTTCTCCTCGCCTTCATATGAAGATAAGCAGCGATGACTTTGTCTGACCTGTTGGAGGCGACGCCCGGCTCACTAGTGGGCCCGATGCTGCCGTGCGGTTTTCCCAGAATGCACAGCATCCTCGAGGTCGGGGAGGGAGGGTGCAGAATAGGCAGAGAAAGGCCCCATAGTCGGGGCTGAATCATCCTGCCCTGATACCAGTATGGCCATCATCCAGAAATGGCTCCCAGTCAGCCCCCAGCAAAGTGAAGGACCCTTATCAGAAGAGGCACACCGCCTCACCTCCCTCCCCTCATACAAATTAATTTATTTACCTGTTTTCACGCTTGGGGGAAAAAAAAATCTTAATGGCTTATAAAAAATGGTTGGATTTGATTACAGCATCTTCAGAGTCAGTTCTCCTGCTTCCTTATTAATGCTAATGTATATTCAGAGGCAGAATTCACCCGAGGCTGCGCTTAACTTATTTGTTTATATTTGTTCACATCAGAGACTGTGCGAGGCCTAATGGGAAATCACAGGGATTTTCCCTGATGTGGGGCAAACCATTTAACTCTGTACTTGTGGGTGTCACAGGAGCTTTGCGGGTGGCTGCGCTGCCTCGCGCCTCCTGGGTTGGGGGTTAGAATCCCCCCCCTGCTGTGAGTGTGGGGAGTTCTCCTCGGCTTGGGTGGGATTCTGCAGGCTGATTCTCTCTCACAGTCCAAAGATGTGCAGTCAGGCTCATTGGTGTCTCTAAATTGCCCAGAGTATAATCTTAACACAACAATTTAACATTAGAACATATGCAAATTAAGAGTAATGCAATAGAAACTAGAAAAAATTTCTTATGTTCCCCAAAAACTGACATCTGGGTGGATACCTAGAAGAAGACTGCTTCAGTCTCTGAACCTCTCAGGAGCAGCCATCCATTCCAAGTAATTATCATTAAATCAGTCATAATAAGTCATTAAATTTCACCACCAGCTGACTAAATTAATTAAATGATTTACAAAAGTCTATGAGGTATCGATTAGAAATACTAGGTGTGTTACTAGTCGAGTCAAAAACATACATGTGAGTTTTGGGTGGCTGCTGCAAATATTTGGGTTGATTTTAGCAGAAATTAACACACATTGCCAGGCAGAATATCATAGTTTTACACCAAAATGACGACCATTTAAGCATCAGTTTCTTTGGCCTAAGACTCGCCCAGTACTCTGTGTGCCCTGTAATGGACATGCATCCCAGCAAAGCGATGTCCCAGCTTTCCACCCTGGGCATAGAGATTTAATCCTTTAAGTATCACGCCAGGATGTTTGCGCGCCAGTGATATTTTTATTCCTATTCATAAGTGCGCGGCAGCGAGGGTGGCGTGTAGCTCAGTAGGTTAGGACCCTGTCCCTGCCATCGGATGGGTGTCGGGTCAAATCCCGTCATTGGCAGCATAGTCGTATGTCTGTTGGAGCCTTGAGCAAGGCACTTAAAGCCCCAAAGTGCCCCAGGCGTGTTGGATAAATAACAAACTGCACTTCGTCTTCACTTGCACGTACGTCTGAAAGGAGAGCAACATAGAGTATATGGAAAAAAGAGATTCTGAGTAGGAATGATAATACATGGCAGATAGACCCCATTTCATGACTGGCATCCCTTCTGCCTGACTGACTCATCACTGACTGTTATAGAGTTCCGAAATGGATAGGGTCTGAGGGCACTTCTATGGGAGATGTTCTTCCAGACCCTCTGCTCCTTCTCACAAGCATGGAGTGCACTGGAGAAGAGCCATGGTACTACTGATGCTTCAGGGCAGCAGGCTTGTGGTGCTGGGCTTGGAGGTTTGATGCTGTGGGAGCCCATCCTGGCCTCACAGCTCTCCGCTCTCCCTCTCCAGGCCGTGGCTACTCCTGGACCCCTAACAACCAGCGTCCTGAAAAGCTGCGAGACTCTCTGAAGGAGCTGGAGGTATTTGCTGTAAATAAGCCCCCACACCAGTGCCCCCCCCCCTTCCGGGCCCGTCTCTGTCAGCAGCTGTAATATGCGAGGGGATCAGTGAGCGGGGGCCGCAGGTAAGCGCAGTCTCTCCCCAAAGCCCGCCACAGACGCAGCTTTGTGTTTGCGTCCCTCGCTAATCCCTCCTGCCCCCCCCACTCTGAAACCAGAAACAGACCCCCCCACCCCCGTCAACCAGAGCGGACTGCCATGCCCTGGGAATCACTAACCCGAGGCCTCTCGCCCCATCCCTTCTCAATCCCCCCCCCACACTTTCTGATAGGAGTTGCTGCAGAGCAGTCCATGTGTCCACTGCCGATGGAGGAACGCACGGGCCTGCCAGGTACGGGACATTGGCGGCAGGACCCTTACGCATTGGTGTGTGTGAGCCTCTCTGTGTGGGACACGCTGGGGTCGCTCAGCCCCTCTCCATGAAGGCACCCTGACGCCTCTGAGCATCAGGACTTCTCTCTTCTTCCTTATGACCGTAATGATTCTAATGTCCTTGGGCATTAAATAGACCAGGTGTCAGTTATGCCATTCTAATACCCAACTATTATTCCAAAGCAAATAATGTATAAGAATATTTGCATTTTTACTTATCTGAAGAATGGCTGCATGATTATCGGGTTATACCTGTGAGTTTTATTTGAAATTGGATCTTTTAATTCCTTTGCCCTCTGGACTGCCTGGTTTTCTCTCACTGTGTGTGTGTGTGTGTGTGCGCCCTAGGGATATACCTAGAAATTCTGGGCCCCCTGACAAAATGTCACCTTGGGCCTCCCTGATTCAATTTGATGTATAATTTTACATATTCAAGGGCACCTGGCAGGTGCTACCTCTCCCCCCCGAATTTGCCAGGATATCCATGGGCCACCAGTGCTGTTCATCCCATCGGGCTGTTCCCCTTTTATATGCTCTGTGCTGCCTGGGATAGGCTACACCCCCCCCCCCCAACCCCCCCATGATACTGTACTAGATATGTGGATGGAAGATCGATGGATGGAATTTGTTTGCTAAAGATATTAAACTCTACATTTACATCTTGCATGATTCAATGCAGTATTGAAAGGGAGTATAGCATGATACAGCGAGGTGTGATGCTCCCGATAGTCACCAAAGGCCTTGGATGGTGTGATGTGAAACCAGCATGTAAAACACAAACAAGTGGGTGTATCAAAGCTCTTTGCCAAAAGAAAAAAAAGAAGCATATATTCCACCTGGCCTGTAACCCATTTATTTGTTCGAAGTTTCAGTAAGCACTGTAATACAGCTAAACATGGTAAATCATGAGTGAACACTACCTCTTTGGCAGTGATTCACCTTGACAGAGCATTACGTTACGCAGAGTCACCAGATGGACCTCCAGCTCATTCGTGTTATGGGGCTCAGGAGAGGACACAGTCTGTTGGGGTAGAATGATGGGCCATGGTTACCCATCCTCTGAACATTTGATTTGGCACTTCATTGGTCATGTTTGACAGTCATCGGCCGCGAATGTTGATCTTGATACAATGGTCTTCAAACAACACCAGCAAGGCTTCACTCAGAATCAAGCTAAACATGTTTTTATTGGGTCTTAGACAAATCATAAAAGGGCTTTTGGAAAGAAGGCTTACAGTAAAAAAAAAAAAAAAAGCTGACTTCCAGGTGGAGAGAGTTTCTCGGATAATATTGTGATGGTGAACCACATGTTAGACCCATCCTGAGTTTTGACTAGAGATTTTGGTAGAAACTTCAACACAACTGCTAAACCTCGAGATATTTCTGTCTGTCTGTGATACTGTGCATAATGGTGACCTCCTTGCAGTTTCTGTCTGCCTGTACCAGTGTTGACATTAATACTAGAGCATATGAGCGGAGCGGGCGGAATTTGGTCAGAGAGCGGAGCGGTTTCTTTTGTTAAGGCTGGAGCGGTCACTCTGTCTCGCTCCAATACCGGTCATACCACAACCGTGCCGAAATCTACCCAGAATTCATCTGTACTGTTATCAAGACTGTTACACAAAGGGTGCTTTTCCACCACAGCAAATACCAAACTTCTGATACTGATACTTTTGTGCTGGTTTTCCGCTGGTGCTGAATAAAAGCACAACGTGAGACGGGGCATTTCGTACTGAATTCTGAATTTAAAAAATGGCTGTAGTATACAGCTGGATGGTGTTGGATATTAAATCTTACACCACATGTTATGCACATGCAGTTCTTACATCACTAGTGACTTACATTAAGATCAGACTTTTTCTTACTTTCAGCTCTATACGGACATTAGACAACGCAGGGGGTTAATGTTTTGCTAAAACATTTTTTACTTTGACAGGGGAAAAGCTTAGCTAACTTTGAAAGTACCAAAGAAGTACCCCAACTGGTTTGTCACTTTCGGTACTTGAACTTTTGGTACTGGTACTCGACCGGAAGTCAATGGAAAAGCCAAAGTACCAAAAGTACCGTACCTGTTGCAGTGGAAAAGCACCCAAATTGCCAGAGATGGAGTTCGCGAAATATTTCACAAAGGTTTAAGGTGACAGTTGTTAGGCATGAAGATTATTGCTCCCTCTTTTAAATTGGAGCATGTGTGGAGCGATTTGACTGGAGCGGGAGGAAATTTTAGTGGAGCTAGGAGCAGTATGGAGCGGAGCGGCTTAGTGCGAATTAGAGCGGAGGAGCGGGCGGAGCCAAGAGCCGTGTTGAGCGATGAGCGGAAATTCTCACCGCACCGCTCCGCTCACATGCTCTGATCACTACCTACTGCTCTGGTGCCTATCTGCCTACCTACAGCTGTTGCTGAGATCCGGGGTTCTGGTGACCCTGACTCTAACCGGGCCACAGCTGGAGAGGATCTCCATTGACAGGGCCCTAGTGGGCCGGCTACCAGCAGGAACCATCAGCGATGGTGAGTCACCTCTGTGTCCCACGACGCCTATCCTAGCATGCAATGGAGTGCTGAGTGCTGCCACCCTGGGGGACCTGCACAGCCACACATAATGGACAGCAGATCCTCTCTCCTCTAAGCGCCCCCTAAGTAGGTGGGGGGGATGAGGGTAAAGGACAGCCTTCCTCCCATTCTCTGCTTCTCTGGGGCAGAAGGTACCTGTGTCACGGCAGCAAGAAGGACCACAGAGACCATCACGTCTAATTGTTTCAGAATCGATTGGTTGTTTACAGCCTGACTTGCTCTTAATCGCCTGACACTCAAGAGTAACGCACAGTCCCACACGTGCACTTTACAATTCACTCACAGAGACACGGGAGACCATAATTATGAGGTGGCGGGGGGGTGGGCGAGGTAGGGACTGATCACATCTGCTATCTGCTTATGGCAACGGTAACACCCCACACCATTACACCACCACCACCAGCCTGAACCGTTGATACAAGGCAGGATGGATCCATGCTTTCATGTTGTTGACGCCAAATTCTGACCCTACCATCCGCTTGAACTGCAGCGGTTCGTCTTGACCATGTCAACATGTCTAAATGCATTGAGTTGCCACCATGTGATTGCCTGATCAGTAATTTGTGTCAACGAGCAGTTGGACAGGTGTGCCTAACAAAGTGGTCGGTGAGTGTATATGTGAATAACAATTGTACTGGATCCAGGAAAATTTTTTAGAAACGTGCAACTGCTGTTATGGTGTCACATTTTAATGCTGTTTACATTTTTTCAGCTTAGGGTACAGCGCTGTCTTAAAATGAAAAGGGGACTCTAAATAACCAAAAACAGTTGATGGTAGTGAACAGTTTTACTGTATTTTGTTGGTGGTGCAATTCGAAATAAAGTAGTTTATAATTCTGTGAGAAAGACCCGTGATATACAGTACCAGTCAAAAGTCTGGACACACCTACAGTAAATCATTTGTTTTCAACAGGATAATGACCCTAAGCAGAACTCGGGTTATGTAAGTACTGTGTTATCTGGTGAATAAGGTAAGAGATGCAGTGCTGTGACAGGTAACCTGCTCCCCCCCCACAATCCCCCGACCTGAACCCTACAGAGCGGGTTTGGGATGAGCTGGATCGGAGAGTAAGAGCAAGGTAGCCAACTTGAGGCCAGAACTTGGGAAACTCCTTCAGGACTGTTAGAGAAGCATTCCAGGCAGCTACATCTGGATGCTGGATGAAGGAATGCTAAGGATCTGCACTGCTGTCATTGAAGCAAAAGGGGTTTATTTTTAAAAGTCCAAAATTTTGAAAAATTATGCTGAACACTTCTCTTGGTTGTTGCAATATTTGGTATGTATTACATCATTGCCTTGAGGCCTTTTACTATAAGGTGAATAACAGCTAAAATAGAGATGATTGCATTGAAAGCAGGTGTCCAGTCTTTTGAGTGGCACTTTAAAAATGTGGATCTGTTTATGCATGTACTCCCTGCATGCAAGTGTGTGTGTATTTGTGTGCTTCTGCGTTGCTGACCGAGGCCACCGGCTCTCTCCGCCTCCCCAGCCGTGATCACGGACCACTTCCTCCTCCTCACCTTCATTGAGAAGATCCAGGTGTGCCTGGTCCAGCTGAACAGGCGTGATCAAGGCTCCCCGGACCTCAGCCGGCGGGTGGAGAAGCTCTCACCCTCGGAGCTGAAGGTGATCATCTCCCAGCATGCCTCTCTCTGTCACTAGCTGTTTGGTTTACTATCTAAATCTAAGGAAATATAATATCCTTGCCTCCTTTACAGGCCCGAAATATGAAGTAGTTAGGTCAAAATTTGTTAATTTTTTAATCAGATCACATCAGCCTCCCACTTTCTTTGTGAAGAATGTAAGAGGTTAATCTCAGAATAATTTTAAGCTATAACTGGCTATATGTCTGTGTGTGTGTGTGTGCGTGTGTGTGTGCGTGCGTGTGTGTGTGTGTGCGTGTGTGCACACATGCAACACACTTGGATAAGTTCAATGAGCATTGAAGATGCGTCCAGCAGGTGGCGCGAGGGACTGGAACGCATCATCCTCTGCCTAGCTGTAGTTTGCGGGGGCACCACTAGGGCGGCACCTGTAGGGATTTCTTTCTTTCTGTGGCACCGATCGGGCTTCCGCTGTTAGGAAAGCAAAGAGGACGGGAAAGGGGTCAAGGCTGCCCCGCCCCGGTGTAACAGAGATCCTTTTTTTTGCTGAAAATTTGGGCCACGTCTACGTTGAGCAGACTCCTTTGTTGGTTATTTGTTTGTTTGTATGATTAGTTGTGTGTTTAGAAAGCATTAGCCTCGTTTCAGCACGCGGAGCGGAGGGAGATGGCGATTCGGATGAGCCCGATTTCGCACCGGCCTGACACAATGCACAATAGCGCCGGGCCCCTCGGCGGGCCCCTCACGCCGCTGTTATCGCATTACTGTCAGCCTTTGTCGCACCGCGGTCGGGAATATGAAAGCAATCTGTCCTGCGGTGCGGCTGGCTCCAGAAGCCCGGCTCTGATAAGGGGACCCCCTGGCCCCAGCCGCTGTTTGGTCCAGTAGGCTAAGCCTTGAGTCTAATCCTCCTGAAAGTGGTTTTGATTATTGCTGACCAGCAACTGCTAGCGAGATGGCATGCTGGAGGGGGGGGGGCAGAGGGGGCCTTGCGTATCTTTTTTTTATTATTATTAATATTTTTCATTCTTTTAATTTTTCATTTATTCTAAGAAAACAGATCTGTATTAGGTACGGAACTGAGCGTCTGAAACTCAAACCCCTGTTAGTGCCATGGAAACGGGCTGATGCCATAATGGGTTTGTGGGGCACGGATTGTTCTGAACCGCCCCCCCAAACTGCAGAGCTCCCCCGCTCCAGCCATAACCTTGTGATGAGCAGAGAGGGAGAGCAGCTGACTTCAGCAGGAGGGGATGAGTCCTCTGGACGTGCTGCCAGGAACGAGCTGCTTATTATTGTTATCGTTTCTGCTGCAGCCTGCCCCCCGTCACGTCTGGGTTTGTTTCCTCTCTGCAAATTCCTTCGATTATGGAGACATTTAAATTAGAAATAAGGATTAAACACTAAAATCTAGGGCAAAATGCCAATGGGTGGTGTCCATGTTTTTTCTGGCTGTGTGGGCAGCCAGATGTTTGTGAACGCCCCTCAGCTTTACAGTCCCTCCTTTTCTTCCTCCACCCTTTCAGGTCTCCTGCGCAGACCTGCCCGGTCCGGTGGGCCGTCGACTGGCCCGCAGAATTGGCCTGAATGGCCTGCAGGATGTGGCGGTGTGCTGGTGGCCGGCCGTGGAGGAGGAGGCCTGGCCGTGGTCCCCCATCCCCAGCGAGGGTGACCGGGCGAACTTGGTGATGCTGAGCTGTGGGGGGGCGCCCAGCGGCCTCAAGGTTTGCTTGACTCCGCCCTCTGGTCCCGAGTTTGTAGCAGCATGTGACCTTATTTGTGTGACCCATCCATGGGTTAACTTATTCTAGCTTCCCGGAAAATATTACATATGATGTCTTCACTCCAGCCAATTAATCAACCTCGTTAATTAATTAAGCTCTGTCAGTTAAAAACTTGTGATATGCAGCTGCTGTTGTGCTGCATTTTCAGTCTGACAAATTGCGCTGGTGGCAGGTGGCGAGTCATTGGTCAGAGCGATGCATGCAGACCCAAGTCACATGATGGGAACCCTGTTTGGGCATCGTCGCCCAGCAGCCTAAGAAAAAGGCCTAGCCAAGCCTAGCCTGGCCTACAAGATAAACAGGCTAGGGTTTAACAGTAAGAGCGACAGTGGCGGGGGGGGGAGGCACATGTACAAAATGAAGCACCACAAACTACCCATGAAATTAAACGCTAAACAAAAAATCTGCAACACCAAACATTTCCGCGGCGGCTGTTTATCGTAGTCCTTCACCTACTGTCGTGTTTAACGCTTAGAAAACATTAAAGTCTCCCCCCCCCCCCCACCTCATTTCTAATTAAAGTGTTTGTTGTCGTTTTGTGGATCCACGGTGTGAAATTAAGCTAGCGCTTTACGCAGGGCCTGCCGAGCGAATCAAACGCGGGGGCTCATCAGAGAGACGGAGGCTTCAATCGCTGCGGGCTCACGCGCGTGTTCCTTTCTTGTGGAGTTCGCTATCTGCGCGCTAAGCCAATTTTCTAC
Source organism: Petrocephalus schoutedeni (assembly GCA_026780765.1). Lineage (NCBI taxonomy): Eukaryota > Metazoa > Chordata > Actinopteri > Osteoglossiformes > Mormyridae > Petrocephalus > Petrocephalus schoutedeni. Next base: position 7,170,049 of record JAODKL010000062.1, read on the forward strand.
TTAGCCGTAGCGAGCATTTAAAAGTGCTGTTTGTTTCCCTCTGTGGTCTTAATTCGTAGCCCTCACCGATAAGCCCCGACGCAGTGCGCGGTGGAAACATGTGCCTCTGTGTGCCTGTTTTAATGTTTTTTTTTTAAACTTTTTTAATGATCTGTAATCCCAGAATTTAATAACTGTAATGGAAAAAAACACAAAAAGCAAATCTTTTTCATTATTTTTTTGCACAATTGCTTTGCACTTGTTTTTTTTACATTTTTGGTCCAGTTTATTGCTGAGCATTTTTTTTTAACTGCATTTGACATAGCGTTGTGTTTGACAGACTGAGCCTCTAGTTATTATTTTTTTGGGGGTTGGGGGGGTGGGGTGGAGGGCTAGTCACTGCATGGAGCCGCACACATTGATGCTGAGCCTGTACATAGCAGCGATCACATGATCTTAGTCATCCTGCCTGAGTTTGTGGGGGGGAGCGTTACCTCATTCGGGACAGACTTTTGGGTGCATATCAGAAATGTGCATGGCATTTGGGTGACGGTGCACAGATCTCCATCTTTCCTGCTTCTCCTCCCTCCTACCCCGCATTGGCTCCATCCTTCTTTCCCTCCCTCTTTCCCTCCACTCTGTGAGCTGAATAATTGGTTGAAAGAGAAGCCACTCTAACTGGGGCTGGCCAATCAGCTGGACGACCTGGAGTGGGGAAGGCTTAGAGGAGTACAGAAAGGCAGCTGGAGTGTCTCTCCTGCCCCTCTCTCTCCCTCCTGGAAGCAGTCGGGGGTCCCGAACAACGGCCGTCAAGCCAGGGTTTGCAGAGCAGCTGCTTGCGTTGACCCTCCCTGTCTGAATGCAGCACCCTGCCACCGCTAGCCAAGCCAGCGCAGGCAGCACGGCTTGGCTCGGCTCGTCATTCTGGAGGCTATATTAAAATGATTTAAGTGGCGGAGCTGGCTGCCGCATTTTGTACTCGGGGAAAAAATGTTTCTACTGACTTTGGCGCACTAATCTGTTTCCGCTTATGTGCGCTGCGCCCCCGGGTAGCTGAAGATTATCCTCGTCTGGTGGCTGTCAGGCCGTCGTGCCAAACAGGGTGATAATCGCTGACTGAGGGGCTACAACGCAAGGCTGGCAGTTGGGCCGGAAGCTGTCCCCTTCCTGGGCATATACGTCGACAGGGCCATTGGCCCCATCTGAAAGCTGATTGGCCTCTTTCTCTGTCAGTCCCTGATTCAAAACATGTCATTGGCTATGAATTATGGACCCTTTAAAACTCCTCACCCTCATCCTTTCTGACCCAAATAAAGACCTAAGTACAGAGCAGCAGATTACAAGTTTGGGGGCTGAAACATGAAGTGGCATTTCTGTGTTTTTTATTATGAAGATGGAGCTAGATTGTGCACAGCTGGCCTCATCAGGTCCAGTGTGGAATCCAGATGCACTCGGGGCAGAAAGTCAGAGCTGTGACCTGTGGCAGGTGCACCTTGGCTACGTGGCCGATGCACATGCCGGGCACTGTCCCAGGGCCCCTCCCGTGCTCTGTCAGCACTTCACCCCCCCCCCCCCCCCCCCCCCCCCCCCCCCCCACCAACCGCACCGTTCCTTCCAAAATGGCTTTTTTTCTCATTTCCCATAATCCCTGGGGACAGCTCTTGCTGCATCCCCCAAGGATCAGCCCAGGGGATTATGGGAGAAGAAATCATCTTGCCTGCAAACACAGGCAGGCAACCCACTTAATACCTTTTCCTCTGGCACCCGCTGACAAATGTGTGGGGGGGGTTTACGGCCTCTGATCTGCAGTTGTGTCCGCACAGCGAAACGTACCGTGGTCAGCACAGGGGTCCCACCGTGTGCACTGTTAGATAGAGGGAGTCCTACAGACTGGGTCCATTCTGGAGTCAGCATATAGTGCGGCTGAGACTCTCAGAGACCCTGCTCTGGCAAGCCATGGCCTGGACTACCCTCCATCTTTCTGTAAGCATCTCTGTCATCAGGGCTGCTGACATTGAGAGCCCAGGGAGGTGAGGACATTTTGCTCCTGAATCAGACCTAGACGTTCTCACTCTCTTTAGTGCAGATTATACTCTGCATCATAATTTTTAAATTTATATTTTTGCTCAGATGAAAAGACCACTGAAAATATAATGTTTTTCACTTACTGTCCATCCACTTATCCAAACCTTTTAATTAAAGTTAATACCTTTAATTTCTCCTATAAGTGAATGTATTGGTTAAATGGTTATGGACCTTGAATCATTATTAGGAGTAGATGTTTTCTGTATGGTGAGTTTTAACTTTTCAACCAGCCCTGAAAAAGATCCCCTGCAGCAGTGTTAAACCCAACTCAGTCCTTGGGGACCCCCAGACTGGCCACATTTTTGCTCCCTCCTAGCTGATGCGGGTGTGTTGGGAGCTGGGAGGGAGCAAAAATGTACACTGTCTGAGGGTCCTCAAAGCCTGGATTGAGAAACTACAGGACCAAAGAGTTCCCTTCCTTGAAGGGGTGCAGGGTGTATGGTTTCCAATTTATGAACTGTTACCACGGTGATGTCATCATAGACCTGTTCTTTGTAACACTTGAATCCCACTCCTGCAGGTTCTGAGCTGCATCCGAACAGAAGGCGACCCGCTGGATTGTCATTTCAGCCTCCGGCAGCCATACCACGTTCTCACGCTGGAGCTGGCAGCTGGGGGGGGTGGGGCAGTGCTCAGCCGCAGGTACGAGTGCGCACGGGGGCGCCCTCAGTGCCTCGCGACAGACCGTGTGCCCGTATCTGCGCGGCCCGCCTGCTGGTGCCGTGACCCGGCCGAGGACTCTCTGCTGCTGGGCCTGTCCGACTCATCCCTGGTGCTCTTTGATGCCCGACACGGTGCCAGCCTCTCCACCCGCACACCCATGCTGCCCTCGCTGGCAGCCTGGCACCCTGCAGGTGCCTTGATGGCCATCGCCAGCCCCCAGGGCGAGCTGCAGTGCTTCGACGCCGCCCTGGCACCCGTGGGCTTACGCCTGCTCACCGAAGACCTGGCGCCGCCCCCCGGTTCCTCCCTCTGCCTTTCCCGACACATGAAGGCCTCGGGGGGTCTGGTGGGCCTTCAGTGGGCCACGCCCATCCCGCCCGCTGCCCCTGGGGCTGACGTCACTCAGGTGTGCAGCCTGCTGGCCCTCAGCTTTCATGGGGGACCCCTTGGAGTGCTGTGCTTCAGGCTGGGTGAGGATCCCCCCCCCCCCCCCAAGATCCACAGTCATTAGTCTGGATGCCAGGACACAGGGAACGACATCAGACCTGATTTTAGTCTGTCTACATCCACCTCCGCTTTAAACTAGAACTGTTTTATTTAATGACATTATAATTGTTTAGTATTCTCAGACAGTAAAGAGAGTGAGTCAGAGTTTCGGCAGATACAAAGTAGGACAGTGCGTCTAGTAATTAGGAAGGGATGGCTTGGGAACAGGCACTGCTTAGGTCACCTGCTTGGGTCCTGAGAGGAGTCCGGGGGCTAGTCTGTGGGTTAATCCTCCTTTCCCATGCTCCTCTTTGTCAGTCCCCTGGGGGGTTGGGGGTTTAATCCGAGGGTAGACACTGACGAAAGACTCAGGAGCTCAGCCTGACGATTGACCGGCATCACTGGACCCTTTGTGGCCCCCCCAGTCCTGGCTGATAACCGCTGCATTGTCATTTTTCAATGGGGGGTGTATGACCCCCATGCCCCCGCCTACTTCACTCCGCCTCCATTTTAAATCAATTTTAGATTTGGGGCGACTGTCGCCCGGCTGTCCCGAGAGGGCGGCCCCCATGCCTCGCCACCTGGATAACTTGGGGCTGTGACAATGTGCCAAGTCGCTAATGCTAAAATGCTAATCGTTGCAGTGTTAAAAAAAAAAAAAAAAACACACAGCAGATGAGATTTGATATGAGAGATTTTGAGCTGTGCGGTCATGCCGAGCCATCACTGCGCAGCTGTAGGTCCTGTCTGTCTGCGCAGCTGATGCGTCAGACGCTGTGCCCACCTTCCAGGCGCCCTGACTGGCGGCCAGCTGGGGCCAGCAGAGCTGGTGCAGCAGAGGCTCCGCTACGGGCAGGTGGAGGAGGCTGTAGGCCTGCTGGCAACCATGGACTGGAGCATCATGGGAGGGGAATGCTACCGCGTGCTGACCACCGTCATGAACCACCTGCTTAGGCTGGAGCTCAACGCGCATACGGAGGGTGAGGGTCTCTAGGCTTGACGTCTGCAGTAAACACAGGAACCTGCCTCCTCAGATCTGTATAGTGACCTGCTATCTAGTTCGAAACAGCTGAACACTGAAGTTCAGGAACCTAGTCTGTAGCCCTTAAGATCAGCGTGAAGTAGCCTGGTCCTTTAAGGCCTAAGCGGCAGCCTCAGGTCTCTTCTTGATATGGCATCCTTGTCATTTCTGAGCAGGCTTCTGAAAGCATATTTCACACATTCACCTCCAGCTGCTGGCCCACATGCCCCTTGACCTTTTCATAATATTCCTGTTTTTTTGGGTATTCAGCTCAGCTAGAGGCTACTCTAGGCATGTTCTACGCCCCGCCTCGGCCTCTGTCAGACTTGGTGATTCTGGAGTACAGGGACTCCATCTGCAAGTATGCCCGCAGGTTCTTTCACCACCTACTCAGGTGAGTACCCCCTGGTGGTCTTTGGCATGCACTGCTCCCTGTGACGTTGCTGTGAGGCTCTCAAGGGCAGGACAAAAGAAAAAGGTGAAATATTTCAATAACTAGGCACAAAGAAAAAAAATCTGTTCCCTGTTGTTCTGGAATATAGCACAGTGCTGTCTTCTGCTCTGCTCTTGTCCACGTTGACATGAAGCAGAAGCAGTGTTCTTTTGGTCCAGTATCGGCGGAAAGGGTTTTCAGAGGGTGTGACGGAGTTATACTCTCCATCTGTGACATGCATTCTGAGTCTGACGCCTTTGGCTTGCCGAGTGCAAGCGTCACTTCTGGATTGTCTTTCACGAAGCCCTTTGCCCTGTCCTCTGCATCATGCTACCCCTATGACTCACCCAGTTATAATTCCTTTTGAAACTCAGTCGATCCAGATATTCATAAGTCAGGTTCTCACTGCTACTTTTACACGGGTCTCCTCTGTAGACGTACTTTGAATTCTTGGTTTGATTTGATTTAAACTCCGTCTCCAGGTACCAGCGCTTTGAGAAGGCTTTTCTACTGGCCGTAGACATCGGTGCCAGAGACCTTTTCATGGCAAGTATCACCATGTCTTTTATCCATCTTCCAGTGCAGGAAACACTGAATAGGGGATACCCGGAACAGGATGTCAATGCACCACAGGGTGAATGCTCACACAATCATGCATTATGCAAAATTTACAAACTCCAGTATATCCAACCGCATGTATTTGGACTGTGGGACAATACCGGAATATCCTGGGAAACACCAAGAGATCATACAGACACACCATGTACAAATTAAATGTGCGACTGACAATAAGTCCCCCAACCCTGGAGATGCCAGGCGAAAGTGAGGCTGTCCTTTATGGCCTATCCCAATTTTTCCCAGTCCAGTCCTCGGGGACCCACAGATAGTCCACGTGGATTGTCTGACAAGGAGCTTGGAGGGAGCAAAAACAGGGACCAACTGTGAGTCCCCGAAGACCAGATTGAGAAACACAAAAATCATCACGACCTCTGTCTTTTTTTTTTTTTTTGCATCAGAATGTAATCGAACTGCATTTAGCGTCTTTAGCATCGGTCAACTTTTGGATGAGAATGAGCTGGAAAGAGTCCCAGCCATGGCTCCGGTGTCAGAGCTCGGGGCTGTTCCTGTGCCTCGGGGTCTGCCGAGCGACGTCTGCTGTGTGTGTGTGGCTGTGTGTGCCGTGCCAACGCTCCCCTCATTCCTGCCCCGCGCACTCTCCCGTAATAAGACCCGAAGGTTCCGGCTCATTCTGCACTAACAGGTTCCGCCGAGGGGAAGATCAAGTAGGTGGCGGAATCTCGAAGTCGGGGGGAGGGTTGGGGACTCGCATCTTGTAAGGAAGCATACAGTGAGCAAGAAATTATGAAATGGTCCCATGTGCTGCTTCAGGAATGGCAAAGAGGACAGTGGGCTAGAGAAGAAGACCACAACCAACAGATGCATGTAGATGTCTAGTGCTCCTTGTGGATAAGTGGGCCTCCATGATCCATCAGCAGCATCCCTCGGGGTAATAGGCTACCCAACTTGCAGCCCGGAGGAATTTGATTGTCATAAAGGAAACAATTAAAGTGACATTAGAAGGTCTTTGTTAGCCGAAACACATTTTGTGTCAGGGGGGCGTTGGTGCGTGCTTGAGTATTTTTGGATTTCTTTTGGACTGCATTCTCCAGCTCTGATTACCCTTCGATAGTTCCTGGATGACGTACCCAATTAGGTCACCCGTCAGCTGTCAGTGTCTGCATTGTGTGGCTGCTTTGTTTAACGACTCTCGTACCCCACCTTTGCCTCCTCGGGGCGGTCAGGCACAAGGCTTGTCGTCGCGGTGCACCAAGGCTGTCTCGTCGGATTAGACCGGAGTGTTAGCGGCTGACAGGCCAAAACAAGTGTCATACTTTGTTGACGGGTGGAGTCCTCCAGGTATAATTTGAAATGGGAACTGCTCGTCTGATCATGCTTGGAAGACTCTACTCATGAGTGATTCAGCAGATGTGGCTGTATGTTTAGTCTAAGTTTTTTATGGGGTTTTGGGTGGTTGTGCTATTAATGTTTACTGGAAGGGCAGGCCAGTGTACCTCTAACAAGATATCTGTATACCAGATTTATATCAGCATTTATAAGGTTTTGCTGCGCAGAATTACCCAGCGCAGGCCAGCTAACCAGCCTAATGGACTTGAAGGAAAACCGAGAGAATGTGTCCAAATTCGGGTGGGGTGCTGGACTTTCCTCTTGGGAGACCCCCCGCCCCCCCCCAACCTCAGCATTTTTTATAGTCCGAATCACAATCACGAGTGCAGGTTTGCGAAAACAGTGTGCCTGGATCAAGGTGTTGCAGCACGTTTAATCTCCGGCCGACTGATCTCCGCTTCCAACGGGTCACTTTCCTTCCACCTCCTGCCACAAACTTGACAACCGGTAAATGGACAATTGTCATCGGAGTGCAGATTCATTTTAGATTAAGCTCTTATTTTGCTGTACCCTCACAGGACATCCATTACATAGCACAAGATAAGGGGGAGATGGTGCTGGCTGAGGTGGCGCTGAAGAAAGCCAACCAGATCGACGCAGAATTAGCAACTACTGGACCAGGTGAAAGGAAACGGAAGCCTGTGGTAACATTTCATGCACCATACAGTTTCCTGCAGCTGGTAGTGCAGGGGTCACAGTCTATACGGTCCCCTTGGAGCCTGAGACTCTCGCATTTTGGTTCCTAGTAGCCCCCGTGGTCAGAGGAATCTGGCTCCAGCATTACAGATGCTGTTGGATGAATTTGTTTGCTGCAAAAGGCAGGTGAATTATAAGATGGAGAAGTGATTTGGGTTGAATGGAGGGGGCGGGTGAGGAAGAGCTGCTGTAGGGTAGTTTGGGAGTGGTGAGGGACCTCCATACTGAGTGTGGGGTTCTTCGGTCTTCATCGAGAGCTTCACATTTATGCTCTGACAGACCCCCCCCCCCCCCAACTTTATCCCACGTCTTATGGTTTGAAAAGCCTATTGACTTCAATGCTTTAGTCCGGCGGACCCTCAGCCAGTGAGACATTCCGGCTTCCTTTGATCCCACAGGAGGCTCCTATTGATGCAGGACCAAGTGCCTGTGAGTTCTGGGGGGGGGTTTGTGCTGATTTTGTTTGTGTTGCCAGGGGAGGAGCCGTATTTGCAAGGAGCGGGGAGCTGTGGGCGTGACCCCTCTGTGAGTGATGCTGTGAGGGAGCGACCCAGAGATGAGGCGGCCGAGCGGAAACCTCCGGCTCTGCCCAATGACCAATTTCGAGTCCCACCCAGGCCGTACTGTCAGCAAAGCGCGGCTATGCGGTGAGTGGGCTTGGGCGGGCCAACCTCATGTGCCGATACGTCCACGCAGGTGTCCGGACTGGAACGTCTCCTGTTGTGTGTTAATGTTTTAAGCAAAGACACTGATCTGAGATCAGTCATTACCTTTTAGTATCCGTTTTAGGGGACATGGAACACTCCATAGTCTATCACTAGGCAAAAGGACACATTTTCAACACAGATGTGATATGCTGGGCATTTTCCTTCTTCCATGTTTTTTGGGAGGGGTAGTAATAATTTTAGTGACCCCCCCCCCTCCCAGAATTCAGTGGGGTTAATGTGGATCTCTGTATTTTACTGCAGGACAGAGCTCAGCATTTCATCCTTGTAGGTGTTTTCATGGTTGGTGACTGTGCAACTGCTGACTACAGGGTTGCCACATGTTTGTTTAAGCCTTGGCGCCCCCCCTGCCCCACCCAGCTACCCCGCCTGTCTGCCCCTAAATCCCCTATCCCCTGCACTGGCCAATTTAAACAGGCACAGCCCAAAAACGATGGACCAACTTAAGCTCTTTTTAGAACACAGAGTAAGAGGGTTACGGCAATTTGGCACCCAAAACCCCGCCGCAGCCAGCCATCGCCGTGCCAGAGGCAGAGCGGGAGAAAGCTGATCAAGATGCTTTAGAAGAGAAAAGGGCCCCTGAAAGGAAAAAAAGAGCTCCCCTTTGCCCCCCCCCCCCTCCTACCCCC
>JAODKL010000062.1:7178830-7196724 GCA_026780765.1 Petrocephalus schoutedeni
GGCCTCCAAACTCAACGCTAGGTCAGCGCAGCACCAGAGGAGGGAGGAAAATCGGTTTTGTGCCGTCTGTCGTATCCCGTGGGGTTGCCCCCCCATTGGCATCCGCTGTGTTACTGCAGCTTGGTGAATCGCTTGATGTTTCTATTTCGCTCGAGGATGGGGCACGGGACCTGCTGGTAGCAGCCCGTTGTCAAAGCCAGTTCCTGTATCTCTTTACACACCTGCACCTTGGCGTGGATACCAAATTACAGAAGTACAGTACCGGTGGGTTAGAACCTTACAATCCCATCAACCAGTAGAACCTTGCGGCACTTCACAAGAGGTAACGTTCACATTTATTTTAGCAGAAGTTTTTATGCCAAGAAAGCAGACTCAGACAGTCCCTGGAGAAATTAGGGGTTGATCACTCTACTCACAACCCAATGGTGAATCATGCTGCCGACCCTGGGATTGGAACTAGCAACCTTCCCGTAACAGACACAGTGTTCCAACCCCCTGGGTCCCCACTGCCCATGTTGTCTCTTTGAAGCTTAAGAATGTTTATGAAATCCCAGGGTCCATTTCTTCTAGCTACAGTGTGACCGCAGGAGGCAGAGACCGGAGGGGTGTTTTCTCAGGGATCGCAACAGGAAATCGATTCGGACCCCAGACACAAGCAGGTAAGTGACCACAGCTGGGCCTTCACATACAGTTGAGTTGCTTTTCGACAGCCCATGCAGTCTTGGATTAAAGGCTGAGCTTCAGAAACAAAAACAAACTCGTGATGAATGCTAAATGATCATTTACCCAGAGATTAGCAAATGCAGTAGATACAGCATGCCCTGGCTTTGATGGGCTGCAGAAAAGGCTCCTTTGGATCTCCTTGACCAACCTAATGTTCAGGGAAGAGATTAGAGGTTCACTGAACCATGGTATTGAGAAGTGCCCCAGTTAGTAAACTGGTATCAAAAAGGATCGATACTGTAATCTTGACACAGATTGCTGTGTCTATGAAGAGGTTCTACATTCACAAATGTTGCCCCCCCCCCCGGCCATGTTACCAAAAAAAGTGCATGATGACACTTCCTGGAGAGCAAAAGTCTTGAAACTTTGCCAGTGACAGTTTTGTTTTCCGTTAGTCCCAATATCAGTTTTTACATCTCAGAGGGGCATCGAGTTTTAAAACATTCACACTTTGTCAAATTTAAATTCCAAAAGGACTCTCATGCGATTCACTGATTGTCTCGGTTTCATAAAGCTCAGCCGAACAGCAATCCAGATGAAGGATTATTTCCGGAATATGGGTAGCGGTTTCTATATTTACCTAACCCAGATTTAAAAAAATAAAATAAAATAAACCAGTCGCTCAGAATTAAGTCAGCCTTTCAAAAATTCCTCAGTTGAGTGGCAAATGTTTACATTTAAATACATTGAACATTGGAAGATTCAGCTAAGATTTTATCCAAGTTTCTTCCTTATTTCGTCTGATTTTCTTCACAATGATCCAGGTTTCGCTCCTAGTCGGTTCCGCGGCCTTGCTGGATTGCTCAGCCCAATTTCAACTCGTGTCCATTCCTACGAAAGCAAACACAATCCAAGAATTTCCCGCATCCAGCTTAACGTAGCCTGTCCCTGAACAACCGTGCGTTCCCAAACTCTTTAGGCCAACTCAAACGTAAGGACGCATCTGGGCCTCTCAAAGGGGGGAAAGTGTTTACAGCCATGAGCGGTTTCTCACATTCTGCAAGTTCTCAAAACCTTTGATAACAGTATACCAAATCCGAGCTGTACCTCTCTCAAAAGCTGTCTGTTAGCACTGCACTGCACGCTACAAATTTCCACTTGCCAACTTTTAACCTGTTTTTAATGGATTTTTTTTTTTGTAGAAATTAACCCAGTTGAAGGTGAAGATCAGGTGAGACACAGTCTTTCAAATCTACCCTTTCAAGTCCCTTACAAGTTATATTTTACAGATGTATACTTTACATGATTTTATTTTTTCTTTACTATTTAATGTGTGAAGTCTGTTATTCTTTTTTTTTCTTTCATTTTCAGGTGACTGCAGAAATGGGGTCCCTCAAAATTATTCACTTTGGCTTAGTGTGAACCACAAACTTATTTTTACAATTAAAATATAAAAAAAAAACTGTCATGGTTGCATTTTCACCAGCCACTGTAAAGTGCATCTGTTCTGGCCCACACTGCACCATTTTAACCATCATAGCAATGGCAGCCAAAAACAACCTTGTCTATGGAACTGAATCACGCCTTTATTACCAGTCAAATGTTTAATCTTGTTTGTAATGTACATATTTTTTTATTACTAATAAAGTATTTTCACTTCTCTAAATGTGCCCGCGTGTTGTTAACTGCTGTAACGCAAACACACGCTAAGCGCTAAAACCATTTATCTGTTGGCAGGGATTAGCGCAAGTCAAGCTACAATTAATTCGCATTCCTCCTCTGGGCGAATGCAGACAATTTTAATATGAATAAATTTATGTTTTAAGTTAAATCTTTGTAGGAACACCGTCTGGCCAATAGGCCCGAGTGCAGAGAAACGAGGATGGGCAGGCAGGGAACAAGTCCAACGTATAGCTCTGCTGGTCTTTGTATTTTTTTTCCCTCCTGTTTCTTAAACATTGGGCATGTTCCTTATTCATGAAAGAAATCTACACCGGGGTTTTAAGTAGCAAAGACGGTCTCGCGATCGGCGGTGGCGGGACTGCTGGCTGCCTGTACGCGGGATTAATCTGACAACATCCAGCGATCCCTAATCCTCCGCAGTATCATAATCTATTTACTTTGCATTCTAAGAGGATTTCCATATAAAACGCACCACTAGTGATGCTGGAAATGGACAGGAAATCGTGAAAGATTTATTTTTCTCTTTTGCTCCACCTTAAAAAAATATTGTGACAAAATTAGTCCCCCCCCCCCCCCAATTTGCTTTGTGTTAAGTATTTATACTCATTAAAAAATGGACAACTGTACTTTGTGCGCCCTTACTGATGTGTTCATCAGAGGGTATTTTTAAGATTAATTAATTCAACAATACATGCTTTGATATTTGCTGTGGTTTTAAAGGAAACCAAGCTGCTGGCAGACTTCAGAGAGGAGAGGGAGCTCATTATCCGGCTCCCTGCACGGATGTCGGGCCAGTCCCACTCCTACCTCATCCTTCCCAGAAATTTTGTACCAGGCACTGAAAAGATTTCCTGCATACAAATTTCGGATTGCATCCCTAGGAGTAGAGGGGTGGAGGATACAGTTCATAGGAAGTGCAGATTATACAGCGTAATCTGCCACTCCTATTAGCTATCCGATTCATAAATATTCATAAAACTGATGTAAAATGGGCCGTTAATCCTCATGTCATGTTCAACTATGAGCAATTAAGTTTTTCCATGGGCAGGTTAAAAATATTATGGTAAATAGGTGAGTTATTACAACTCAAAGCCAAACTCAATGTTTTCTTTGGAAAAATTCTGCAAAATGTTGTTGCATTAACCATAATAAAGCATAATTACTACACAATGAATTCAGCTGTCTTTTTGAAAAGCTATTTGTTGAAGCCGCCATATTGCCCCTACTTCAAACTGGCACATTCCTGTCCTGTCCCACTGCTCCTCCTCAGTAGTGGAGGCCTGAGGGGGAAACCGCAGTCTGCGATCTCCACCATGTTGGGAGTCAGTTTTAGAAATATAAGGGTTTAAGATGACAATTTCCCTTTAGCCCAGGCCATATTACAGTTTACTCATTCGAGTACTAAAGAGAAAAAATATATACAAAGTAAAGCCTTCATTTCAGTGTATACCTAGTGTCTAGTATTTAGTGTCACCATCAGAGATCCAGAGTGTTTAAACTGCACGCGTTTACTTTCAAAGAGAAAACTTTCTTCCCTTAAGTGATAGCGATTTGGCTTAATCGCAATAGGAAACAGGAAAACAATAAGAAAAAATAAGTGGCTAACTCACGGGTGGAAGTTCTTTCAGAAAGGCAGACGTTTTGCCCGGAACCCAATTTTCTGAAGAGAAAAAAAAAAAGCCATTCCAATATCCAATGGCTGCTTCCGGTGAGGCCCGTCACGCCGGATAATGCAACGTGAAGCCCGTTGGGGAATGTGGGAAGCTGGTTGTCTGCAGTCCCGATCACATTCCCCCAGAGTTCTTCAGCTGATCGCCAACACTCATGCCAGTCTGGACACCTAAAACGCACTCTTACATTTTAACGTTCTCATAAATAATTACTGAATGCAAAGGAACTCAAGTTTGCGTCTGTTGGTCTGGGTGAACGGAGACTGAACTGGATCAAATCCGCTCTGCGCGCAGCCAACAAAACACAGGCTGGACAAAATGTTGACAGTAATGAAAACTCATCTTTTTCTGTCTGCCATGTCAACACACGCACAGAGCAATGTCCAGGGGGCACCAGCCAGGCTGCAGCGAAATTTGCTGCACTAACATAAAACAAAGGTTGCACAACTACGCTCCAACAACTAAGGCATTAAGAAAAAAAACAAGGCCTCCATTTTAGGTTTCATGGCCACTAATACAAGTGATTCATCCAGCTTACAGCTGTAAACTTTGTCTATTTTGATAGACAAGTGTTTAACTGAAGAAACAAAGTACTTTGTTTGATAACACTTTGCCATGCATTTGAACTGACAACCATTAGTCTAGATCAGGGGTCTTCAAACGTTTCAAGCCAAGGGCTAGTTCATTGTCATTCCGACTTTCAGGTGGCTGCATGGACTGGGTGAAAAAGAAAAATCCATTGTAACTATTTTTCATTCGATGTACACTAGGTCCACGTGTTACTAACAGTTAGTTGAGATATAGCGTCAATGTACACGTTTGCTATTTTTATGTCATAATGAGAACAGAAAAATGACGTGTAACCACAGATCCCACGTCTGCCATACCGATTACAGGGAAGCGGATGAGGGGACAATCGGCATATACCGGAATATCATTGCTTTTTTAAAATACCGCATACCGCGGAATAATGTCTGGACCAGTATAAGCGTATTTTAAAAAATCAGATACCGCCCAAACCTAGTACTGGCTGGGGGGGTGTTGGGATGCCGACGGTAAAACCTTTTGCCGGGTAGTTTTCACCGCTTAATAGCAGAACAACAGCTTTCGTGGAAATTGCGCATCATTTGCGGATATTAAGGACCTGCAGTCGATTGAGGGGTGCGATATGTGCGTGACGGATACGCCTTTACGTACGGTTTCTATAGAAATAAGCAGAGGCGTATGATGCACTGCTGATGCTGGTAGAACCTTGGACAAGGCGGTCGCTGGGACAGTCCGCACATGCTCTGATTGGCTGAGCTAAATTCCCCTCCCACCCAGACCTTTAATGACGTAAAGGCGCATCCGCATCCCATCAAGCTCGTATCTGAACCAGGCCAGCGCGCCTCCTGAGTCTATCTGCAAAGTTTGGCCTAGATTATAATAGTAACAAACATAGGGCACAGGTCCACGACAGACCTTCAGAGCGGCACAGACCGGCAACGTTCATTTCTTCATGGGCACATCCACTTCTAAGAAACCAGCCTGCAAAGCACCAGTCATCTTTAAATTTACGACAGTCGCCTCAAACGTCACATAGCCCGTCGATAGATCAATACGATGATTATCTAGAAGCATACAGAAATGCAGCCAAGAATAGCTGTAGCGACATCTGCTTCTTGTCGCTTTCAATACGTTTCTGAAATACACGTGATTTTTAAACAGGCCCATGTACAACCAGTCTGAGGTGCAAGAATGACAAGTGTTTTTCATGTAGTGCAATCGGTGTGCCCGGGGATACATTTAGTCCAGTACGAGTAAGTGGACCCCAGTTCATGTTCCGTATTCTGCCTTAACTCCCCGATATCCCCTGTATATCAAGGAATTCTAAACATTTTTTACACTTTAAAATCAATTACCGCCATTCAGATTCAAGTTAATTATAAATCGATTATTCGGTTCAGAGGGCGAATGGAAACAACCACTACTTCTTGCCACGGGGTAGTGCAGTTAAATTGTTAAACCAAAACTGATCGCATTCAGACTTGCTGAGAAATTAGTTTTAACTTTACTTACGAGGTAGCGGCGTTGAAATCGCGCGCTATAACCAAATGCCGTTTTATTATAGAGAGTATGCAGCGTGAGCCTTTCAAAAGAGCACTTTAGCGTTCTTTGCTGATTGAAAATTGCATTTACGCGAATCCCTGTTGTCAGATGGGGGTAGATCCTTATTCGGCTTTGCAGAAACAACAGCGGGCGCCGGACAGGTGCTCTTTGTGAGGAGGCGATCACCAGCGGCCAGGGGATTCCTTAATACATTTTCCATATTGGTCCACCCAGTTTGATGCAAATTCACCAAATCCGGCCGTGTTTGTGAAGCGCCTAAGAGCGGCAGGGGCCCGCTGACAATGCCCAGTGGGTACCAGCAAGAACCGCGGCAGAGCAAACAGCTCCCGTGTCCTCGTGGACAGGTCTGTTTAGTCAGGCCTGTTTATTCAGGTGCCACATAATAATTAACATACAATACAAAGAGCACGGGCCGGTGTTAATTGAAATCGCGCGCATTTGTCCTCCTCTGCGACGACAAACTAAATTAAAAAAAAAAGTTGTCATGACCATCCAGAACAGCATATGTTTGGCAAAGAGCACGCATTCATTTGTCCACGTTTGTTTACGGGGTGATTTTGTGCAACAGCAAGCAGCAATTTTCTACTTCATAAACCAGACGGATGGCAGATTTTTTTTCCCAATGCGCACAAGAGAAATTAACGCATCAAACCATTCGCAGTTTCACAACACAGAATTCTCAAAGCATGACTCCATGCATTCTCCAAAAGTCGTTTCATTAACTGCATTAACATGATTAATTTAATACCGACATCATGGTGTGTCAGCTTGGATCACATCTTTAAAACGTACGTTTGCATAATATAAATGCATGCGACTGACCGCTGTGAGAACATGTGAAAACGTATCCAAACGAATTAATCGATTATTTTTGGTCTAAAGACTTAAATTTGGCCACTAATTTAAATTTCTCTCAAACCTAAAATGACGTTTCGTCTACAGCATTGTCCGAATATCCAGAAAGTCGTTAAATATTGTCACGGATAACTTTGCGCTTCCTTTTAATCGCCCTATATATAATAGTGACTTGCTGAAAGCGATTTGCTGCTCTAATGTAGTCCCTTTGGATCTGACCAATTAGCCTGGGCCTACCCACCTAATTAGCCAATCAAAAGCAATAATATTCCTCCGGCTTAATTGAGATAAGCTCATTCAGCATACGCCAAGAGCTTGGTGAAAGTGCGCCACCGTGATAAGTACGGCTCTAGCACGGCGTGGCTGCCCGATCAGGCAAGACGTTACGATTTGCGTATAACTTGCATGCTAGACACGTGAAATTGGACCTAAGCAAAAGCGCGGTTTGCAGAAAAAAATGTACAAGTAACTGTAATTTCACAAACTATTATAAATAACATATGATCGAAACCCAAGTAATACAGCATCAAATTGAATAATTTGTTTTTATCAACTACGCAGACCGTGGGAATCTCCCTACAGTCTGTTTTGTATACAACCATCCTGCATGCATCTGCCATCTAAATGCGAAATAGGAACAAAAAATAAACAACTAATTATTAGACTGTATGCTGATTTTTCCTCATATTAATTAAAAAAATACCGTTTTAAAATTGCATGTTTGATAAACTATAAATTCTATGCGTTTGACTGTTAAGCATAACGAATTTAATAGTAATTAAACTCAATAGTAATTAAACGAACACTTTAAAATACTCTGTATTAACGAGGCATGAATACATTTTTTAATGAAAATTTTAAAATAACCCACTCAAAGACCACTGGAAAAAGTACGTTGTTAAACTGATTTTTTTTATTTGTATGGACACGAATATACGGGCGTTTGCCTTAAATACATTCAAATTTACGGGCATATTTGAGACGTGTCCAGTGTACATTCCCCCAGAGTCAGTCCAGGCGAAACGGCAAGCCCAAGTGCTGCGACTACAAACGTCTCTCCAAACCCACCGTCCACCATATCCGGGTTTAACTGAATGCTGCGTTTTTTCCAAGGGTCAGAGCAATGTGCAACTTGAACGGACGCTCCTGGGTCGATCGTGGCTTTCGAACATTTTAAGTCACATGTTAATGCGGACGGAAGTCGTCAGTGCCGAAACCGACATTGAACCAACGAATTTTCGATTCTTATTCTGTAAAACCGGATGGGTTCATATTTGTTTGTGCGGTTAAAAATCTTCTTAATTTCAGGTACAGTTCCGCCAACAAAACTTGGTCAATGCAACTGACCTAAATACATATCTACACATTTCAGCTCCATTACGCAGCTGACTAAAACATCTTCTCCATCCTAAAAAAAAGAAAAATTCTGTACAAGACTTGATTGGGGTCAAAGAATAAATTCTTAGCGGTCTGGTGGCGCAGAAGACCGGAAGGGTAGAGGTAAAAAAATTAAGCCGTCGAGGTCCGGTTGAAGAAACACGCTGAAATCTGTTCAGTGCCCCAAATGGACATGTAAATCGTTTCTTTACTAGTAAATTTGTATTTATTTTAGGGTGGAAACAAAACTGAGTCAAATTGGTCAATTTAAATGTTTCAAATGCATACCAAACTTTAGAGTCACTTTAGAGTACTTAAAAAAAAAAATATATATATATATATATATATATATATATTTGAGAGGGGAGTGTGTCAGAAATCACAACACTTGAAACCTCCAGGTCTGGTCTTTGTAGTCCAAGCTGTCCGCTGTGTTGAAGTTGAGTTTCCAAGAGGACGCCGTTTGGTCTTTGTAATCCAGGCAGTCTGTGGAGTTGAAGGCCAGGCCGGCCCCGCCGTAGGTCTGGTGGTGGTGGTGATGGTGGTGGTGGTGTCCCGAAGACTGACTGATGTGATGGTGTGGGTGGCCCGGCATGGGGGAAGCCGCCATGGGACTGAGCTGGTGCGGGTGATGGTGGGCGTGCATAGGTGCCAGGTACGAGCCACAGTCCACTCCCCCGAAGTAAGAGCCTGATGGGTTGGGGTAGCCCTGGCTGTAGCCCCCGGCTTGGTTATAGGACATGGGGTAGGAGGATCCGGCCGGTGGCGGCACGGAGCGCTGCATGCAGGAAGCGTTGGCAGGGGTCACGGGCTCCGCCACAGACACCGACGGGGCAGTCGAGCCGGGGGTGATAGAGGCCGGGCTCCAGATAGAGGAGATCGGGGTGCTGACTGAGGTGGAGGGACCACAGAGACCTCCGTTGTGGCTGGCGGAGGTGGAGCTGGATGAAGAGGAGGAAGAGGAGGAGGCAGCGCTGGACACGGCGGGGGGGCTGAACTGGCCGCTGCTCTCCGAGCCTGTGCTCTCGCGCGCGGGCGACAGCTTCTTCCTGACAGGCCGGGCCTTGGTCCCGGTGCCGCTCTGCTGCTGCTGCCGGCACTTCGCTCGTCGGTTCTTGAACCACACCTGGGCAGAGCAGGAGGACAGCGTCAGACACAGGCAGGGCCCGCCGCCCTCACACAGGCAGGGCCCGCCGCCCTCACACAGGCAGGGCCCGCCGCCCTCACACAGGCAGGGCCCGCCACCGTCACACAGGCAGGGTCCGCCGCCCTCACACAGGCAGGGCCCGCCACCGTCACACAGGCAGGGCCCGCCGCCCTCACACAGGCAGGGCCTGCCACCGTCACACAGGCGAGCTGCCCTCACACGTGCGGGGCCCGCTGCCCTCACACAGGCAAGGCCCGCCGCCCTCACACAGGCAGGGCCCGCCGCCCTCACACAGGCAGGGCCCGCCGCCCTCACACAGGCAGGGCCTGCCACCGTCACACAGGTGAGCTGCCCTCAAACGTGCGGGGCCCGCTGCCCTCACACAGGCAAGGCCTGCCGCCCTTACACAGGCGAGCTGCCGTGAAATTAGCAACACGGCGATACATCTGAGGCACGTTATCTGCCTGCATCGGCCGCCCCGGCGCCGCCTCTCCCACCGTGGCTCTCGTTTCAGACCCTCTGAATGCTGCCCAGATAACAAGCTATTGAGTTGCTCTTTAGAAGTGTGACTCAGTCTGTGGCGCTGAAGTGGGTCTGCTCATGGTGAACCATTTCAGACACCTTTTGAGGAAAGACCGTGGTGTAAAGTATAGGGATTTGTTCCCAACAGTGTAAAGAGTTCAGAGCAATTCCCCACCCCCCACCCCCCAAAAAAAGGAAAAATTGGGTGAAAATCTCAGAATTTTTTAATTCTGAAAAGTCACCCACATACGTTCGCCAGTGTAGAAACTAAGAGCATGATGTTTGATCTTAAATCCAGGGGACAACATGGTAAATTGGAGAGCAGTAACAGGAGTATATTTTGTGAAAACCCCATGTGACCAAAAGCAATTATTATAAAAACAAATCATCCTAGCTCTACAGTGACTCACTACCGTCTTCGACAAGTTCAAGTTTCATTGCGATGCCTCCCGCTTTCCCCGTGTTTACAGAAAGCCGACACAAGGGGGGGCGAGTGAGCAAACGGCGTAAACGCGGAATGAAGTCGGGCTAACGTTACAAGGAAAAGTTCCCGACATCAGACAGCAGCAAAGGAGTAGTCCATTCCAAAAGCAATTAAAGTTTTATACTAATAGTATTACTGGCAGCTGTGTAGCCATAAATCACAATACCTGAACTCTGGATTCCGGCAAATTAATTTTCAAGGCGACCTCCTCTCTCATGAAGATATCCGGGTAGCGGGTCTTGGCAAAGAGCGCTTCGAGTACATCCAGTTGCGAGCGAGTAAACGTTGTTCTCTCCCGTCGTTGTTTTCGTGGGGTGGCTAAAATGTTATAAAAAAAAAGCTTTTAAGTCACGAGTTTAATTAAATTTGACACCAACCGTACAATTTAAGATACAACTTAACGAAAAGGAAGCCACGATTATGTATTATTACATGTAGTATATATGTAGTATACGCCTCCATATTAATTTTCATTATACTATGTGAGTCGAATTATTTGAAAACATCTGAGAGACGCAAGGGTAACAAGGTACATAACGTTTTAGAAGGCATACAAACGATGCATCATGAATACATTAAAGAAAAGAGCATTAATTTGTCGAAAGAGCTAATTAAAATGACACTGAGGCCTATTTATAGTAGGTACTTTATGCAGGCCTACTTAAACCTAACCCTAGCCGCTTATCCTGGTCAGGGTCACGGGATATATAAATCAACATTAGTATCATTAAGAATATTAATTCAATAAACGTGTGCTTGAGTGTACGTCTGTGTGTATATATATACACGCCCACATTACACTTTAATTGGTTTAATTGACGGTATATATATAATGCAGCAGCCCAGCATGAAACCGAACGGGACCGAACCTGGATATCCAACCGAAGGATGCAGCAAGTCCATAGCAGCACCGCTCAGCCCCAACCCGTTCATGCCGTACGGGGGCTGTTTGAGATATGACATCATGCTAGAGGCCGTCACGGGTGCCCCCCAGATCTGTCCAGTAGTCCGATTTCCCCAGATGTATTAGTGGGACGAAGAAAACGAGGCAATCCTCTAAACACAAAACAATAAGGGTTAGAAGCTTTCCTTATTCGAAAATTACACAGAAATATCTAGATATAAAAAGGCCATAAATACCGACAAAAAAACCGAAAAACAAAAGAAAAGTGCCGTTGTGTTCAGTACAAATCTTAGGCACCCCGTATCTGACCGCGAAACTGGATTTAGTTAGGCCTGTTTAGAGCAGTACATTACAATCACATGAAAAATATTGAATACAATATATCCAGACTATTTTTTGTTTTGTGTTTTAATTTAGTAATGGAAAAAAATGTTCATACAACTTTCCTGCAAAAATTATTGCCCCCGTCAAAATGTACAAAACTTAGTGTTAAGGTGCTTTATTACAACAAGGTCTATTACATAGTAACATATTGGCAAGCTCGTCCTTTTGAGAAATAGTTTTCTGAACAAAAAAATCCAAATGGCGTGGATTGCACAATTTATTTCAGTCATTGCACACACAATTGATTCACTATTTTTATTATTAACCTGAGTTAGAAGTGATTTTATTTTTTATTTCGTTTACTGTCCTACCTTCATTGGAAACATGTTTCACGAGCAATTATTTGAAATAACATATTTAAAAAGGATTCTGTCCGAGTATTTAGTGGCGGTATGAATTAAAATACATTTTAACTATCGGTAATCTTCAGATGAATTTGTTTACACTTCGCATACCTGCATACTGTCGTGGATAATAGTAATTAAATGTCATGGGATTTTAAACGTTTCCGCCCGCAAAGGCCACTTGTAAATTGCCTTAACGTTTTTAAATTTTAGATTCACAATTGCCTTGACCTTAACTCAAGTAAATAATGCATATATACAGAAAAAATAAATGTGTGATTTATAATAATGTATGCTAAGCCGGTTACATGATACATTAAACTTGTGCAAAACTTTTATAAATTAAACTTGGGGTAGTTTTGGAAATGATAATCGACTGTACTTGCGGAACTAGCGATAATCGACTGTAAGAAATAAAATAAAATAAAGGATTTTGAAGAATGCAAATAATTCGATGCCAGCAAATAAAGGTTAAAATTTTTAAAAGAATATAAAAGTTAAAACTGAACGGTCGACTGTTCCTCGCGCCATGCCACATGGTCCATCTGGGCCCTGCACCAGGAAGCGTAAAATTGACGACTTTTAATACTACAGATGCATCTTGGACGCACAGTCTTCGTAATAAATGATACCACTGCAGTTCAGACTGGACTATTAATAAGGCCGTTTGGAGAAAGAAGATTTTTTTGCAAATAAATAAATAAATAGATAGATAAATAAATAAATAAAGAAATCAGACACAGAAAATACGCATGGTAATTACAATTTTACCTAGTCGTATTTATCTGACAGTCGTGCGTTTAAATTCACTTCAACTTGCAATAGAGAATTATTAATACTGCCACAGATGTGCACATCAATGCTCAGAATCGTCTTACGCATAGCATTTGTCAGCGTTACAAAGACTACGAAAAACGAATATCCACATTAATCAGTCGTCCTTCCGGTTATTCAAGAGAGACTGTCGCTTCCAAATCCAGATAATTGAAAGAATGTGACGCATTTGAAAGTTGCGAATGCAAGTTAGTGTCAGTTAAAACAACTTTGGTGCGAAAATTTCACAGCGACACCGAACGAGTTCTTACATGTTCTTACCTTTTTTAAATACCGCTTCTTTGCATCAATTTCTCACCTTTCAGGGTATAATCAATAGGTGTGTCTGAATCAAAATATCCACCGATGGAAGCAGTTCGTAAATCAACGCTGTTTTAAACAGATACAAATTATCTTACATGGCAAATAAAGAATTAAAGGTGAGTTAAAATGTTTCTTGCTAAAAGTTTTTAATCAAGCGCGATGCGTCGCACATGTTCTTACTATATTACTGCAAGCACTGAAGAGTCCCAGAATTTGAAAACAAACTCAAAATCATTACCTTTGGCTGCTCTTCAGTGTCTTGCAGTGTTTGGATGATTGCTAATGTAGACAGATGGAGATTGATCACCTTCTCTCAAGCCTATCCCTCTAAGAGCGTAACACACCTGCGGATCCGCCCACTCTAACCAATCGACGTGCGCTTTCTCCGTGACAGACGGGGGGGAGAACCACTTACCTAACAGAGAGACTTAGAATCCCCTCCCATTAAAACCGAGGACAACAAACTTCCCCAACAGTCGCAAGAAAAGAGATAGGAATTAAAAAAATAAATAAATAGAACGGGAAGTTTAAATACACGACACCAAGTCATGTGAATAAGCAAGATTTATGTTTTAATTTTCTCTCTCTGTTGTTAAACGGCACAGGGAAGTGAGTTTTAGTGATACATAAATCGCACAGTGTGCATTTAAATTTGAAAATATGTTTTTCGTTCTTTAAAAAAATAGCTTAGAGGGGGTAAAATATGCACAATTTCCGCGTGCTTTACTTTTGAACACTAATTTAACAATAAAAACACAGGGGCCAGATTTCTAAGTGACACTCTCTGAAAATGCTCCATGCATATTAAATCAAATTGTGGTTTACTTTTAATTACCCGCAAAATACACTCTAACTGGTAATGTGATGCTAAACTGAATTGCCCAATGACTCATTTCAGCAGGTTAATGACATCGGTTTACTTTCTGCTTTACGAAACGTGTACTTGTCTTTTGGCTGTCGGACTTAGTAGGCAATTTACAAAAGATTATCAAACTTATAAACCGATTTTGATAGATAAGTCACTATTGTAAATGCACGTTCTCTTTTGCGAACATTGTGTAATTGGGGGGAGCTTTATTACTGTTATCAAGCCAAGAGACCAGAGTTAGGATGAAAAATATGGGAGTTTTAAATCGTCTATTTTATTTATTTTCAGTTTTTATTATACCCAAATCTCATGAATATTAATGACGAGCTAATCCCCACTTAGAATTACATTTCAGAATAGTCCGCGTAAAGTTTAACAGGGACAGTCTTCTTACACAGAGGGGAAACGTGAAAGGAATTAAAGAAAAACGCAGCCGATCCAGAAAATGAATGAAATAGGCGCAGAAAGAATCAGACTTTTGGAATCAAAAGAAAGCACCTTTGAAGCCTCCGTCTCCCAAAGAAACGCCAATAAAATACGGTAACAGAATATCATGGAGAACGCAGCGCTTCCTTAACAGCTCCCCGGAAGGTCGGGGAGATGCTCCGGGCACGTCAGTGCGCCCGCGGTCGCTTCTTTTGTACATCTCACAAAATCAACTCATTCTAATCGAGGCCGAAGCTGAAAGCGAGCTAATGTTCAAAGCAAGTGACCGCCAGACAAACGAAATTACCCCCCCCCCCCCCCGCACCATAAGGAACATCTAATCAAAGGCCTAGCTTACACGGCTCCTCTATATAGATCTAAAAAAGTAGGCGACATAAGCAGGCTTGAGAATAGTTGGCACTTCGTTTACATATGATATATACACATATATATACACACACACATATCTAGGCCTATATATAAACGAAGTACTGCTAAATTAGTCAATATTTTAAACTAAGTTCTCTATATATTATATATAACGTATTACACAGGCGCGCACACGTACTCACTTGTAGCTTACAATTTTGAACTTTATTAACAACATTCATGGATGCCATTTGAATGGCTGTTTGAAAAATTAAACCACAACAAGAGAAACGCAAGATTTTACGAATGAAACAAAAAACATAGTTTTTCTTAATTTGTTTGGTTAAACGGGGCCGATATTGGTGTAAGACGTCGACATCAACCTGCTCCAAGTATCAAGATATCAAGTAGCGCTCCCCTTTTGTAACAGGAGAATTTGTCTAATCCCAAATTGCAGCCGAAAATTTTTTAATGCTGAGCCCGCAAAGCCTGGGATTAGAGGAGCGAGGAGAGGAGGCGGAAAAAGTTTCGTCCTTTTAGCCGGCAGGATTGGAGCGGGCCGCGGATGTTGACGGTGCTTATTGAGACGACGACGCATAAAACACGATAGTGTAAGAACCCCGCACAAGAGGAATGGTAACCCCGTCCAGTGGTACTTTTCTCTGCTATCAGGGAGGGTATATGAGGGCCGATGCTTCCAAGTCCTGCTGATCGACACCTGTGAGGTGAGGCGACTGCTTTGAAAGTATTACCTCTAGCAACCTGCGGTCTGTTTGATAAAATAGACAGTTTCTCATCGTTTCGCACCAAGAGTGCGTTTCTCGGCATTAAACCCACACTTTGTTTTCGATTTTTAATTTTTTTTCGATAGACAAAAACTTTATATTTTTTTTAATAATGCTCGTACGACTTTTAACAGACACCGAAGTCCATATATAGACAGTCATCG
Organism: Petrocephalus schoutedeni; assembly: GCA_026780765.1. Taxonomy (NCBI): domain Eukaryota; kingdom Metazoa; phylum Chordata; class Actinopteri; order Osteoglossiformes; family Mormyridae; genus Petrocephalus; species Petrocephalus schoutedeni. Next base: position 7,194,722 of record JAODKL010000062.1, read on the forward strand.
CCAGGTAAGTTTGTAAACTTTTTTTTTTACTTTGATATTTTAAAATTACATTTAATTATTTGAAGTATTTATTTTTAAACTCTTCGTATTTGACACTGACTATAAATACAATGCACTGAACATAAAATAATTTACACAAAGTTATGTGACATTCAAATCAGGAAACGTAAAAGTAAACGTAGTTCAAAATACTTCTGTTATTTCTGCCTATTGATAGGTACAATAAAATAAACGTTCGGTATAGTAAAAGTTTTTTTTTAATACTCATTTTCAGTAGTATACAATATTTACATTAAGGTAAAGACAAAATGGCAAAGAAAACGAGAAAAGATTTTTAGACGTACAAAATATGTACATGTTAACAATACACCATATATAAATAAAGCATATTAAAATATATCAAGCGCTTTGAAGCGGAAATCCACACACATCACTGGACTTATTAGGACGTTAAAGTGAAAATATCGTGTAGGCGAGTTGATAGACGAAACATGCCATGCCTTTCCCACGGTGTAATCAATCGTAAAGATGATTAACTGCGGTTTATTCGACACAAGATTTCGTCCAGTGAGAACTATAAAATAATAAAAACGCAACACACGTTAGAGAACTAATACAGATATACTTGCAGTATCCGGAGAAAAAAGGCAAAATCTGAAGCGTTCGGAACATATATCTTAAGGTAACTAATGTTATTCCAGCACCTGCAAGATAAAGGTCCGGGGTAAACAGATGTTCTGTACAAAACGAATTTGTCTAATCGGCCTCTCAGGAATTAGTCACCAGCATTAGCCCGAGCGAAAACAAAACGCAAATACTAATTAGCAAGTGAATATTTAGACAGAATTCGATTATTTTGCAAGTTTGCTAAAAGTGTTACGGTGGTATGTTTTTTGGGTTTATTTATCCGTATTTGTATGTACTACAGCATCTTGAAAAGCGGACTTCTCGAGAAAATAATGCGCTTCCCACTAAAACGACTTGAGCAGGGGTAACAAATTATTAAGCAGAGTACAAATAAGTATCTAAAGAGTAGAAAAGTCAAGTTTTAACGTCGTATCCGTCGACGGTTGTTTTCTGCACCTCCTTATAAATTCTGCATTTTTAAAAGTCAGTAGCCTATATTTACACGAATTATGTATACACATACACGCGCATAGTTTTTTAGACTTATCTGTTAAATTACTAGATACAAATTAGCATTTTTATTATTATGAGTTTTTCCCCATTAACCTTAGCGTTCTGGGGGGGGGGGAAACACAGTGGAGATTATTTTGATCTTAAAGCTAGACCTCAATGCATACTGAAATCATTGGCGAATAAATAATTCCGTAAATTGTTTGGATTTCATGTTCTCCGATTTAGAAAACACGATACAATGAAGTAATGCCGAGCGCCACACGAAATGAGCAAACACGTAGAGTAGGAAAGCAGCTGGGTTTCTTTTTTTATTGAAGACTGGTATGGCAGTGAAATAAATAAACAAGTAAAATGACCACACAAAATGACAGCTGCACCAGATGTGAACCAATATATTTGCACATGAAAGCATATTTTTTAAAGTATACAATAAATATAAACTGAAGTCATTGCGCAAATGTACACGGTCTTGATGTAGCAGTTACTTACACGTGGCCGGAGTAGAGATAACCGGCAATAAATATGAATTTTTTGAGAGAACGTTTTGCGAGCTATACCTCAAACTACTTGTCAACATTTCACCAACTTCTGTCAACCTTTTGTTACTCTTAAAACGAATTCTCAAGTCCGGATAACAGAAAAAAGACGACTAAACTAAAACCCATCTGGTTTACCCTAAATGCAGCATTGACACCCTGAAGATTTTGTACAGGTAAAAACATTTTAGGTTATTCATCCAAAGGATCAGAACTGACCCTGGAAACAACAAACGCTGCTTATACTGATGCAGGTTGTGAATGTTGCCCATTTCCCGGGTATAATTGCCACCACCCCTCCCCCACCAACAAATACATTTATATATA
>JAODKL010000062.1:7199656-7213493 GCA_026780765.1 Petrocephalus schoutedeni
AGACACACACACAAAATTTATTCAAGAGCACAAACCGCTCGCCAGCTTGAGGGAACCAAGCTGCTTCTCTAGGAGTTCTGGCCCGGTGCTGGCATGGTCTCACACACACACACACACACACACACACACACACACACGCAGACACACACACACATGCAAACCTACGCGCAGACACACACACACAGACACAAGCACACATACACACAGACACACATGTTTCTACTCCTTCTTAGTGAGGACCATCAATTCATTTCTATGAAAAAAACTCTAATCCCAATCATGACACCCTTAGCCTCCACCCAGCCCTAACCTTAACCATAAGTAACCAAACAAAATACATGACTTTTTTTTTTTTTTTTTTACTTTTACTCTGTGCATTCACAGATTTTTATAAAATGAAGTCTGACGTATTGTGGACCAGCCTCTGGACCTTGCTAGTCATGATTTTTGAGGATTGCTATACTTGTGAGCTCCTTTGGCCTCCTTTGTGAGCTCCAAGTATAGCAAAACCTGTACGCACGCATGCACGCACACACAGATACACACACGTAGGCAGGCAGGCAGACACACATACACGCTCATACTTACTAGCCGGTCCCCTGTCAGCTTTTTCAACTTTTTTCCCTGTTTTTCAGCAAATTGGTTAAACGGTCGTATGCAAATACATGGGACTTGTTCCTATGGCAAAAAAAATATATATCTTAAAAATTGGACATTCTGACTGCAGGTGAAAGGGGAACTCTTTGTTTAGCAAGGGCAGCAAAGTCTGTGAAAGAGTTCTGAATGCAGGGATTGGTAGCTACAGAAAGATCTGACGGGGAGGTGGCTCCGGTAGGGTGACTGAGTGAATGAGGAAGAGCTGTACTAGGCGGGTTGGAGGGCAGGAGAGGCTAAGTGTGATAGCAAACCTTCCGGAGGAGATCTCAGGGCGTCACACTGACAGCAACGAGCTCAGCTGCCACACAACCAATCCGTCAATGTAACTCTACCAGCTTAACTGGGTTCTACTAGACAATAAAAAGCCTTTTACATGTATTAAATTAGCAGATGCTTTAATCTGGAACAGGGTATGAGGGCAGCTCAGTGCATGCCTGAGAAGGGAAGCAGAAACGTATGGTGGTTACTGAGGTGCTGGGGGGTGTCCTGCCATAACCTACACGCGCAGCCTGGGGGCGATCGACAGATTGCTGCAAATGTGCAAACTAAAACCGCCTGGTCAGTCTGGTCTAAGCGACGATGGGGCCTGAGACATCAGGACTGCCTCGAGCCTGAAGGGCAGATAAGTTTGTGAACGTCAACCTGGGTGAAACACACACACACACAAGAGAATAGGAGGGTGATGTGTATGATTCTGCCCTGTCATGGACATGTCAAACGCACACACATACACACACACACACACACGTGAGGATAGGAGGGTGATGTGTATGATTCTGCTCTGTCATGGACATGTCAAACGCACACACATACACATACACACACACACACACACACACACGTGAGGATAGGAGAGTGATGTGTATGATTCTGCTGTGTCATGGACATGTCAAACGCACACACATACACACACACACACGCACGTGAGGATAGGAGGGTGATGTGTATGATTCTGCTCTGTCATGGACGTGTCAATCACACACACACACACACACACACACACACACACACACACATATCACCCTCCTATCCTCTCGTATGATTCTGCTCTGTCATGGACGTGTCAATTAGAGGCATGTGGAGAAGAGAGACGAGTGACATTCCAGAAGACACACAGACTGCCCCCCCCCCCACCCCATTACGATTAATCCAGCACCTTCACCATTTAACTCAACCCCCGCTGCATCCCGTAAGGCTTTTTGATGTTGCTCCACTAACAGGAACGAACAATGCATCAAAGTCCCTGTAACATCGACAGGATGTTCCTCCTTGCGGGGATAAGTGGGTGGATGTCAGGGCAGAGGCCGAAACGGTGTCTGTTTACACATTCGTCTAATAGTGCGTCAGCCGTGTTACTCACACGCATGGCCGTGTTTGCTCGAGCCTTACCCCCCTTTTCCTGACGAAGGCCTGCCGGGAGAGACGGCCTACTGCGGCCCTCTATCTGAGAACTGCCCCCCCCCCCCAATTCTCAGAGCGGGTTACAAGACATGCACAAGTCTGAGGCAATGTGTGCACAATTGTGTAGCGTCGCGTGTGTGGAACAGCTATGAGTCAGTCACACCTGTGGGCTGTGGCTAGCTATTCCTGCATGCCATTGGACGACGGCAGCTCTGCAACTGCCTGTCTATATAGTGGCTTCATAAGCAGCGCAGAGAAGCCAGTGTGAAGGATTATGCTCTGGGCACCCATATGGATGCATCTCCTGGGCCTGAGAGAGGCCTGTGAACCCCCACTAGGGGCTCTCATTCTCTCCAGTATTCAATCAGGGTTGGGAGGGTTACTTTAAAAATGCATCCCACTACAGATTACAAAGTACATGCCCTACAATGTAATATGTAAGCATTCCGTTAGATTACTCAATGTGCGTAACGTATTCTAAATACTTTAGATTACTTCAACATTTTTACTTTTTACATTTTACAACAGTATGGATGTGGCAATCACACCATACTTACTTAAGAAGACAATTCAGTTGTGTTCTTCTACTGTAGCAACTGGTTGAATATATATTAAAGTATCACACCAGATGCATGAGAGCTTACAGATTCTAAATAATTGCCCACCATAAATGTACATGAGAAGTCCACCACCACCATGTTTAACATGCCCTGCTCATCGCTCAGTGGAAGCACTGCCATAAAGCATTATCCTAAAACCGTTTTGCATGCTAGAAAAATTATACCATTTATATCATTTTCAATAAGAGCATACATGCACACAGCGAAAACTGTGTGCAGAAACATTAAATCTGTAAAGTTTTTGGAGCAGCACTACACAATACTAGCAGCAGACAGCCTATGCCATTTGTGCTGTCCAAGCTGCATACTACACAAAGCTATCTCAATGGATCTTACCGCTGTTGAACTAACGTTTGCTGAATAGCATGGTAAAAAGCCATAGTTAGCATATAGCAGATTGTCAATTGGCTGTTTGACTATAACTATAAAGGGCTAGGACAAGCAAGCTAACTAATCAAGCTGCGGATGACTTTAGTCAGACCAAAAAAACAAACTTACTTCAAAATGCTTCTTTAGGCTGGAAGTGGAGTTTTTGGATGCAGAAAGTAAGTTGGTGGCTGGCAAATAGAGGCTGCCCTGGACAATGATACAATGATCTGTTTCCTTCCTTAAACGTGATATAGCTACTGAATTTCCCAGACAGAAGCGCACTCCAGTCCCGGCTGTGTCGGTCCAGCACCACTAGTGCACGGAGGCTTCTAACTGCGTGTTTTATTTCAAGGACTTCTGGGAAATACCCATGTAAAGCGCCCTGGGACAACTCTGTTGTGAAGGGCGCTATATAAAAATAAGCTGAATTGAACTGAATTGAATTGAAATACGGCAAATGGCCATTATTTAATTTCACATGTAATCCATTAATTTCAACAATGTAACTGTATTCTAGTTACAATTTAAATAGATGGTAATTATCGGAATACAGTTACTCAGATTTTGTATTCTAAATATGTAACGCCATTACATGTATTCCATTACTCCACAACACTGTATTGAATCAAATATGTACACACATTTTAATTATATACTGCTCATTCTATCTTCTAAACATAATTAAATTTTAGTACACTTTTGTTATTGAAGAGAATGAAAGACCACTCGGGCAGAACAAGAACACCTGGGCTGAGAGATCAGGTACTACCGAAAGGTCCCAGCACCAGTTCTGGACAGGCCTTACTGAGGGTTAACGAGCAATAATGTGCCGAGGTGAATGCTACTCCGTGACTCGAATGACATGTAGGTGAGGACAGCGATGAGGTCAGGGAGAAGGTAAAAAGGAAGAAGAAAAAAAAACAGAGGAGAAATGTAAGGAAGAAAGTAAGCAGCTCAGCAAAAAAGCCCAGCTTCTCCCCCCAGCCAGATCCCCCTCAAACTAATTACAATTGATTTATTATGGAGCAGGTAGCTTATCAGGCGCAGAAAGAAATTACCATGGGCAGCCGAAAGGGGCCAGGGGTCGCCATCGAATTGCAAAATCAATTTGCATTGATTGCGAAAGGTTCATTTTTTTGCAAAGAAGGGAGGGACGCAGGTGAAAGGATTAGAGCAGAGAGGACACCTCCAATAGGACACAATGGGCTCTCCGGCTCGCTGAGCCACTGTCACAGCGAGGCACGGGAAGACATTTACGATAAAAGAGGGAAAAAGAGGTGCTTCCTGTGAGCGGGCACTGAAGGTGTGCGCCACAGATTATCATCTGAAAGGACATTACTGCACTTTCTGTGAATAACGCTCACAAAGCTGCAGCCGTTTGCGAGTCCATTTCAATGTGGCATCCAATGCTACATTGTTAATTACCGACCCCACCACACAGGCACGTAGTCACGTAGTAAAGTAACAGGCTCAAACCCCCTTGCCCACAAATCGTGTTTGCCGGCGATCATGCAAGTAGGTAGGTATCAAAAGTTTGAACCCTCTTCGAAACTTGCTCCCAAGGGTTGGAATCCCATTTGGGGAACTGCACCTCTCCTCCAGTTTATTTTTGGCTACAGGGCCCCACCCCCGCCTTACCTGCCCCCCCACTTGCCCTGTTATATGCCCCACTCCTCGTTCACACCCGAGACACTTCAAAACATCTGAACTCCACCTTGCCAGCCCCAATTTCCCCATCTTGCCACCCAGCCCTCTCCATGCCCCACCCCCAAACCACACCCCCTGCTCATGCTCCGCCCCGAGCCCACTGAGACACGCCCCTCCTCCACCCCATCTCACCTTCAATGGCTAACATGGCTCTCAGCTCCCGGTTCAGCAGCTCGAAGCGTCTCTCCAGATCATGCTCCTTCTCCCTGGGTGGGTAATGGAAATGCATCAATATGCTAATGACTAAATCATTAAGCACTTAACGGAACCTTTAATAAACATTGACTTAAGCGCTCACCACTGTCCTCCCAGATCCACATTAATCTACTGCAAATAAGTGACAGGCCCTTCTGGACAGGCCAAAAACAAAAAAAAAAACACACTCCACCAAAGGAAACAAAGTGAGCGCCGCCTGGCAGATTAACAATAATGCCACCTGTTTCCTGGCCAGGATGTATGCAGATTCCCTGTGTAATACCTTTGGTCTTTCGAGGCCTGGCAAAAGCAAAAGACTTAACATTTTCAATCATACTTTATATAAGTGACCTCTTTAAAATCCCAATCCAATAACATAATGTGATTAAATACACATCAGACTGTAATTTGCTGGGGAATTTTAAATGCTTAGTTCAGATTTTTTTCAAAAACGTTTTTATTGCATCTTGCAGACCAATATTAAATCCAGAATATTAATAAAGTCACAGTAATTAAAATATGATACCAGGATAAAGTGCAGGAGAGTCCCGTTTGGGGAACTCCGATTGTACCCTCGAGCGTGCATGCAGCCTGCCCTGCCTCTGCAACGCCCCGCAGCTCCAACGGGGAAATTATTTTAAATGCCATGTCATTTTTTTTTTCGCAGACATCACAAGGGCCGCCCAAGCGACGACATGGCCGTGTGAACTCACAGCAGGGAGAGCTGGTTCTGTCTCCGGATCAGAGCGTTCTTCTTGTTCACCAGCGTGAACCACTCCTGCATCATGGACTCCTCCTCTTCCCTGTTGTTCCCTGGAAGCAGAGGCCGGAGGGTGCATTATGTTTCGGGAACTCCTGCATCACTCTTTATCATCGCACCCCCCCCATCCATTTTGTTTCGTTCAGCTTGGCCGCAGCCTAAACCCCGAGGCACTTGTATGCCCATTGTTAAGACACCACTAGTACAAATAACCACGCGAGGAACCACAGTGTGAACGCGGGACCTCGAAGTGGGGTCGGGCTCGGAGTGTGGCTAGTGCTGTCTGCAATGTCCGGAGTGCGGCTAATGCTGTCTGCAGGTCAAGTTTACACAAAAAGTAAAAAAATGGGGCCCAATTAATGTGCAATAAACTCTAAGCTGCAAAGTAGCTGGTCAGACCGTGGGCCATAAGGGCAGTGCTCATGGGGGCCTCTAACACACAAAAAAAAGCTGGTCGGGGACCCTCTGAAGATTCAGTCTGTAATCTGTGACAAAACAGCGGATGGGACCGCCTCCTCCCCATCCCAGAAAAACAACTGCCGAACCCGTGCAGGGGGAGGACTTGCACCCGCCCTTGTGACTCTTCCAAGAAAGGTGCGAGAATGCCATTACCCCCAGGGCGTTGCCTGAACACCCGGGAACGACCCCCAGAGGGCGTGTTCCGCGGCAGAGACGCCACCAGCAAAGACAGCACTCGCTCCTGAGGGCCAGGATCAGCACGCCGGTGCCCGGGAGGTGTTACCGGGGACAAGGGTGAAGAGTGACAGAGGCGTTCTCACCCTCCCCCGAGGCCGAAGGGTGGGCCGCATTACGGCACAGAGCGGGATGCGTTCCAGCAGTAAGGGAGGGGGGTAAAGCTACAATTTTAAGGTGTCAACACTGACAGGTGAAAAACTGAGGGGGGGGGTGATTTAGGACTTGAACATGGATTACAACAGCGAGCTTCCCATCCTGCACAGCAAGGAGGTGGATGGGGCATCGACAGGCTGCCCTACAGTCATAATGGCATATGAGGGGGGAAGGAGGACACCCCATATCCTACTCATTTGGGGTGAAGTTTCCCAAATGTTACTTTAAGGTGGCAACCATTACAAATTAACAGCACTTTTAATAAGCCCAACTGAGACCCTGTTTTTTTATATAAACTGGGGGGAGGGGAGGAGACAACATCAAGGAAAACAGAACCCTGTGATATCCACAAGCTTTCGGAATTCGCATCTGACCCGTTACCGTTTAATCCAAAGACGCTGTAATCCAATTTGTCCATCGGGGTCTCGCCCCCTCGTTGGCCTCGAGTTGCTGCTCTTACATCAGATTATTTTAAGAGGAGCCACTCGATCTGTGCCGCCGTCGGAGGTGATGAGTATTGTTTTCAGTGATTAAGAAAGAGCTCATTAGAAGACCTGTCGCTTCTCTATTCTGAATATGCTGGAAGAGCGTAGTGAGATCCGGGACCATCGCTGAAGGCGAATGTGCTCAGCACAAAGGACTGGTTTAACTGCTTTAAGTGGCTCTGCGCCGTCTCGTTAGCGGGGCCTCAAAGGGCCGCCAGGGGCCCCCGTCCATTTGCTAGGAGTCGTTTAGCTTTTGTGGCGATTCTTAATCCCTGGTGAAGCAGCTGCCGCCGCGCCTAGACGGACCGCAGCTTGCCGCAGGCCAGAATGCATGCTCCTGGTTAAAGTCACCCCGGTTAACCTCTACACAACCATGTTGCTGGAATTCAACCCCATCTCTGATAATTACAACCTACCTGACTATCCTGCATCAAACACTTCCCACTACAGCCACGTTCTACAACCTGATTTGGAATTGATTTTAAAAACACTGTTGCTTGTTTTTGAGGCCCTAAACGGGCTGGTGCCCCCCTATCTGTCAGAGCTCCTTTGCCTTCATACTCCAGCATGAGCCTTAAGGTCAGCCAGCCAGCTGCTCCTAGCAGTACCGAGGAGTAGGTGCAGGAGTCAGGGTGATCGTGCTTTTTTAACACGAGTTGTGGCTGATGTATTGACGACATTAAATTTTTTTATCTTAACTACATTTAATTTTATTTTATGATTACGTTTTATTTTTATTTCATTTTTAACATTTATTGTTATATCTGAACTGATTTGACTGTTCAGCACTTTGGTCAACCTTGGTCATTCTAAATGCATTTTATAAATAAATTTGACCTTGACCGTTTCCGAAATGTCCAACCTCAACTGAAGGCAAGCAAAAGGGTCAGGGGAAGCCAAACCACAGAGGGAGAACAGGTGAAGTCTTACTTACCTTCTACCGCCGTTATGATTGTTACCATTACCGTCACCCCCCCACCCACACACACCACCCCCCTACCCACTCAACCACACTTTTCAGTTAGCTTTGGCTCTGATCAACACGGAGATGGAATCAAGGACCTTTGAGAAAGCAGGACACTTCAAGTAATTAATATAGCACGACCGGCAGTGGGGGGGGGGGGGACCAGCCAAGGCCGATCACCTGGTAAAGTCCTGAAAGGTGTTTCATTAAAAGACTTCTAACCATACAAGGACAGACAAAGCGCAGGAACCGTATTTCAGTACTTGTGCTCAACAGGCTCTCCAAGTGGCGGCCTTGACAAGAACAGAAACCTATCCCAGTTAATAATCTGGGGACAAAGGCTAAAAGACATCATCCTATTAAGCAGTGATCTGCAGCGCTAATGCGCGGTACTTCCCCGTGCCTTTTATACAGAACACTGCTATTAGAGAGGTCTAAACAGCCAGCAGGAATCAGCCCTCACACCCCCACCACCACCTTTTATCTTCTTCCCCAGTTTGGGACCTTTCAAGAGGGCGGCATGAGGTGTCAGTGATATCATACTGCCCCGAAAAACTCATCCGGCATCTTCAAAAATGATGTTTTCCTCTTTCACTTGAAATCATTTAAGTTTCCGTCGTGACATTTTGAAGGGCGACCATCGCGTATTTTAGTCATCAGCTTGGCATCCGGCTGATCATTTTTAAACACCCCCCCCCCCCACAGCCCCCCCCCCCCCCTTTTTGGAAAATCCTCCTGTTGCATTCTTTTAATTATTTTTTCCCCCCTTAAACTCAGGGGAATATTTAATGAGCGAGCCTGACAAAGGATCTGGGGCACCCCGACACAAAAAGCGCTGGAAATTCTCATTTAGTTGTCCTTATTTTGCGAGCGCCATGTGGTCCTTGAAGACGCAGGGAGCGGCCGAGGCGCTGGAGAGATCAGAGCGCTGCTCATTAGCATTCGGGCCGGCCTGGAGTGGCCCGAGGTGTATAGCGGCTCTCCTCCGGCGGGCCCAGTGAAAGCCGCCGGTGGCGACGGCTCCGTTTCATTGTGCTTTTGTCTTTCCTGCAGGCTCGTAGCACAGCGTGGCACCCGCTAGTCCGGGCGGCGCGGGGGAATTATGGGAAAATATCTTATTTAAAAATAAAGAAAAAGGCATGAAAAAGCTGTGTCTGTGTCGGGCTCTATTCAGAGGCCCCATGGAATGAATTTTTCAGTTGTTATTTCATTACCCCACCTCCCCCACCTGTAATTATCATCTTTCCTCCTTCACAGATACTATAACAAATAATAATAGATACTATTCCAGCTCTTTGCAAAATTTTGTTTTTGCTTCAGATCAACTTAAATAGATACGTTTAGTGATACAGCTCTTGATTCTTTTAAGAATATCACAAAGAGCCAAAGAGGAATGTGTATCAGGCAGGCAAGGGCGGTATTCAAAATGGGACTGAGATATTGCGAACTGCATCCCTGTGATGGGCCTAGATGGCGCTGGGACCTTCCCGGGCTGCAGTGACACGGCCCACGGGCCAGTGGGCTGCCTTTATCTGATCGATCCCGGTGAGTTGGCCGGCTCGCTTGGAAGATGACCCAGAGGAATGTCAACAGCTCATTTCCTCATGAGCTGAAGCCAACGCCCACTCCCCCCCCCATTAATCTGCATTTCTCCATGTGGGGTTAACCACTGCGGTGGGGGTGGGCAGGCAGTGAGATTTAAGCTACCAAAGGGCTCTGCCTTCTCGAGCACCAAAATTCAGGACTTTTCCAGTAACTGCTTCCGTGGGCTTTTTTTTTTTCTTCCTTTTTTTTACAATTTTTTTAATTATTCTCCTCTAATTAGAATTGGAAAGCGCCCGGTTGACTTGCGCAAAAAGCCTTTATCTGCGCCTTGCAAGCGCCACACAGCAAACGGACCTGCCAAGACGGGAACTTGGTGGGTCGCTTCATTTGTCAGTGAAGTTCTCTTAGCACCCCCACCCTTTAAATTTACTGGGATTATTTCCCAACCTGCCCCACCCCACTAGGAACACAGCAGCTCCCTCTGTCAAGTTTGACGACCAGTACCAGGGGCTGCCATCAGGTTGACAGCCCCCCCCCCCAACCCCCTACAAAAGTACTTAGGGCCAGATGTTTCTGAAATGACCAACAATGTAGAAAAACTAAAGGGTGGTGCTGGGGTGGGGGTGGGGGGTTGAAGTTAGAATAAATTAATGACTGATTTCTCCAGCTTTGATGGAATTAAGCGCCCTCCTGTTCCTCAAAATGCCAAGTGAAACACACACACACACACACTTTCTTTGACAAGCTGGGCCACCCAGCAAAAAGTAACTGATGCAAAACCACGGAGTAATCCGCCTGTTTATCTCAGCCCCCTGGTCACTTTTAACACAGTGTCCATTATCTGCTGGATTTAGGCAAACTTTCATTCGTCTGTTGGCTTCTTTTGTTTCTGTTCCCGCGACCCCATTCCGATGTTAATGGCCCTTGCACATGGCCCCCAGCCGCACACCTGAGCATGTGCACCGTTACCGAAAAGCACAGCGCTTGTGCCTACAGACACCCATCCTAGACCTTTCTCAGTGCCAAAAAAAAGGGCGTTGGGGGCCCCTACAGGCTAATGTAAAAGCCCCCCCCCCCACGGCCAGCCTCAATCTCACCCACTTCTTTGTGTGTAGCTTGAGCGTGGGAACAATCTGTGCATGCGTGCACTCTGAAAGGGTCCCCCCTGAATGAGGAGGGCAAAAGACTGGTCACACGGCTCAAGATCAACAAGCTGAAGCAAGCCACTGCCTTAGTGGTGACCAGTGGAAGACGTCCCTCGGGTGGTTCCGAGACAGCTGGTGTCCTCATGTCCAGACGCCTAGTTATGATAGACAGTAGTTATGACAGAAGGGCTGCACAGAGCTGCAGCTCATATCCAAACATGCTACCTGCTCCCAGTGTACACAAGGTGACCTATCGCCAGGGTAATTATACATCCTTTCCGCCCCCAGATTACTCTTTTTATTGGGACCTAAAAGTTCATTTTTGAGATCAAAATTGCCTGCACTGCCTGGGACTGCTCGGAATATGCATGTGCACATTTGCATTGCTCTGATGCCTCCTTACGTGCCACCCGTTTCTGAAAACCGGGACACTCCTGAACCTTTTATTAGGCGACAGCTCACCCTGCAAGCCCACTGGCGTTTATTTTTCCTGAGCGCATGGGGGGGGGGGGGGGGTCCCAGACATCCCCTACGTGCTGGTGCCCAGTGAGACAGACTGACACCAAGAGCTGCCACTGCCAAGTAACTGGTGGTAGAAAAATAAACAGTAGAGAAAGAGGGGGGGGGTGCAACAGAAACAGAAGATGACAGCAGCCAAGGTGCCAAAGCCTGATTGTCCCCACGCTGCTTAATAACTGGCTGCACTCCCCCCGTGGTCCTCCATTAGCACCCCGCTGTGGACTCCCCAGGCCACGCGTTACAACAAATCTGAGTGGTATCATATTTCATGCATCTTAGGAAAGGCCGATGTGGTTTGCATAGTATTTGCCCAATTAACTAATCTGATGAGGTTGTGACCATGCTAACACGGTTAGCCTATGGGACAGATTTCAGACAGGCTGGCAATGATGCCCCTTCCTAATTCTAATGCAAGGGTCTTCAAGGTCCGTTCTGGAATATATAATCTTTATTTGTTTTAAAAGTGGGCACCTCATCCTGCCTCGACCCTTTAACATTCAGTAGCCCTAAAATTTAGCCCTGGTGCCTACTACAAAACAGTCCCTTAGTTCCTTTGAAAGACAATTGCCTCCATGGAAATCATTCACTGCTGCGGAAGTTAATCTGACGAGCGGCCCGGCCCAAACAACCCTGCTGATAGGTATCTGCTGCCTAAACGGATCGATACAAAGGGTAATGAACGGCTAGTAAAGCAGCCTGATGGCCCATTTTGCACGTGAATGCGGCAAGCGCTTCCCCACCCCAAGTCGTTACACTAAACCGTCACGTGTGTTTGAATTCGTTACCATCTGAAAGGGACTATTAATTGACTGCATAGCTAAAATTCAATTATATCACCAGGAAACAATCTGACAAACAAAATAATGATCTCTGCAGCGCCTGAATGATCGTTAGGGAGAGGAAGCGACCATCTTTGCAAAGCCACTGAAGAAGCCTTGCACCAGCAGAAAGGTGAATTATAATTGGTCCAGTTTGGCATAGAGATTGTTACGAGCGCACTCATTGGCCATTGTGAGCAATGCAGGGGGCTATGGTGTTGTTCGAGTGACACACAGGGGGATGATGAAAATATGTGCTAAAAAAGGGGGAGTATTTCAGCAAAACAATCAATCACCAATAAAAGTGTTTTAGGGTTCTTATCCAATTTCACATTCAGGGAAACCAAAATTTCGTGTGAATCACGCTGGCCCCTATCTTGCACCACAACAAGCACACCCCCACCTCCAGTCACCCCCCTCTCCACCGCACTGTGCCCAACCAATGCATTTTATTTTAAGAGTTTCAGACAATGCCCGAAGGGTCCCTCTCACCTAATCTTCCCAAAAATCCCCTTTCATCCAACTGTTAAAGAATGCTTGAATTGTTGACAGAGTCGAAGGGAAACCTGAGCACATCTGGCAGGGATGGGGAGGGGGTGCTGGGTGGTGTAGATTTTTAGCTAGTTAACTAATCTTACTCCCCAAACATCCAACCAGATTAAGAGCTTCACTCAACATGCCCCCCCCCCCCAAAAACAGAACATGTTACACAAGATGCAAATCTATTTAGGGAAAATCTGGTTTAAAAAATGCTAAAAAAAAAAAAAAAACTACAATGGTACTCAACACCATGGTACTACGATGGTACTTCCGCCATGCCGAGCGGAAGTGACCCACCATCGAGGTGCTAGCCTTCTACAATTGCTCCTGCGCGTGGCCGGGGGGGGGGGTTTAATGGAGTCAGTGGCACACCAACCTTCTTTGGTTTGAAGGACTGAGGTTGTGGGTGCCGGGGGGGTGGGGGTGAGGATGGGGAATGGTCAAAGTAGACGAGGATCCAAACTTGAGTCGGGTAAAAGGGAGGAGGGAGAAGAAAAGAGCTATGTGTTATTGAAGGCCGTGGCTCACAGCTCAGAAGGGTATTAAGCCCCAAACACCATTTCTTCATCTACTTGTGGAAGATTATACTGGTTATCCCATTAAAGTTGGAAGGACGCCATTCTTCTGTATATAAGCTTGCACACGGGAGGTTAACAAGAGTGGGCTTCAGCTTGCTGACCAGCCGGGATGTAATCTTCCCGAAGTTACAATAATTAATGATAAGCTTCTTTAGCAACACGTTTCAGAAAGAACTCCCAGAATATCGGGCTGGTGCTAGCTGTTTGTTTGCTGGGGTGGGGGTGAGGGCGATGGGGGTAGGGGGCTGCTCCACATGCCCCTCACGTGCACAGCTTAGGTTCTCGCTCGGTTCCGCGCCGACGACACAGATGCTGGATTAGCAACACAGAGGCTGGACTTGCACCCGCACGGAGACAAGGAGGTGCTGATGTAGCTGCATACTAAAACAGGCGGCGCTGCATAGCGATCCCAGTGAGCCAAGGAGGATCATGGGAGGGAGGGGAGGGTGTCACTTCAGGAGACTGCTCCACAGGCCGCAGCACACAGACATGTCCTCCCCTACCCTGCATGCAAATTTACATTTCTGAATCAAAGCTAAATTGAAAATTATGCTGCTGTAAAACCTGATCGGCATCAAATGCTATTTTTACAGATCAGAATAATCTGCTTTTCCCCCCCCCCCCCCCCCCCCCCCCCCCCCCCCCCCCCCCCCCCCCCCCCCCCACCCCCCCCCCCCCCCCCCCC
>JAODKL010000062.1:7216940-7229108 GCA_026780765.1 Petrocephalus schoutedeni
GAAATAAAGGCTGGAATCCTCTGCGCATCAGCACACAGCTGTAGAGAACCACCGGGCCGGACTTGGGGGGGGGGGGGGTGGCTGGCCTCACCTGGCCTGCTCTCCACGAACTGGCTGAAGGACTTCAGCTGTGTCTTCCTGACCGCAGACTCCTTGTTGAACACCACCGGGTTGCGCAGTCGCTCCGCAGCCCTGCGCAGACGTTCTGCCCGCAGCTCGTCCACGTTATTCTTCAGAATGCAAAAAAAAGGGGGTACAAGTTAAATAACAGCGAGTGTGGTGTGATGAGTGGAGATGGCGGGGAGCCTGGAGCTGCAGCGGACCCGAAGTGGATGGGTCACCGGATCACCGGGGTGAGGTTCTGCAATAGGTCCTGCCATTGTCAGGGACAGCCATGGGGAATTCCAATCCCTGCCATTAGAGATCCCTTCAGCACCACCAGAAATGTGGTGGCTGTGTGATGTCATTTTACATGTGTGACACAGAATGGCCTTCAGCATGGATGCAGGCAGCTGGTTCAGGGGTGGGGGGTTAGAGGGGGGGTTAGTATGCATAAAAGCGCTCAAAACAGCGGCTTAGACACCCCCACCCAAGCCCAAGGGAGGATCCCCCCAGCCTCCTTATGTGAACATTCAAAGATAGATAAACCAAATTCAAAAGGTAGCACTAGGCCGCCAGAAGTAAGCCCTCCCATCCCAGAGGACGTGCCCCACTAATACCCCTCTAGCCAGTCCAGCTGCCCCGGCAGCCCCTGGCCGGCCCTGGAACCCGCCGATACGACCCCCCCCTCGCCATGGCGATAAGGCCGGCCCCATGTCCCCCAGGCCCCTTCCTCCATTCTCATGATTATTACCGCCATTGTTGCCCCTCTTTCAAGGCGCTGTCACCAGAGCGAGGCGGGCCGGGCCCCCGGCATGCGTGACTAATGGCGTGGCCCGCTGAACGTCGCAGGCGGCTATCGAGCAACAGCGAGGCAGCGGCCTTCCGCCGCATGCAGACAATCGCTAATGAGCTTCCCAGGGCCCCCCCCCCCCGCCTCCCCAAGGAGCCCCGGGATGCTCCGCCCCCACGATTGGCCAGAACGCTTTATCCTCCTCCCGTGAAGGCTTCATTTGCAAACGCGAGCGTACAGCCTAAAGCCAGCTTTCCTCCTGTTAGCAGGACAGGAAGCACAAACAAAACAGAAATGTCTAGAAGTGCATTAAAAAAACTACAAACCAACAAACCAACATGAAACTTAATCAGGCTGAGCAGATATTTATTTAAATGAGGCCGTTAGAGAGGCGCCGATGCAGAACCCGAGGAGGCACACGGGCACTTCCCACACTCAGCTTTCTGGGCGAGACATGAGCCACCTTTCCAAGGGTCCTCTGGCTGAGCCAGTGCCCCGGCGCACCTACACCCAGTGCGGGGCGAGCGGGAGGGGGAGCATGTCAAATGGCAGCAAAGGCCCTTACAGCAAAAGCCTGTGCCAACCGTCCAAATGATGTAGGACAGGCTGGGGCCCACAGTAATAAGGCTGTCCCAACAGTCTGATTTAAATTTGTTTGCATCACCTTTACTTGTCTGCACTATGTGCAGTGTCTTTGCACTTTGTCCATCTCACTCTATGAGTACGGTTAGTCTGTGCACTA
Source organism: Petrocephalus schoutedeni (assembly GCA_026780765.1). Lineage (NCBI taxonomy): Eukaryota > Metazoa > Chordata > Actinopteri > Osteoglossiformes > Mormyridae > Petrocephalus > Petrocephalus schoutedeni. The sequence goes on from JAODKL010000062.1 coordinate 7,218,575, forward strand.
CGCTCTCACTGCTCTATGCACCTGAATTCCCCCCAGGGATCAATGAAATGTGTTTTAGGCTTAAACACGCAGGCGAGGGACTGGTTACCTGGAGGCCATCGGAATCAGGCCCCTCCCGCAGGCCCCGCGGCTCCGAGGAGGAGCCCGCAGGAGCAGAGGAGTTCGCCGTCTGCGTCCGCACTTCCAGAAGGCGCTTCAGCTTCAGGTCTATGTGCTTGCTGTTCTGTGCACCTGGAGACAGCCAGCAGAGATCAGAGAGGAGTTTCCACAAGGGCAGCCCAGCAACACAGCGGAGCCCCGCAGCAATGACGGCAGGAGGGAAAGGAAACCACGCGGGGCAGGAAGGTGACCAGGACCAGGAATCCCGCAAAGGAGCCATTTATCAGGAATCTGAAATGGTACATCCGCTTGCAGTCCACATAAGTGACCAACAGCAGTGACCATGTGACCAAGTCATCACAGCTAAGAACAAACATAAGTCTAAAAGACGGTGGCAATAAGTTATGAAACTCGTGAGGAACTCGGACACATGGTGGAATATTCATGGAGAAACATCAGGAAGGAGAAATTAAAGACTGAATTGGACCTGAGTCCACTGGGACGTGATACACTGCTGCCAATTCGGGGGCAGGTGGTTCAAACATAAATAAATAAATAAAATAAATAATAAAATAAAATGTATAAAAATGAAACTGAAGCAGATGACGGTCCAATAAGGGCACAAAGAGACACAAAGACAAGTGTAGATGTCGGCACGCAGTGGGCAGAGCTGCCCCCCTCCCCGCCACGGCCCCTCACTGATGCCGAGGAAGAATGGAAGATGGGAAGGTGAAACATCATGTGACAGCGGTAGGACATGCGCTTGTAGGAGGGGAAAAGCCTGTGGAAGTGATCACATGGGGCAGGTCACATGACACAGGAGAGGCAGCCAGCTCATGCAGCAAGCTTGTGACGAGTCATTTACCAGGAAACACATAGTCCCTGTCTGTGTTAGTAAGATCATCCCCGTCAGCAAAGGAGAGCCCAGAAGCTTCCACTGGGTTAGTATCTAAGACAGCATCTGCTTCATCATCATCATCCTCATCCCCATCATCAACATTGTTCTGTTCGCTGTCAGCACTGCCTTTTTCCTCCAAATCTGCAGCAACAGAGAAAGCAGCAGGCAGGTTATAGCTCCAGAGCCACCGTGCGCTATGCTACGCGAGCGGCTAGCTGCGTGCTCATCAGAATAAAGACATTTCACACAGAAAACAAAATGTCAGCGATCCAGATGTTGATATCGTGTTGCGTGTCTTGTAAAAAAAATCTCCCTAAGTTTTGCTGACATCATGAACTTGAGCATGACTGGCGTTTTGCCGCATTCCATGATTGGAAAGTATTTCAGGAGGCATGCAGGTGCAGACTTTAAGCTTCCTGTCCTGTGGGCTGGCTGGACCTCTTCAGGGATGCACGACAGACCCGCCTGGGGCCTCGGTGCGCAGCCAAAGCCGCACTCCATGCTTCCATGCAGCCAGTCTTCTGGAAGAGCCTCTTTTAAGAACCAACAGGCCTTGTTCATAGTTCAAAACCAAGGAAATAAAACTTGGAAAGCAAACCGGATGAATACCATGATGCTCCATTCTTTTTCATGAGTTACAAAAGGCTCATCTTCCAAGAGAACAAGTCCTAATAAATCCAGTTCGTATCGAAGAGACCTGCTGTCTGGTATTTAGCGAGGTAACGCTAATTAACCAAATACACTGTGACTCGTGGACGTCTGTGGGTGAGCAGGCTGCCTTCCTAGAATGCCGTGCTACGACCCATGAGCAGAACATCAGACAGCTGAGAGAATACTTTCTGCTCTGGTCATCAAGAGAGCCCAGCCTACAGCTTTCTCCTTCAAGCCGCCCTTTCACAAGGTCCCCAATTAGTGAAAAATTAGTGCTTCCCCAACCCAATTTTTTATTGTGGTATTGATAGGTCCATTGTCAATAAAGATTCAAATGCGAGTCCATTACAAAGTAAAGAATGCAAATGAAGTTACTATGCTAGTAATGAGTATAAATACTGGAAAACCTCCTTAGGATTAAAACTTGAGTAAATTCTGACTTATTCAGCCACAGTATGCACGTTTAAGACAGTTTTTAGCAGGAAGTGTTCCAAAAAGAGCAGAAAGAAATTATTCTAACTGCAGTCTCCATTTCAGCTTGGGCCGGGTCTGACAGGCCATCCTCCTGCATTAACGGTTCCAAAAGGGGCCAGGACATAATGGCAATTCCTGCAGAGCATCAGGAAAACTGTCCCATTTGGTGCCAGTAACTGGCTGCTGATGCAAAGAAATGCAGAAATGGCAGAAATTGGAACAAGCTTAAATGATTAAAAATAAAATCCAGACCCCCATTTCCTCATTTAATCAGGCAAGATGAACAGACAAGCAGGCCAACACACGGCCACACAGGTGTGTGCATTGTGTTTATGTTTGTGTGGCACACGTCAGTGTGTGCTGGCTCAGGATGTGCACGCGTGCCGTTGGCGTGAGTGATGCGGGTGGCCTCACCTCCGGCGGGCCGCAGGTGCGCCCTCAGCTTCTCGGGCCCGGCCTCGCTGTACAGGGGCAGCTCGGCCATCCTGACGCCGGAGCGCGCCTCCGCGATGAGCTGCCGCGCGCGCTCCCTCAGCTGCCGGCGCCGCTCCTCGTCCCGCTCCTGTGAAAGCCGCCGCACCCACGCTCAGTCCCCACATCCAACTGTGCATTAAGGCGGCAGCACACGGTATTTTTAAATAATATCAATATGACAATGGGACAGGCTGTATAATAATGTGCCCCACGAGAGAGCATATATTATTTAATATAAATTATTTATACTATACAAAAATATTAAAATATGAATAATATAAATGTTTATATTATTTAATATAAATAATGGTCAATTTTAGTTTCAGTGAAAACTGGACAGAAATACTGGCTGCTTCCTGTTAATACTATAAGAAGGCTCATGTTTAAACCCCTGAGGCCTGGACTGGGAAAGGGGGGGGGGGGTGTTCCAAGCTGCTCCAATTATGACAGAAATGACTCCCCCTGAAGTACCTGCACTGGCAGCACTCAGCCATCTTCTGCCCCCATTAAATGCTCCCTAATACGCAAAGAGCCCCCCAGGCACACGGGTAGCTCTGATCGCTATCATTTTGCCCGCTGGGGAAATTAGCATTTTTAACTATGCGTATTCTATAATGCTGATGACTCTTACACTCTGCAGGATCCCTGCAATCCAGCTTAAGAATCATCCATTAACAAAACAAACCAAGAAGAAGAAAAGAAAAACTAATTAGGCACAGTTCGCCTATTGCCATGCAAACGGTCTGTTTGTGGCCATTGTCTAAGCACACAATGAGCTCAAATGTAAATGAGGCCACTGGGTACATCCTCCTCATAGCGGCCCGTTTATATCCATAAGCCCAGGGGCTGGAAGTCAATCATCGGGGGGCTGAGGCTAACCTAAAGCTCTGCAAAGGGCGGCTTACAGAAAAGCAGGTAAAACCGCTCTGGAGGGTGGGCGGAGCCTGACAGACACCTGTCCCACGGCCATGTCTGTGGTCGCGGACCAGGTCTGCAAGTCTGCATATATGTGGACAGGAGCATGCTGCTGTGTGCTTGTGTGTGAGTGTGCACGGGGACCAAATGCATGTAAGCTGTGCGCGTGTGTGTGTGAGTGAGAGAGAGAGAGCGAGAGAGAGAGAGAGAACGAGAGAGATCACCACTCCCACCAGAATCATCACTCTGGGGCACAAGTTCTTAAATCTCACCTGTTAGCACAAGCCACACGAAACATTAAACTTAAGTGAAAAACGAGCAACTGATTCAAAGGCCTCCGTTCTGCACATAAATCCAATGGCAAAATAAATAAATAAATAAAATAAAAGTAATTAAAAAAAAAACATACATACAAAGACCTTAGAAGCACTAGCCCAGCGGGAGACTCTTATTCACTGGAATTAACACAGTGCCGTTTTGTGTGGATATACCCCTTTTTATTAATTAATGTATCCTTTTTTTATTTGTCCAACAGCTTTGCCCTCAGAGCCATTTTTGTTATTCTAAAAACAACAAACTAGGGTGGGTAACAGTCATTGTTTGACATGCCCCATAATCATAGTGAACAGAAGCTGTAAATCCAGCCAGCAATTGCTGCATAAACAGAACAAAGGTTTTCCCAGCTTAGCAGACAGAGAACATGCACGAGCGCTTCACTGTGGCTGAAAACTATACCCACGATCCGCGGCCTTCCCCCTACTTCAGAGGGGTGAGTGGAGGACGAGAAAGTGACACGTCACATTACAGGAGGAAGGATCTCAGAACAGCCCTAACAAAGCACACCGCTTCATTCGGCAGTTAGTCCAATCAATCAGGTGTTAATTAACATTAACACCCAATCAGGCAGCTAGCAAGGGGATATATTCCAGGGATGGGCTACCCACAGGCAAACATGTATAAAAATGAGCAGGAGCAGGGAGAAGACCCTGCCCCCCCCCACCCCAACTTATCATGCCTGACCAGACGTCAGACCTGGATCAACGCGAGCGCGTTGAGATTGGTGCATTTGATAAAGAGCACTGTACGTGTTATCAAAGGGGTCGCAAACGGGAATAATTACGCTTGGAAAAAACGTGCGGCGATGACACTGCATAGGGTGATAATGAAACCTGATAGCGAGGGTTAGCTTAAAGGCTGCAGCGCCAAACCCGGCATCAGAAATCCCGCCACACGGCCCACACAGTATTTTTGGGAGGGGGAAAAAAGGAATAATTAATAACATTTAGCTGCTCGCTTTTATGAAGTGTTGGGGGGAAAAACATCGTACTGGCCAGGCTTGTCCTTCAGGAAGATGACATTTAAATGTCAAACGTGGTAATTAAAATCTCAGAGAGCTTGGGGGGGGGGGGGCGGCATGTAAATAAGCAAATGGAGTAACACAGTAAAGTGTCACTAGAGTAAGAGAGCCCGGCACAGGGAGGGGCAGGGGTAGCCCGTGGACCCCCTCACATAGGCCGGACGGGGTCTGCCTGGCAGGGAAGGCTCAGAACCCGCAGACGGGAAATGGAGTGTGGCAGTAGGTCTGCATCCAGCCGTGTCGGTACTGTGATACTGCTGGTTTGCTATAAGTGTATGGAACCTCAGCATGCAGGTCCCTCTTTATACACAACGCCGGCCTATTGGAGGATTCCTGTAGACAAATTTGTTTATACTAAGTCTAATTAAACAAGTAACCAGAATATGAGGGGGAGTTGGAGGAGGAACACCCCCCCAACAGGGGACTGCTAGCTTGTCATGTTCAAGAAGCCAGTGTGAGATGGCATGCTATCCTGCTGGAAGCGCCCATTAGAAGCTGGATACACTGGGGTCATAAAGGGATGAACCTGATCATAAACAATGCTCCATTGGCATTTTGGCATTTAAACAATGCTCTTCTGGTACTAAGGGTGGGCCAAAGGTGCCAAAAACAAACCCCCCACACTATTACACAGCCACCTCCAGCCAGAATTGCTGATACAAGGCAGGATGGATCAATGCTTTCATGTTTACACCAAATTCTGCCCCTACCATCAGAATGTCGCAGCAGAAAGTGTGTGAAAATCCCAGTAGAGCAGCAGTTCCTGAAATACACCTCCCAGCCCGTCTGCAACCTACAACCATGCCTCATTAAAATTCACTTAAAAATCACCCGCCCTCCCCATTCTGGCATTGGATGTGAACATAAACTGGAGTGTCTGCATGATTTTGTACGTCGCGCATCTGACTGGCTGATGACTGGCAGCTGAACAGGTGCACGACAAAAAGTGGCCAGTAGGTATATTAATGTGTAAAACAACAGCAGCAACAACGCAGGGTCTCAAATCATTGTTTTCATCAAGGCACAAAAAGGGCAGCAGTGGAGATGGCGGGGGTCTGGGGGGGGCGGGCGGTTTGGAAGCAAGTGATGGCCTCATACCAAAGGTTACCAGCACTTAGGAGGTCAGGATGGTGTGTGTGTGTGTGGGAGGGGGAGCAGAAAAGGTCTCGTCGGCAAACATCAAGCATGGCCCAATTAAACTAATCATCACAGCCCAGTGAACAGGACGAGGCTCACCTGGCTCAGCCTGGGCTCAAGCAGCCCCCCCCTCCCAGCACCAGAGGCACTAGCTGCCTTAATTACCCTGACTAAGACACTTTCCCGAGACAGATTCTTTAAATGTACAGAAACACATAATTAAATACACTGCATCTAAATCAAGAGCAATTCTAACTGCGAAGCCAGAGGCGTCAAGCAGAATGGCACACTTTCCATGCTGATGGAGAGCTACAGCACATGTTTATAGGGGAAGGGAGCAAAGGGGGGAGGGGATGTCAGGCTGAAGGTTAGGGGGGCACTGTAACTTGTGTTTTTTTTTGTAACCGTTCACTAATTACAGATTTTCTTGCTGCGGGGGGCGTGACATTAGAGGGAATGAGGCTGAGAGTCCTAATAGGGTAAGAAGCCTACCTAGGAGGTTCAGTTCAGACCAAAGCATAAAACATTTAGCTGGCAATGCTTCACCACCACAGAGGGGCCCCTGAGCCCCAGCATTCAGCGAGCGGGCAGACGGAGCCAACGACATGGCACAATTAGAGAGGCTGGCGCTGGACTAAGGTGGTACGCAGCAGGGCCGGCCACTAAGCAATCCTCTGTCCACCATGGCCGGCTGGCCCTCAAACCTTCTGAGGATATCTGAAGGTATTTTGGCACCAAACTGCTGGTCCAACTGATATTGACCACCCAGTCTGAAACCGCCATCCCTGGAAATCGCACAGCGCTAAAGCCTACAACCACAGACAGCCCCTGCCACCGCTGTCCTCATTCTCGATTCACCCCCCCAAATCTTGCCCTCCCTCAGACATTACATCCATTGTCCTAAGACAAATAAGTCAGATATAATTTAATTAAAACATTTCTCATGCATGCTAAACCACAAGTGTTGGCTACTTAGAGACACTGTGCAGTAAGCCTGGTCACTCAGTCCCAGCAATCAAAACAAGACGATCGACTAATCTAATCTAAATCGCCTGCAATTACCGGACGACAGAGCCGGCGGTCCCTTTGACTGACGTGTCCTAATAAATCTGAAAGATGGGATCTTGTGTTGTGTTACCGGCCTCATTAGCAAGGCGTCCTTGACAGCAAAGTGCCCTGCTAGACAGCACAGCCCTGCTAGGGAAAGGCAGCCAGCCTGCTGCCACATGTGCGAGGCCCGGAGAGCGTCTCATATCTCATACAGCTTTTTGTGGGTTACACACAAATCTGCCGTGATCTAAGATCTACCGCTTTAGGAAAACCACAACTGCCTGGCGTTTTCAATGCAAATGACCTTTCAAAAGTACAGTCTCAAAAAGTACTTTCTTCTTAACTCCCACAAAAAGGGACAAGTTACTTTTGAGGATGGAAGCCAGTTCACATAACAAGAAGCATAGTTCTCAAACAATCCTGAAAACTCTTGATGCAGACATTGTCACCGACACACAAAGGGATAGAAAGTGGGCTTAAAGAGCAATGCTTTGCTAGAAGGTATGGAGACAGGCGGGGAGGAGAGGCCAGCATATCCTGGCATAGAGATTCTTAGCAAAAGGTTCACCTGAAGCTGCAGATCAAACCTCTGCTTAAGTTAAAATGGGGAATTGGGGGGGGGGGGGGCAGTGAGCCCCGTCACCCACCGCGCCCCGGCACCTTGTCCCGTTCGGCACTGGCACAACGATGTGCCTCCAAGTCCGAGGGGCCCACTACGGGAGACACGCTGCTTAATGGCACATCAGGCTAATCACTGTAATTGCCGGCATCTGCAGAGAGGCGCACACTCAGAGAGGCGCACACTCAGAGTGACGGTAGTGTACACGTCTGGCACTGGAGCACTGGTTCCCAGTCGAAGCAGGCAGGCCACACAGCAGCCCCCAGCAGACACGGGTGACGCACTCACATCGACGGCGTGTGTGGGCCGCGTGGGGACGCAGGACGGCAGGGGGGTGCCGGGCTGCTTGCTGCTGGCCTTCATGGCTGCGTCGCGTCGGGCCTGCTCCAGGAGAAGCCGGGCCCTTTCCTTCAGCTCCTCCTGCCGGGACTGCGCCTTCTGCGGGGGCAGAGGGAGGTGGGGCGGGACCACGCCTGTCAGCACGAGTTGACCTGGAACTGGTAAAACCTGCAACAGAGCTTGAGCCAAACTCCTCTGGCAGACAGAAACACTATGAAATTAATGAAATACCTGCTTTCCTACCATGCCTCCTGCAACAGCCATTTTCACTGACCCACCTCCTTTCAAATCATTTCTCCAATTACAAATATTTGAATTTTAATACCCGCAAGCCCCATTTTTTGTAACTGAGAAATTAATTTTAAATATTTTATTAATAGGGGGACAGGAGGTCTGAACCACCTGGTTTATCATCATCCAAAAGCTCCCCTAACTACCTTCCGTTTAGTTTTGTCCACACACATCCCATTGGCTGTGGTTTTCTTCTTTTGAATTATTACTGTAAATATTGCAGGGCAAATTTTTCATCTTAGATGGAGCTTTGCAGGCTTGAAAGTCTAAGAACCAATTCAGAGGTCTGAGGTTGGCAGCCATAGACTCACCTTCTCCTCGGAGACATTCGTCGTCACGGCGACGGGCGGCACCCCCTGAAACAGAAAGCCCCCGCGGGGCGGGGGGGAGGAAGTTCTGTCAGAGCCAGACGTTTTCATTTCCCGCAGCGCCGCAGCCGGTGTCTTGATGTTTTGGCACAGAAATCTGGAACGTTGCTATTTAGGAGGAAAAAAAAAAATCTCCATCCCCGTCTCCTGAAGCTGACTGCTGGGGTAAGTGACGGCCGGCGTGAGACACCCCACGTCCCCCCGCCTCTGGGGGGCGCTATCAGCAATCGCGTCGGCAGTAATCCGCACACAGCCATGGCTGCCACAGGCCTGCAGAACACGGGGCCTACAGATGGAGCCGCCTCATTCCGCGGCCGCGCTCCGCTACTCGGGAGTGACACCGGCGAAATCCATCGAGGCTTTAAGCTCATCGCCGACGTGGCTCAGGGATCTAAACGCTCGGCTGACGAGCAGCCTTCGATCGGGAGACGGGGAGCCCAGCTCCCACAAACGGTGGTGAAAACATTACTGGGAGCAGAGAAGTCAAATATCACCCAGGTTAGGCATTATTTTAGTTTCTGAGCAAGACTCTAAATGCCAGGTAGACCTGTGAGGGCCAACTGCCCTGGGTTAATCTCCCTGTATCTGGGAGATTAACCCACCCTACTGCCTGCACCTCTCAGCTGGCCTGCTGGGGTCCCTGTATCGGGGAGATTACCTGCACGCTGCGCTGCCCGTCGACATGCCGCTGTGCCAGGCCCTGCCCGTCTCCCGCAGGCTCCGACCCCAGGCTCTGCAGGCCCGTCCTCTTCAACTTGATATGGTCGGCATCCTTGCTACAGGAGAGGCCCAGCTTTAGCGGGGACGCTGGTGCAGCCCTCTGCGGGGGCGAGCCGGGCTCCGCGCCCTTGCCATTCGCCTCCCCCGGTGCCCCTCTCCCCCTCTCCACCAGGCTCCCAGTAAAGGCCCCTTCCGGACCCGGCTTGTCCTCTTCTCCCCTCATCTGCTTGTTCCCCTGGTCCGAGGCGTCCCCCCTCGGCATCCTCGGCACCAGTTGGGCTTGCGGTAAATCGGCACCTCTGCTCCCTCCGGCGCTAGCCGGGGGACTGAGAGCCAGCCCGGGCTCTACACAGAGGTCAGAGGTCCTGGCCTGAGGGGCTGATGGGGGAGATTCGGTGGCAGGGGCGGAGCTTAGCGGGGTTACGGTGGTGATCCGCTCGACAGCGGGCTCTCCCGCAGACGCAGTAGGCGGAGATGCGGGTGTAGCGGGGACGCTCGGCGCTGGCTCCTCGCCGACCTGGCCCGGCCCGTCGACTGCACTGCCGGTGGACTGCGCATCGCTGTCCCGCCTGAGGTCATTCAGCTCAGCGTAGAACTTGTCCTGGCCGATGGAGCTCTCCGTGTCGGTCTCGAAGTCGCCCACCTTGTACGTGCTGCGGCTGCTGTTGGCCTCAATCTGCACCACGTTGAGCTCCTCGCCGCTGAAGTGTGCCCGGATCTGGTACAGGTACGTCATGACGGTCAGCTTATCGGGGATGGCCAGCAGCACCATGTCCGAGGGCTCCAGCAGCCGCGAGATGCCCAGGCGGGCGAAGCCGTCATAAGCCTTCGGGGGGAAGCAGATCGGCCTCGTCAGGGAGTACAGTGCCGAAACGGGAACCAAGGCGGAGCACACCTGCTTCTAATGCATTACTCTCCATGTTAGCTGTTATTCACCTTATAGTAAAAGGCAATGACGTAATACATGTCATAAATCAAGAGAAGTGTTCAACATCTCAAATTTCATCAATTTTAGACTCTTCAAAATAGCACCCTTTTGCTCTCAATGACAGCATTGCAGATTCCTGGCATTCTTTCAGCCAGCTCCCAGATGTAGCCACCTAGAATGCTTCTCCAACAGTCCTGAAGGAGTTTCCACAAGT